>VZRF01010051.1:356304-443932 GCA_013396875.1 Vireo altiloquus
ACATTTTAAAAATACATAGTTTTTATAGCATATGGATTCAATGTTTGATCCCTGCTTCTCAAGAAATACTATATTTCTATCTAGTATTTCTATCAGCTCAGAACAGAATGCCTGTAATCCATCTTGTATCCCAAGAATAAAATATAGTTACACTTGAGAATATTTTTTCCAGTTGTACCTTATTTACATAAAAGTCGTTCTGAAAACAGACATGGTTTAACAGTAGCTCAAATACTCCAAAGGTTGCCCTTCCCAATCTTCCCTCATACCAAGGCCCACACCTAAAATGAATAAAAATGCTTGCAGATACAATAATTGTGCAAAAATTGAATCTATTTTCTTCAAAAACAACTCATAGTCAATTTCTTTCCTAAGCTTTAAGTACACTTGAGACATATTTGTACGAGTTTGTGTTCAAGCAACTTAAAGACAATTAGGTAGATATAGGAAAGGGAAGTTAACACTAGAATGGTACTTGTCAGCTGACTAAAAGTACAATGAGATGACAGCACTACTAAAAATACAGTACTTGATCTTAGACTTCATTGTGTGAAGACATATTTGGCCAGACCTCAGGGTTCATCCTGAATCCAAATATATATAATTTTAAGACTCCGTGTTATGCTGCATATTGATAAAGAAATATTTAATTTCAGTTCTATCTCTAATTGCATTAAGTATTTCATCTTGTAATGCAGAGGTTGAACTTCTACTTTCATTTCCAGTAGAGGAAATGTTTGCCAGCTGTGGAAAGAGCCATTTTCCCTGAGAATACATAAATGCCATAAGAACAGTAAACCAATGAGTTGGTATAAGTACAAAACAAAGAATAGATTCGAGACAAGAGAAAGAAGTAAAAAAAGAGAAGAAAGGAGGGAAGGAGGAGAGGAGGGAGGGAAGATGGGAGGAACAAAAGAGGGAGGGAAGGAGAGAAGGAAGGAAGGAAGGAAAGAAGGAAAAATATATTGTATTCTTACTATTACTAAGAAAAACATGTAATAAAATCTTCATGAAAAGGTTATTAGAAAAAACATAAACTCTTCTAGAAATAGAATCCATTATTAAATGAAGAATTTTTGGGCAAACCTATGTTCTATTGTATATATTTTGTAAGTCAGGTGTGTAAAAAAGAAGAAAGCAGAGAACTGATTAAAATAATTTTTTAGTTCTGTTGGTGGAGAATAGGCAATTTGGAGTGAGATTTGTTCCTACCTGAATAACGAACCCATGAATTAAAAAAAGTATTTTAAGCTCTTGAAATAATTTTCTTTTATAAAACTATAGAACTTTTTCATTTAAATCAGATTAATTTTTTCCTTTGAAAATGTTATATATATACAAGTATATATATGTTTTGCTAATTCATCATTACAAAATATACAATTAGCATGTGCAACGTTTCAATTTGGTCGAGTTTATATATATTGCGACAATAATGCAGAAACTTTTACCAATCATCTTCAGTACATTTGTGAATTTACATCACTCCCCACACTAAGAAGCATGCATGAAATAGGGAGGGAAAGGGAACTCCAGAGAAGCTGCTGGTGAGTGACACACAATGGTGTTAGTCAAAAACCAGCAAAGTGTTTGGTGAAGGCACCTATATCAAAGTGGGCTCAAAGGAATGAGCTGTTGTCTGATTGAAGGAAACAGCACAGTTCCCATTTTGGTGGAGACAGGAGCTTCTTCTTTGCACTGACATGTATTCCTGAGCTCCAAGCCATGTCTCCCACTGCCTTAATTTCTGTATAATGTAATGTTGTCAGGTCTTTCTGTTCCAGACAGGTTTTTTCAACAGCACTCACTTAGAAGCAGGCAGAAATAGAAGTCTGTTTAGCAACAACAGTTAGCTGAGTTAGTCTTCTCCCTAAATTCCTGCTCCTGTCTCTTGACACTCTGGCAGATGCATTTTTAATTGCTATTTAGTCACAATGGCATTTAGTCAGAGTTTTATAATTGTCAAAAGGCTTTTAAAAATTTTACAGTACCTTGTCTTACAAACTAGTTATAGCTTTGTCAATCAGTGAAATTAGAGTACAAGTTAATTTAAATTTCAGCAAATGTGTTAAGATTTTTGCAAAAATATCTCTGTAACTCAACCTTAATTTTGTCCAAACTATTCCACGCTGGAATATCATCAGTCAGCAGATGCTGTAAAACTGGTTGACACACTGTTGAAATGCAAAAAAGGAAATGCACTTTTTGTGCCGAATGGGAGATGAAACACGTATGTGCACAAAGAAGGACTGCACAAATCTTGTCAGTACTGAAGACAGTACTAGACAAAAGCAGGTGATGTGAGTGGGAGAGAGCACAGAACTCTCAGTAAATAGATGCCTACAGAGGATGCGTATGCTAGAAATTATTTCTGTCTCTGAATCCTAAATGACTTATAGTTGGATTGGGTGTCGGTGTTTCTGTCTCACTGTCTAAATCCTGCAGATGCCTATATGGTAAGAAAATGTAAAATAAAATTGAAGGAAAAAGCAAGTATCCATACTTAGGCCACAAAGCTAAAAGTATATAAAAAGAGGCATGAAAACAAGAAAAATTATGTGAGTAAAAGTGAGTTATTAAAATTGAAAAAAAAAAATTGAAAGGACAATTACTTACATGGTTGAGATGTCAAATATAAATTTTAAATCAGTGTTTAACAAGAAAATAAAATAAAGCATTTTGTATCTCATGAAAAGCTCTAAAAAAGGCTTTTGAAAGAAGAGTAGTGGAAATGATTAAAGGGATGAATAGACTTACTTATTAGAAAAGATTAAAAGCATAAATACAAATAGTTTAGTGAACTAATTAGGTTAGGGAAGAAAGGAGGACATAATAAACTACAAACATCTGAAGGCAGTAAACACAAAGGAAGGAGAGGAATAATTTAGCTTGATACGAGAGTGTGTAATTAGAAGTAAAGGAATTAAAGTTAAAAGAGAAAAAAATACACTGAGCAGAAGAGAAAAGCACTTGCCTACTAGATGAAAGAAGATTGAAATGGTGATGGTCTATATCTAAAAGCAGATAAAAGGATTGGAAAGTATAACTAAACAAAACAATATCAAAAAGGTAAAAAACAAGTTCTAAAGGGTTGCATGCAACTGTCTGATTACAAAACTTGCATTCCAGAACATTGCTTACATTCTAAAAACAATACTTTAAAAAAAAAAATTGAAAGATTATTTTAAAGATAATTTTCGTGCCTGTGTAAGCCTTTATTAGTGCCTGTAAACTCACTGAGCCAAACAAACTGGTTTGGTTTGCAAAGTCCTCTGGGAAAGGGAAGAAAGCTACCTGTAAAATCACAGTGAGCATCTTCAAGGCATGGCAAGCCCAGAGAGCAAGAATTAGGTTCATTCCTAAAACCAGTGGTGAAGTAATGATCAGGGGGACATGTGAGAGGCTCAGTGCTTGATCTTCGTCTTGCTTACTTGTAAAAGTTAGAGCTTTATGGGGAGGCTGTGTCAGCATTTCAGGTTTGGATTCTGCTGTTCCCTGACCATGTGTGCTCCATAGTCTTTCTGTGCCTCTTTCCTACTCTCTGTCCATTTCCTATCAATTTCAGACTATCACAATTCCTGTTGTTTTCTTTCACAGCTCTCCTCCTGTCTTTTTGCCTCCCCTCACAAATAATTTCCTGCAAGTTTCCCTTTTCATTCTTTGCAAGCACACTATCTTCTCTCTGCCTCCTTTCCTCTTCTACATCTCCCAATAGAACTTATTCCTGCTTCCATTCTTTGCTAGTCTCCCTTACGGATGAGTGACATGGAATATCTCAGTCCCACACTTATCCCCTTATCCTCCTTCTTCACCTTCCAAATTTCCTCATTCAAAAAGCAGCTTTTATGATAGGAGAAATGAGAGGACAGTTCATAGTTTCTCTGTTATATGTAGAAATAATGTACAACCCATATAATTTCTACTATAATACAAAAAGTGAAAAATAGATTCAAAAGCAAAGCCACAGATCCAATTATAAACAGCAATTTTCAGGCTACTTTTCAGGACCTAAAAACCAGTTGTAATCATATAGCATCTGACTGAATCTGCAAATAAAACAGATTAGTAGTATGGAGGAAGAAGAAAATGTGTCTTTATAACCAAATAACAAATTTCTTTTTTTGTTTCTGTTGCAAATGCACTTAAACATTCCTCAGACTCTTGCACTTTCTTTTTCCTTAGGTGTTTTATATCCCATGCCATCAGGAGTAACAAGTAAATGTTTGCCATATAACTGAATATATGCACTGCCTTATCACACAGTTCCACACCATTCTATCTCCATCAGCCAAGTCACAAAGAGAGTGTTAATAAAAGTGCTTCTTCACTGAACCACAAGGTTCATTGCTACACCAGTACATTTTGGACATTTTTGTTTCTGTCAGTATGACTCTAATTTGTTCAGGGTCACACCCACTTGACTCCTATGGATCAGAGCACATTCTGGGGACACAAACTTTATCTTAAAAGTCTCTTCACCATCTCAAAGCTTTGGACTAAGCCTCTACAAGTCTCCTTTGATGCAGGCAATACATGTACGTAGAAAAACCAAAACCCATTTCACTACCCTGATAGTTCTCAGAAGTTGCATTGACCTCTTTAAAAGACTTCTTAGAGCAACTTCTTTATGCCTGATAAACATAAGTGTAATTACAAAATCCAAAGGACAGTATGTCAGTCTAAAGCTGCTTTTAGTTAAATGCCTCTCATATCTCCTGCCAAGCACTTCTTTGTGGGACCAGCAGATAGCAGGAGTACATATTGTCACTCTCTCCCTTTTAATATTTTCGATATGGTTGTAGGAACATGTCAGAATCTATTTATGAGTGGTTGCCACTACTGACCTTTTCTATCTAGAGTGTTTTCTAATAAGCAAAGAATTAGCACCCAAAAGAGTAGCAGTTTGTAATTTCCTGGCTTAACTGTGATATGAGTATTACCCTTTTGAACTCTATCATTACCCTCTTACTCATCTGAAAATTATACATAAAATTAAAATCAGTAGCTGAGAATGTAATTTGCTCCATTCAAGCCATAGGAAAAAAAAAATCCAGTAAGTGAGCTCGAGCCCAAAGAGCAAATTTCAAGAACGTCTTTCACTTAGGTAAGTCTGGATCCATCTAAATAATAGCTTTGGCTGTCCAAAATCAGAGACAAGCAGTTATGTTAATATGTTACATTACAAAATCTTGCTTTCCATGTCCTTACAAAATTATTCTTAAATTACGGAAAAGACAAAAAATGTTATGTTTTTGTGTGCTATATATGTTCTCTCATACATCATGTCTCATCCCAGTGGTAATAAGGTCCTAACTTTTAGTCAAACTCATATAAAAATGCCCAATGTTTTTCTTTGTTTTGTATTGTTTTATTTTCCCCTGTATTTAACATTTACTTTTCATGTTTTTATTAACCAGACTGATTTTTTAATTGGTGCTTATTTTACTAAAATGGTTTTATATTTGGCTTTAACGTGGTTCAGGCATTTATATTCAAAGTTTAAGTCTTCATATTCTTAAATATGTAGCATAATCTTTAAAAGACTTTTCCATTTTTCTCTCATAAAAAGACTCTCCACATTTTCTTGCTCTCCTGCTATTCAGAGAATTGGAGGAATATACAGCTGAGGGCAGCTGAACAACTCAGGCTGTCCAGACTTTGGCCAGGAGTCAGGAACAAATACAATAGTATTATGCAGGGGAACCTGCTCTTTGTAAACAGACTGTCATATGTAGTGATGCTATTTAGCAGCTCAGTTTTCAGATATATTTCTCCAGTCTGGAACCTCCAGAATCACAGTGATTTTCATGGACTGCCTAATTTATCTTGAGACTTCTCTTAAAAACCTCCATAAATCATAAAGCTGTGTCTTATTGCTGTAAGGAATGATTCTCATTCCTCTGTATTCTGGCATTCAAGAATCTTGAAAAATAAATAAATTAATTAATTGTAAGTGGAAAAATGAAACTATCTGCTATTTTGAGGTTGGTTGACCTTGTCTAGTCTCCAGGTGCCCAGACTCTCTCTTACTACCTCTCCATGACAGGACCAGCAAGAAAATGTGACAAAAAACTCGTGCGTCAAGATAACAGGATGGTCACTCAGCTATTACCATCATGAGCAAAAAGGAATCAAATTGATAAAATTAGTAGAATTTATTTCCAATTAAAAAGAATAGGATTATAAGAAATAAGGACAACTCTAAAACATCTTCTGCCCACTTCTCTCTTCCTCACCAAGTTCAACTTCATTCCTAACTTCTCTACTTCCTCTCCCCTGAATAGTGCAGGAGGATCAGGAGGAAATGAGTTGTAGTATCAAAGCATATATCAAACAGCCTATATTGATGCTCCAGAAATCCATGCTCCAATTTACCCCTCTGACTAATCATCACAATCCAAACTAACCATCAACAGTGACAAAATAATGCAAGAAAAGTTATAAACTCCTGCTCACTTTCTTGGGAGAAAGCTGAACTTTTTCAGTGTAAGGAAAGCCCACAGATGTCAGAGTTCCAAAGAGGTGATAAAAAACACAGCTGTTATAAGCAGCTATTGTGAAATAAAAGAGTCTTTGGCATTAACTTTTAGTTTCAAAATCAACACACAGCAATCAAAAACGAAAGAAGTTTTAAAAGTAACCAGAAACAATGAAGTGAAAAATCCCACTTGTAAAAACATGGCTAACTGGACATTTTGGGATTCTAGAAGAGGCTGAAATTGTTTGTAATTCTGGGTTATATTATCCAGAATAATTTTTAAATCCATTTACTGCAGTAGTCCATGATATATGCATACAATTGACTCGTGTTTCTAGTGTAAATACTTAAGACTTATATACATATTTAAGGCAAAGGAACAACATCCACAAATTTTTTTGTGAAACAGTAGTCTGTTTCGCAAAAAAATATTCATATTAATACAAAATTTTAATTATTAGGCAATTAGAATATTATTATAAATAACTAGTATTGATATTAACGGCAGCATAAAATTCAAGAAAATGACACTTATAATTGCTTTGAATATAGTTTTGAAAGTCTATGCAAGACAGAAAATAATCTAGACCATTTTTGCTAGTGTTTATGATTGGATGTTATTAAAAGAATACAATTATAGGGGGGAATTAAAAAGAAAATAAGTAAAAAAAGCTTTTCTTAAAAATGCCAACTTAACCATTAGTAGAATTAGCAAACAAGGTCTGAGAAGGAAAACAAAGACCTGTTGGATTAATAACTCCCAGGTTCAACACTAGCAGCACTAGTCTACCTGTGGTAATAAATCAGTAGCTATTTCTGCACTAACTAACTAACTCATGTTAGCTATGGAAGTGGTATGCATGCCATAAGAAGAGGCACACAATCCTTCAAGAAATAATGAGTTAGAACAAAATGATATGTGTCCAGATGTTGGTGTTCCCTACTCTTTTCTTCTTTTTCAGTCAGTCTCTGGAAGCCTGAACTAAGTTAGGCTCAAAGACTTGTATATATTTTGTAATAGCTTTCATTTGAACTTTGCAAATCTCTCATTTCTTGAGACAGATAGACAGAGGGAATCTATCTATCTATCTATCTAATCTATCTATCTATCTATCTATCTATCTATCTATCTATCATCTCAGAGTATATAACTGAGAACAGAATAGTTATTGGCCTTTATTTACTCACTCACGCAAGAACATTTCTGAAACTCTCATAGATGTAAATGGTTCTATGAAATCTCATGACCTTCTTGGGCACTTTGAGACATTCAACATCACTCATTACTTCTTCACCAACTTGCAGAGATGATTCCTTCCTAATTTTAACATGTTGTTCCAGTATCTCAGCACTAGCTTACTTTCCTCTGACTCTGTGACACCGATTCTTCCTTTGAATCATGCAGTGTATTAGCAGAAGCTGTGATAATATAGATTTGATATATAATTTAAAGTTGAGCATACTGGAAAGTAAAGTCCCTCACAGAGGCAGGTAATTCCTTTAGTTTCTTCTGTTCTTTGGTTAATATTATCGGCAGATTTGTTGTTGTTGTTACCAGATTTATGAAGTAATGGAATAGTCTCTGGAGATAATTATTACAACTGTTTGTGATAAATAATTAAACTATAAGGCAGAAATAATTTTAATTACTTTTACTCTATGTCACATGGGAAGGCTGAGTGTTTCCTGTTTCCAGATGTCTTATGTGATTTTCTGTATAACATCTCCACAATTATCTTTGTCTGTGTTCTCCAATCCTCAGTTAAGGTTTCCTCCTAAAAGGACTCTTAATTTTCAGCTCTTCATATTACTGATTTTCTTCCAGCTAGTAAAGAAGTAGTATAAGGAATAGGAAAATATGATTAAATTTCTTTACAACATACAGAATACTAAAATAGCTTTGTTGCTATGAGTTTGTATCTAGCTTCACTTTGCAGTCCAATGTGTGAGTCAGGAAGGTTTGATTTTTATTGTTTTCTTTCTTTTTCTTCCCTCCTGTCATTTCTCAGTAAGCTGTGTGGATTCACATTGCTGTAATTGCTTTAAAAACAATGGCTTTCCTGCAGAGGATGAATTTGATCACAAATGCATAATTAGCAAGATGTGGTGGTTGCCCACAAAATGGCATGTTAAAAAAAGATCTAAAGCCTGTATTTATGTCAACTTAAAACAACCAACAGAATGAGCACCACAATCCAACAACCTGGAAATCATATAGAATTTATATAATCACTTAATTTGATTTTTTTTTTTCTTCAGTTTTGCACTGTTTATGAGGATTTAGCTGCAAATCATCAAGAATTTGTCACACATGCTTAATTTAACAAGGCAAATGCCAAGTTTCATGATGTCTTATCTTAAGAGTAATTTTCATAAAGAACAAATAGTTACAGATTTCTGGATTAAGATGAATAAAGAAATGGCTTTATAACAAAGAGCTAAAGGTATGTGTGGTCATTTTTGTTAATTAAATAGATCTAAGGAGCGATGTATAGCTAGAAATTTTGCGTGAGTATGATTGTGTTTGTGCTTATATGCCTACAATGAGAAAGAGAAAATCATGGGTACCAAAGTCTTCTTCAGACAGCTAGAGAAAACACCTCATACCTGTAGGGGACTTTAACTACCTCAGCATCTGCATAAGGACAATTCTGGACACAATCCAGGAGGGTTTGGAGAGCTGAAAATAATCTCTAAACACAGTGAATTCATGACCTAAGCAAGACACCATTGGATCTTATCAGATCACAGGATTTGGGATCAGATGACATACAGTGTCCTTCCAAACCTACTTGAAAATCCTCACAATTGAAAAAGTGAAGAAACAAGTATTTTGTGTTATATAATTAAAATAAGCATGTGCTTTTTTATATGCATACATGCATACCATTTTTCAAGCATAAATTATGTAAAAAGTCCCCACCCTGCTTTTTTTTCCCACAATTTTTAGTCATTTTCATAATAGATTTTATTATGTCTGCCTGAAATTTGACAGACCTATATCTTAGTTTTTCAGCTATTCTTTTTTTTCATCCTTAAAGCATCACAGAATCAAAAGATACCTGCAGTTGACAGGGACCTCTGGGCATTGCCTAATTGAACTCCTCTCCCCAAAGCAAATTCAGTCAGAGCAGGTTGTCCAGAGCTGTGTCCTGTTAGGTCTTGAATATCTCTTCAGATGGAAATTGCTCAACCCTCAGCAAGTTGTTCCTCTGTGTGATGAACTTCATATTAGAAATATTTCTTTTTTTATGATTAAACTGATTTTGCTGCATTTCTATTTCTGCTTACTGCATTTTGTCCTGTCACTGGATACCACTGGGAAGATGCTCTTTTCACCATCCTATCAGATATCTATGTAGATATTTACAAAGTAAATAATGACTGAATATTGTAGTGAAAAGCTTTATGTTAATTCTATTTTTAAATTTCATGTTGAAACTTTAAAAAAGGGGAATGAAGGAAAGAAGGTGGGTTTTGTAGATTATTTTTATCTCTGTTTGCTTCAATTAAAGGATCCTGACAGAAAACCAACTCAGAAATCCAAATCAAATCCATTAAAATTCTTTCAGTTAATTTTACAAATTAAAATGTTTTGGTGGTTAATAGGGAGGGAGTATTCTGCATATATTCCTTGTGTGTTTGTGCAGATCTTCCTGCAGAATTAGATGAATAGTATTTCATTTCAAAGAACATATTCCAGATAGCTGAACAGACACGAAATTTTTTATTTGTTGATAATGTGCTGATAAGTTTACATTATGTGTTTGGAGGTAAATGTAGCTCAGGGTCAATGATACCATTTAAAATTGATATTTTTAAAAATACCTTTTAACAAATAGATAATACTTTGGTATAGTCTTATAATCAATGATTGTTATACTACTTTCATTTGCAAATCCTGGTTCTTCAGAGACAACAATCTTTTCTGAGAACTAATAGAGTAATGTGTAGATAAAAAAACAAGGTCTTGTCAGTAATTTCTCTGCTACCAGGAGAGAGAATGAGTTGTTCATATCTAATATTTAATTTCTTTGAAACCTTTTCTATGGGATGCTATGTAGATGAAGAACAAACTAATAAACAGTATGGACTCACCTCTTTTGTTTATCAGATCTGCCTGCAAAACTGTCTCACAATTCCTACGGAAAAAGTGGTGGTAAAACCTCACTATGTCTCCAAACTGTGAAGTCTTGTGGCACTTCTTTTATTCAATTTGGCTCTCCTTAAGCCCTGAGATTGGTCATTTACTGCATTTAGGCATCCCAAGGTTTTGCTGGATTTTATTGATCATCTGTTCCTAGATAAGACAGCTATTAGGCAGGACCCTGATTCTCCAGTCCCCTTAGGAACCCAGACTAAAACATCAAACAGAAACCAGTCCAAGAAATTAAAGCAAAATCTTTAAAGTGATGTGCTCACAATGATATGTGGTTACCCCAGTTAGGTGGTTTCTGTTAGTGAGGCACACAAAATCTCTGTTGATTTGCATGGAATTTTGGTCTTCTGATGTAACTGAAAATTAATCTTGCTTGCGTACATTTTATGTAAACAACTTCATATCCTACATAGGCAAATAAAGGCTGAAGTCTTTGTAAGGAGTGTGGACACTGTTTGAAACTTAAACATTAGTCTGGCTTCCTTTTAAACTTAACAGACTGAATACATACATCCTAATGACACCGCTGTCCTTAGCTTTAAAACAATTTTTCTTAATTGTAATAAATATTGCACATATCCTTATAAGAACAAGCAAGTTGCCATCACACTAATTATGTTTCTTTTATGAGCTGATATGTTTTACTAGCAGATACTTTAAACAGAGGAAAACAATCTGTCACCAGATAATTGCTAAAAGGATGGGAATAAGTCATATTGTTTCTTTAATTCTTACATTACTGGTTTGTGGCCTAATTTTATCTATTCTGAATGCACAGTAAATGCAACTCAGTCATTTTAAAATCATAAACGTCTCAAAAAAGCCAGGCAGAGGTCTGCTAATGTGTTAGGTGATGGATATCCTATTTATTATTCATCTCTGAATTCAGAACCAATTCATTCTGTACTAGCAAACATTTTTCATATATTTTTAGAAAATATTGAATGCCTCTTAATCAGTGACAAGTCTGTTTTGTTTGTTACTGCTCAAAGCAGATAGCAACATTGTACAGCCTTTCACTAGAAAAACAAAGCTGGTAAAGGCTGAATCTTGCATGGTACAACATGAGTGAACTGATTTCACATTCAGATACCCTTGAATTAAAGGAGAGTTCAGAGTAAGGTAAATCCAGATGTAGTGAGAAATGTGCTTTAGGAGTTATATATGGAGATCTACCTAACCTTATATTGTATGGGTACAGTATACACTGTAGTCCGAATCATTGCTGGGGAGGATTTAACTTAATTAGCTACTTGACTATTATAGCTGGTTTCTGTGTTATCTGTCTCAAGAAGATTCTGTTATATCCCACTCTCTAGTCATTGTACTTTCTCTTCTTCAAACCATTCCAATGACCAGGTTCCTCTATCTCCTTCTTTTTTTTTTTCTATTCAAACTTGAATGCAGAAATCCCCAATATACTAAACTAATCTCATTTTTGTGCTCATGGGCCACTGGTACAGGCTTGGATGACATAAAAACAACATCACACATATGGTCTAACGAAACATGGAATACAAGTGGGTGTGTACTTGTATTTAATAAATTAATATAATCAGTTTTTGACTCTTAAAATCTTTCAGAAACCTTGTCCTGCACTTGAAGTCTATTACTTCCTCCTTTATATCTCCTTAACAGCCTTTTCCTCTAAAGACTGAAGAAGTGGCTAAAAATAGAAGGTGTACTTATAAGAATGCAATTCAGTTCACTGATTAAGGACTGATTAATTTTAAGTATCTATCAGCACATCTTTGGTAGATGTTTATCCTCCTATTACAGCCAATAGAAGTTGAGGGTAGGACTGAATTGTGTAAAAAGCAGGTATGTAGCACCACAACTTTCCCTAAGATGTCCAAGATATCCACACAGAACTGGCAGGTAAGATAAATAACAGACAGGAAGCTCCAATTCTTCTGATGCACTAGAAGAATGCCACACAGAATATTCTATGGTATTTCCCATTCCTCTTCTCTCTTGTTTTTATTTCCCCTGTTCTCAGGATATCCAGTTTATCACAGAAAATATTTGGGGACATTATCCCCTAGATAATGTCTACCTCAGAATAAAATAAATCCCCTCAAAGAATTTTCAGAACAAGGAAACAACCCCCAAAACAATAAGAAATAATGATGGAACACTAGCCTCTTTCCAAGGCTTATATAAATGACACATTTCTTCTGATTGTACTCCTTTTTTTTAGGGAAGAGTTTGTCTCTGTGCACAACGAATGACAGTTACTGTCTGAAGAAAAACCAAACTACAGATGCTATGTAAGAAAAGGAAATTCAGTGAAACGTTTCTGAAGTAACCTACCACATCATGTTCAATTACAGGGGAGTCAAGGCTGTGCATGAAGGTATTTCAGTTTGATATTGAAAATATTGATATTTTGATATTGACACTCAATAAAAGTACCAACTTATAAGCCTAGTACAGTGAGGAAATCTCTTCTGCCACCAGTCCACAGTCAGTTCATTACAAATCATCATATCTTCTGATAATTCAATTTTTAAAATGTCATTCAGAAGGCCTATGTACATCTACATAGTAAATGCTTGTAGTTAGGAAAATAAGTATAGTGAATATTCTGAAAGCATGAAATCTTCAAAAAAGTTTTACTCTATCTTACTGACTTTTTTACTCATTTCTAAAACAAATAAAAAGGGAAATATTTTGAAAATCCTGTAGCGGACATATGAAAATATTTTAAATGTCAGTCTTTAATTTTCATTCTTTTTATAGATTGAGGATATGCCAAATTGAATTGATTATATATTACTTTTTTCCTCATAAATGTCATGCTCACAAAAAACCTTCTACATTTTTATCATTGACATTAAATCACATGAAAGAAATAGTGCTGCTGCTGGCTTGAAAATTCCGCCAAATCAGCCTACAGAGTAACTGTTCTCTCTACTGTTAACTAGATGGAACAGAAATTTGTTGCACATCTCACAGCTGTATAACTATACCAAAATTAATGTCAGCTACTATCAGCACTTTCTTTTTTGACTCTTCCAATCATTAAGCATTGAAAGAAAGTTTTCAGGTTTAAAGAATGCAAGTACCACAACAATCTGAGTTTTCATTACATTTCATCACATTGTCTTTTTTTTTCTGTCTTGGTAATACTTTTGTTAAATTTCCTCTAAAAAATAAAATTCCTGAAAGACAATTCACTCAAATGTTTGTTTTTGGGTTTTTTTTGTCATAGAATGAAAACATTTGGAGCTTTTAAAAGTATTTTGTCATACTATAAATAGAAACTTCCTTTCCAAAGTAATTTAGAAGGATTTAAAAGATAAAAAAAAAATGAAATATTTTTCCTAGAGTGACAAAACATGATGTTTCAATACTAAAACATTTCAGATTTTTTCCCACTTTACTTTTAACTTATGGATTATCTTCTAGAAGGAGACTCTTTACATTGTCAAACCAACTTAATACAAAATAATCAGTACTGCCTAAACTTATTTCAAATAAATGTGAAAGCTTGTGAAGACTGCAATCTAAGCAGGCTGCAAAAAATAGTTCACATAGTCATGCCCTGAATAATAAAGGACAGTTATCTCTGCTGATATGGCTGAATATGTCAGAAGCTGTTGTCACAACTTCTCAATTACCTGTATGCAAGGTAATGTGAGGCTGGACTTGGCTGTCCCTCTTCTTAATGTCAGCCAGTCCCTTACACCTTTTCCCTAATCTTCAGTGTCCTACAGGATATCGACGTGTCTCTTTTTTGAAGGGCTTTTTCAGAAGTAAATAATTTTATTTACTGGACTGAAGTGAGATCACCACACACAAATTATAGACATGGCACCAGGCAGTGGAGGCCTCCTCAAAGAAGATATAGGCAACAGCAGCAGGGAGAGGTAAATATTTTCAGAAACTTGAAAATCTTTAATTTAATATAACTCCTCATTATAAACGTAGTAGTGATTTGAAGGATTACTGAGTTTATCTCGGGACCATGATAAATAAACATACAACATTTTTTTCCACTTATGTTCTCTGTGTTAAACATTTTTTTCACCCTTAATTTAATTACTAAAATATTTTCTTATGTAGATAATGCAAAAGACAATCCGAATGTCCAAATATATTCTATGCATCGACTCATCTTGAAAATGAGATCTAGAAAATAACATTCTAAAAAAGTCCTCTTCTTTTTTTCCGATTTCCTTATTTATTGAGGATTCTTGGTCTGGTTACCAAGGAGACTACAATCTGGAATGAGATGATGCTACAGAAAGACTTACTATCAAACTTGGAATCATAACTCTTTGTAGGGCACTGCAGGACTCCTATCTACACAAATAGCCTCCAACCCAATGAATAATGTTACACTTTGAATAAACATAAGATAAGAAAAATTTTTGAGGTGGAGGATTGAGGGGGTGGGAAGACAGAGTATATTTTTAATATTTTCCCCTTCTCAAAGGCAGCAGAAGCTGCAGAAGACTTGATATGGGGTATTTGACTGGCTGGTGCATCTAAAATTTTCACGTAGGCTAATTTGTAGTGTCATGTTCTTCAAAATAGCTGTACTTGCATCCCCATTGTGATTCTGCCTAGACATGACATAAAAAAAAGGAAATGAAAATATTATCAATGTTTTGAAGCCTATAAAACCATGATCATCATCTGTTAATAATTTCCTTAAAAGCTATTTATGCATACAAAGATATTTTTCATTATATAATCTATGTTTCACTTGACCTTTATTCTATCTCCACTCTTCTTCTCAATAATTTTTCTAGGTCAGAAGTAGTTCATGAACTATGGGGTTTAGGAGTAATGGATTTAATGGAAAGGTATTTTATTTGAAAGAGTGGGAAATCAGGTTAACTTGAACACTGTTACAAGAACAAACATCTCCGTCTGACACCTGATTGTCCCTAGATCATAGATCACTAAACCAATATGGGTTGACACGGTCAAATTGTTTATTGCCTTGCAGACAGTGAACAGGGTGGTATAAGTTATTAGAACCTTTTTCCTACAAGGAATGAAACATCAAAGATAAAATAGCCTGAGCAAAATGGAAGAACAGAGATGTGAAAGGCAATGAAAGAGAAAGCAGAACAGTGAGTTAAATTTAACCTCTTTGCCATCATAAAATAGGATATTTAGGTCAGACAACACATCCTGATATTTGCCAATGACAGCATTCTAAAGTGAGAAAACTATGTTCTCTTCAATAATGCATAAGGTGCATTTGATCTGCTTAAAAAGAAGCATTTTTGAGATATAACATCAGAAGACAGTTTGAGTGAGTCAAGAGAAAAAGAATATAAAAATAGCTTTAATTTTTTTAAAATAAATTTGAAAATTCAGACTAAAATCTTTTGTAGATTTGCTGAACATTCAAAGTTCAGTCCACTGAAAAAATGTCACCCATAGCCATTATTTGGGCTCTGTACCTTAGTTCTGGCGCCTGCAACATAAGAAGGACATGGACCTGCTGAAAAGAGTCCAGAGGAAGCTGTGAGGTGATCTGAGGGCTGGAACACCTGGAGAGACAGGCTGAGGGAGTTGGGGCTGTTCAGCCTGGAGAAGAGAAGGCATTGGGGTAACTCCATTGTGGCTTTCCAGTACCTAAATGGGGCTACCGGAGAGCTGGAGGGCTTCTTATGAGTGTGTGTAGACAAGGGAGAGTAGTTTTAATTGAGAGAGGGGAGATTTACTTTACATAATAGGAGGAAATTCTCTACCATGAGGATGATGAGACACTGATACAGGTTGCCCACAGAAGCTGCGGATCTCTCATTCCTGGAAGTGTTCAAGGCCAGGTTGGATGGGGCCCTAACAAACCTGTCTAGGGAAAGGTGTCCCTGCTCGTGGCAGGGGTTGGAATTAAATTATCTTTATGGTGGAATACACTACAAGTTAATCTGTAACATCCTACAGTGTCTGAACTTTGCTCTATGAGAGATGAAGTGTTCACAAACATCAAATCATGAAATAAATTAGGTATATGTCATCCAAGTAGAAGCTATGACTCTCTTCAGATTTGGCAGTAGATAAGTTAAAATACTGTTATTCATTTCTTCAGCTAAATTTTTTACCAAATTCAAGAGGGTTATAAATAAATTTATCTGTTCTGCTCCTACCTTGTCTTTTCTCAGAAAAATTTCTATTACAATAAGTGAGTAATTTTGTAGGTACTATGTACGAACAGGATCCAGATAATTGTTTTATTAGATTGTCCTCTTTTTAGTTTTTTCTCATTAAAATGACTTTTTAAAAAACCTGCAAATTGTATATAATGGTTTCAGCACAGCTCACCGTGATAGTTTTTATGAACACTCCCACTCTCAACTTCAAAACCACGATTTTCTGTTGAAGTCTAAGAAAGTGAAAAATGGCCAGCACAAGTCTCACACTTTTCAACTGTCTTAAACTGGCCATGAGACCTGGATTATTTTTACATTCTATACAGGTAATCTCTCCAGGTTAAATAAACCTAAATTTTACAAGACCCCCTTGTAAAATACATGGAGAGCCATGAAACATTGTTTGAGCTTCTTTCACAAATCCTTAAAAAAAAAAAAAATTAAAGGTCTACTTCTTATTATTTTATCTTTGTAAGTATTATGCCTGTAATACTTGTTATATAACTTGATTTGACCATATTGACACACATGGTTTTCATAATCTATGATTCAGGCACAACCAGTCAGTGAGCTAAGGGCTTTATCCTTGCAATAGTGTGCAGGTGTAATACTCGTTAACCTTAATGAGAGCCGTGCAAGCATGCCAGTTCCTGAAAAGTCTCCCTGAAGTCTTAAAACACGCCAAAACAAACAAACCAAGCAACAATATGATTGCAGCTACAGTTGTTATTCCATGAATAAAAATTGCGATTGCAAAACTGAATAATTGGAAAGCATACACACATACAATCAGACTTCACAATCAAATTTTCTTTCCTTTTAGCATTAGTACTACTGTCTTTGCATTTAATAATATAATATAATTTTATGTACAAAATTTCCTGAAAGGAAAAATGCATTTCAGCTCTATGCAGTGGTAATTCAGTTTTAAACCATGCATAAAAAGTCAGTAAAGAGCAAAATGCTAATAGGTTGTGTATGGGCTATGACCTTTCTTAGCTATTTTTCAATATTTTTCAACAGCTAAGAAACAGTCACTGAAATACGTTAAGAGTCTCTTAGTTTATTATTTACTTTAAAAAAATGAATGTTTATCAAATGGACTTGAATTGATAATAATATGATAGTTCATGCTTGAGAAGCCTCACAATTGCCAATGTGAAGAACTTGATATTGTCTTTCTGGCATAATCACATAGAGAGTGGATTGCATTTACACTTTGCATGACCTTGAAAACAGTTTCCCAGACCAATGTCAGAAACATTTTTTAATATTGCTGCTGCTGCCAAGTCTACAGACTAGACAAGTAAAATTAAAAAGATATAGTAAAAAAACTGATAGTAAGTCAAACAGTTATGCTATTTTTTTCAGTTTTAGGATGAAAAAATCCTTGTAATTATGAACTACAATTTAAATTGCAGATTTTGTAAAGGCATTTCATAAAGAATATTTAATATTGCCGAGTTCTTATATATTGTAAACAGGAATTTTAATAGCTAATATTTTTTAAATGTGTTCTTAAATATTCACTGAGATCCTTGATTTCATGATCCCCAGTTTCAAAGATGTTGGATTTGATTCACAATTTGTTGCATATTAAATGCTTTCAGTAGCTTTGACTTCTTTGTTCCACAATATATTCCTAAATTTAGCAGAATATAATTTTCTTTATTTTCATGGCATTTTTCTCTTGAATTTATTCTACATCTGCATATTTTTGTCACTCTCAAGATATTTTGCTGGTACATTGGACAGCTGATAACAGAACTGTTGTGAATTATAAAATTTTTCCTTGCATCTTACAATCAATATTTATTTGAGCTGTATTTATTGATCTGTTTCTCAGCAGTTCTAGTGTCCTTCTCTGAAGAAGACCAAGGAAGTCTTTATTTTCCCTCCATTCATACCTCAACCTTACTTTAATATGATTCAGAACTCTAAAATATTGGAACTATAGCTAGGAGGTTACATGCTCCATGTCAATATAAGAGAAATCTTGCTTCCTGATGTTGAGAACAAGAAGGTTCCACAGGTTTTTACCACTGAAGAAAGAAAACTGGGTATATGTGCAGCTATGATATTCCTAAGCCTTATGAAGTTGTGTATTTCATCCTTGAATTTCACTGGTCTATTTTTCAACTGAATTTTTATTTCACCTCTTTACATTGCAGTCACGACAAATCCCCTTACCTGTACGTAATTATATCCATACAGCTCATATTTTTATTTTATTCAAACTCTCAGCAGTGTTAAGTTATAGAAATGTTCCATTGTATTTAAAATTTGAATAGATTACCATATTACTAAAGAAACATTCTTGATTTGAAATGGGGATTGAAGTTACTGATCTGTTTAAGATTTGTTGGTTTTGGACAAGAACATAAAGCAGGTCAGTGTTTCTGAGTTATATCCCCATTTAGTGGGAAACAAGCCCTTTGAGAAATAACAATCTACTTCACAATCATATTACAACTATAGTTACAGTTTATGATGATTTATTAATCCAGTCTAGTATGGGTTTCTCAAGCATTTTATTTTGCTTGATCTGAATTACAATTTATTTTTGACACTATTGATTATAACACTGCTTTATCATTTGTGAATTTATGTAGAATAATCTGGCAGTGTTTTGGGTCGGTGTCATTCTTATTTATTAAAACACATGTTTGTCTGTGTCATTATATGTTAGATTTTTTCTGTACTACCTTGTCAGTTCCTCCAGATTTTACACAAATTTATTTTTACTTAGTAAATCATATAGTCTTTGCTTTAGGTAACTCCATTCATCATTCAGGTATTTCTTCCTTCATGTAAGGTAATAAAGGACATGGGATAATGACATTGTACAGCTGTATAGAACACTATAAAACACTGGAAAGAACATACTTGCAGTTTAAGATGTACACAAACACAGAGAAATGTATGTGCATGTCCTGGGCAGTGGTAAAAATGTTTTTCTTCTTTAGATGAAGTTAATCAGGAAAATATTATGAATCTAGGATATGTAACAGGACAATATCATAAATCTGGGATGTCACAGCTGCAAGAGACTTTATCAGGGGAAATTAGGAGAGTTTCCACAATTCTAAACCTATACGTATATAATTGTTTTGAACATTTCTCATTACAATCTTTATTGATAAATACAGCAAAACTAACTGCTGTAGCAATGCACATGGGACAGTATATGGCAATCAAGTTACAATTACAGTATCACAGTGTTTATTTATCTACAGAAAAATCTGCATGCATGCCTTCAATTTGGTTTACACAAAATATTTACAGGGATTTCACTTCAATAATAGAGTTGATACATATATATGTGTAACCTAGAGGTAACACGCTGGTTTTCACTGTTCCTCTTGAGCAACAAAATACTTAGGACACTCAAGGAATTTATTTTCATATGGCAGTCTTTTTGACTCTGTGAAAATGATATGTTAATAGGACAAAAATGCTATTTTACTCAGGACATGAGCTCTCACTTAGGAAATTACTTTGCCTCCTTCATGTTTCTAAGCTTTGGTAGACCACTCAGAACACGAGGCTGAGCCAAGATGTGTACAATAACCAAGACAACTTCAAGCTCCTTTCTTACTGTGGTAATTAATTGGGTCTATCTCAGAAACTTTGCCTGGCACAACATTGTCAGCTATAGACATTTGGGAATTTTTTATGGTACTACTTAGTCCACTCAAGAGCCTAGAGTAGACATAGTAATTCTGAACAAAGAAAAGTCTCTCACATAGCTTATTTTCTGTGGGAACCTGGTATCTGCAACATCCAAAGAAACATATTTTTATCAGTGAAAGCTGCATCTCCTTTTAGAGCTTTTGCAGAGATAGATGTGTTAGCAATCCCCCTCTAGTTTAGACTAGCCCTTAGCAGTATAAAGCAATTAAAGATAATCCTGGCATGCATTGAAAAACGATATTTTCTGCAGCTCTTTTGTTCATGATTTTCAGGTGTGTGCTTTTCTCTACTGCCCCTGCAGATCGTGTAATATAGATTGCATACTGATAATGCAGGCTGTTATCTGTAGGTGTTCCTAAATAATGAATAGCCAACTGTAACAGCTTTTTTTAAAAAATAACTAGAAAAATCTGGCTTCAGTCTGTTTTTTGAACAAAATAATTTATAACATTTCTAAAAAAGAAGCCTCCCTCTAGGCTTTTAAATCCATTCTTGGGCACCTAAGGGTGTCTTTCAAGTTCCATTCATTTCAACTTTTAAATTATATTTAGTCCAAAAATTGACATATTTCTTTAGACTACACTGTGCCTGGATAAGCACAAACTCTTGTCCTGAAGTGTATTGGGTTTGAATGGGCTGGATTTTATCAGCAGGGTGGCCACAGAGGTGGCTTCTGTGAGAAGCTGCTGGAAGCTTCCACCGTGTCTGGCAGAGCCAATCCTTGATGACTCCAAAGACAGACGTGCCTCTGACCAAGGCTGAGCCAATTAGAGAAGTTGTTAACGCCTCTGTGGTAACAGATTTAAGAGGAAATCAAAACAATGTTGTTGTGCAGTTTTAACTCCAGATAGAGAAGAGGAGGAGATGAGAACATGTGAGAACATCATGGTGACACCAAGGTCAGTGGAGAAGGAGGGGCAGGAGGTGCTCCAAGTGCCAGAGCAGAGATGCCTCTGCAGGCTGTGGTGCAGACCATGGTGAAGCAGCTGTGCCCCTGCAGCCCATGGGGACCCACGGGGGATGCAGAGATCCACCCACAGCTCGTGGGGATCCACGGGGGATGCAGAGATCCACCCACAGCTCGTGGGGATCCACGGGGGATGCAGAGATCCACCCACAGCTCGTGGGGATCCACGGGGGATGCAGAGATCCACCCACAGCCCGTGGGGAGGTGCCCGTGCCGGAGCAGGTGGGTGCCTGGAGGAGGCTGTGATCCAGTGGGAGACTGGGCAGAGTGAGAGGGCCCTGCTCCCAGCCTGGAGCAGCCTGTCCTTGGAGGACTGCATCCCGTGGAAGAGTGACCCATGCTGCAACAATTTGAGGGGTGCTGTTGCCCATGGGATGGACCCACATTGCAGCAGTTCACAGGAAACTGTTGTTCTCATGTTGGAGAAGTTTGTAGAGAACTGTCTCCCCCCAGGAGAGACCCCACGGTGCAACGGGGGAATGACTCCTCTCCCCAAGCAACAGGAGAAACAATGGGTGATGGACTGACCATAACCCCCATTCCCATTTCTCTGTGTCCCTGGGGTAGGCAGTAGAGCTGGGAAGGAGGGAGGGGTGGAGAGAAGGTGTTTTTAAGGGCTTATTTTACTTCTCATTGTCCTGCTTTGATTTTGTTAGTAATAAATCCACTTCATATTTCTAAGCTGAACCTGTTTTGCTCTTGTTGGTATTTGATGAGCAAACTCTCCTAACCCATGAACACTTCGCTAAGTTTTCTCTCCTCTGTCCAGCTCCAGAGGTGGGTCAGTGAGTGACTTTGGTGGGTGCCTGGCATCTGACCAGGGTCAGCCCATGACATCAAGCTTCAAGGACCCTTATGCAACGTTTCAGTCTCTAGGGAAACAAATCTAGGCACAACATTCTCTAAATATTCCTATCTTACATATCCATGTGTGAGAGGCAGGCAAAGGCTAGATGATAGCACATACAGAAACATGTTTTCTCTCTCTCTCGTGTAAATGTGTGCCTCCATTTCATTGCAAAAATATTTACATCTTTTCACATCCTCTGGGAATTGCTATGAAAAACCATTGTAATGTGCTGAGCTGGCAAAGGTTCTGGGTTTCTTCTCAGCGTGTGCTTGCATTAGCTACTTTCTCAGCAGGAACTCCCTTGTTATTACCAGCCATGACTATGTACATAGTAAGAGAACTCTCAAAACAGGGGGGAACACAATGTGTTTAGCAACAATTTTGCCCCCTAATCGACTGCCCTGTCCTTTGTTCCATCAATGTGACTCATGGGGTTTCAGCAAAAACTAACTGCTGAAAAAGCTGTACTCATTGTTCTGCTCTGTCCGTTATTTCAAGCTAAAGCTGTAACTTTTTGTGGTCCTTGGTGTTTAATTGATCCGCATTTAATAAAAGATTTTCCTTATGGAACTTAGGCTTGCATTGACTCTGATAGCGTGAATACTTCAGGATAAGTGAGAGGAGCAGACTAAATGATAGTTTGCACAATTGGAAATTGATGATCAGAATTTCTCCAAGCTCTAATTTATTATCGGATAGAGCCTATTAAATACACCAGTGATCACGGCTTCACTATTTTCATATGTTTGTCTGTCTTTCTGTAACCATGATTCCATATAACATAACAAAGGACATAATGCCCTTTTTTTTGGTCACAGACTTGCGTCTGTCTACCCAAGGAATTATTTCAATACATCATTAGTCATTTTGGAATTAATTTAAAAGCTCTTTGTGGGTGCTCACAAGGTATTTCATCACACTTAATTTAATGATTCTTTTCTCTGCTATTCTCATCAGACTAAAATATATGAACAGCCCTTCCCACCACTCTTGTTTATAAAAGAAAGCACTGCAAATTATACTTTTTCATTCCCTATAAGAAACAGTTTTAACACAAGCAGAAGCATCTTAGTTAGAGTCAACTTACAGTATAAATATACACTAAGAAGAAAGGAAATCACATAACAAATTAAGCAAAAAGTGAAATATCAGAGAAAAAAATCAAAATGTCAGTATTCTCATTAGCTATCCTTCTTTTCAGAGGTTTTATTCCATGTATTCTATGTAAAGACTAAAACCTGGCATATGAAATATGGCATTTCAGACTAGAAATAATTTTCTCTCATATATATTGCTAATAGTTAATTTGTGGCATTTTGATAATATTATATGGTTGAATGAAAGGTGGCATTACAAGCTGGAATAATTTCAAGAATTTCAATAAACGCTAGTATAAAAAGTATCTGTAAGAGAAATATCACATCTTTAAATCCAGGTTTTCTTAGTAAGTTTTGTGGTTTGTGTTTGGAACTTTGGTATCACTTTTTTCTATCACTATAATATCACTTGGTATTATAGTTATCATATGTTAGCTTTATCTATTTATGCTTATTGTGCTTTACAGTCAAGTTGTCCTCACAGTTAATGAATTATGTGTGTCCATGTATGTATGTAGTATATGATGCTTTACACTCTGCTCTCACTTTAATTTCATTTTCTTTGCCAATAATCTTGTTGTACCTCTGAAGAGAACCCAGGATATTAGAAAACCTTCTGGTGTGTTATGAGCAGAGCCATCACGTCTCACAACATGAGCACGAGACTCAGACAAGTGGCATTTGGTTTGCACCTCCTCACAGTAACACTTCGGTACCATATGTTTTTGTAGCACAAAACCAGATCATTTGTCATACTTTGTGATCCCACATGACAATCACAACTGCATGCCTTAGCTGTGATCTGTCAAACCATAATGCCTGTCACACAGGGGTCAGAAGAAGGAGAAATACCTTGCTGCTGTGCCTCAGCCAGAGGGAAGAAGGAAAGAAGTTAATGCACCATCTCAAAGCAGCTCCATCACAGGGTAACATTACCCATCTCCAAGTTAGAGCTATTACACTTTTTCACCATTTGAATGTCTTGAAGAAAAAAATTAGTGGCCACTGGAACACAATTTATTTTCACGCAATTCCTTAAAGTAAAATGCTTGTGCAGATGCACTACAGGGCTTTGAATGGAGTTTCAAATTTTTGTTGAAACACCGCAGAAACTATTGATGCTTTGGCTGAAGCTGAAATATAAACAAGGAATTTAGCTTTCTGTAGAATACTGAAAGCGCAGTTTGCTGTGCAGATTAGTACATGATTGCTAACATAGCTACACATACATTGTTCGCATTCCTTGGAGTATGGCAATCAAATATTTCTGTTCAACATGGCAGAGAGAATTCAGAAAAAAGCAGAATAAACAAAGGAAATTTCTTTCTGCCCACCAGAAGAAGCTACACACAATCCTGAGATGTCTGATTATAGTCCTTGTTTTGTTCTTCATCAGTTAACACCTCCTGCCTTTACCTTCTCTCTCAGTCTGTATACACAATAGCACCTTTTCCTTTATGATAAATGTTACTTTCTTGGCTCCAAAGTTTTCCTTTGAAAGGTCTGAAATACTCTGAACCTACTTGGTAATTACATGAAAATATCAGTTGATCCACTTTTATTCTTCTGTTCCTCAATATATACATATAGAAAAAAATATTTTTAAAAGGAAAACAAAAAAATAAAAAAAGAACAATGCAGACATAGTTATAAAAAAATCCATGTCTGTAAAGGACACCTGGAACTCATTTCTCAATGAATTGCAAACTGCTACCATACATGCCTTGATATAGGACAGTGAGTCACAAATTCTCTGCTGAGTGAGTAGTTCCATGCTCCTGACTATTCAAAAGAGTTGGGTGAATTCTAAATAATTCAAAACCCTTTTAGTATGAGGATTTAAACTGCTGAGTTTGGTAACCCTGCTGTGCTTTTTTCAGAACTTAGGTGATTAAAAAGAACAATTAGTATTGATACCACCAATAATCCAAACAATTTGGTCAAAATAATGTAGAGATGTTTCGATATTTCCCAGAAAAAGTCTAGAACACAGACAGACATTTTAAAGAATGAGAAGTGGAAGGCAAAGGGAGCTTTCATGAGCTAGACAGATCCAGTGACTCTGTATTGTTATCAGATATGACTGATCCTTTCAACGAAGGACAGTTAAAAATTGAAAGTCACCAGAATGTCTAAGATATACAGCTTTTGTTGCTTTGTTGTCTGCACAAATAAGCTTAACAAAAATCTGCAGTGCCCTTGTGAGTCCTGATGGTAACACTTTTGAAAATTCTTCTTACATACTTGTAATTATTGACCTGTCCCTTAGGTATTTTATATATTTTCTGAACCATAGCCACCACAATAATCCTGTAAATAAGCACCTGGTTATTTTGTAAATTCTATATTGCCATTCATTATGTTTTTTTTACAGTGCACATCAGCATGATCCCTTATTGGGTATTATTTTAATTTGTGTGATGTATTAATAGTAATTCAATGAATTAAAATTTCCTACAAAGGGAAATAAAATTGGTAACAAGCCTAAAGGAGTTCAAGAAGCATCTGGACAATACTCTCAGTCACTCCTAGGGATGGTGCTGTGCAGAGACAAGAGCTGGACACCTTAATCATTGTGGGTCCCTTCCAACTCAATATATTCTCTGACTGAAGTTCTGTGAAGTAAAGACATGGGAAATTTTCTTTTAAGTCTTAACTACAATATAATATCCACGTATCTCAAGTGACAGACTCCAGACCTTCACAAAAAACTCTCCTCTGTCTCCTTCAGATATGGAAACACACTGCATAAATAAATCTTTATTGCATCAATGAAAGATAATTATAACTTCAGTGGCATCAACAAAATTTGAGACTGAAGCACCTTCATGCATTCAGTTTGTGATGTATTAGCCATTTAGGAGACAAGTATGAAATAGGTCACAATTAAGGTTGTGATTACTTTGTTTCTTTTAACCTGAATTGCCCTTTGATTTTAGAATATTAAATGATTAATTTGACTAGCTATAAACAATTATTTATAATTTGTTGTCTTTTTTTAGGCATTGATGTCTGACCAAAGATTAGATTCAGTGATCTGAGAGACCCACAGTCAAACCTTGATATCATAATTTAGGGAGCCTTCTAAAACAAGGAAGGAAATAACTAATTTATGTCATCTTTCAATAACATTGAGGAGCCTAGAAAATCAAGACAAAATCTGAAATTTCCAATCAGTTTCCACTACTTATGATTATACCATTAAATTATTTTAACTGATATCATATGTCAATAACTGATTTTTTTCAAAATGAAAGCACAAATAATATTTCCAGAGGACTTGAAAGAAATGGCTGTTGATCTGCTTTGAACTTTTAAAAGCTGTTAAGTATTCAAAGTCTTTATTATGTATTCAATTCGCACTTCAAATTCAATTCCACATACACTAAATCCATACATATCATGTCTTTCACGAACAAACATGCAAGCCTCACCTTTCTCTTTTTCTTAATATATAAATTCCTTGTCATTCTCATATCTTACCTCAGATTTGCCTGTATGTTCTTACTTGTCACCCATAGTCCTAACCTATACATTC
The DNA here is from genome assembly GCA_013396875.1 of Vireo altiloquus. Classification (NCBI taxonomy): domain Eukaryota; kingdom Metazoa; phylum Chordata; class Aves; order Passeriformes; family Vireonidae; genus Vireo; species Vireo altiloquus. Next base: position 383,203 of record VZRF01010051.1, read on the forward strand.
CCTGAGCTTTTCCATAGTTTCCTTTCCCAGCTGATTCCATGTCTGACATTATTTATCTACAGAACTGCAGAGGCACAGCCCCATACCTCATTTCACATCAACTTGTTTCCTCTATATTTTCTTTGGCACTTACCATCACCAAGCTTCACTGTTTCTCTTGCTCACCTTCCAGCCTTACATCTTTAGCACTTTAGTTTTATCTCCTCGTGTTCCCAGACCCTAGTCCTTTGCATGACTTTAGTTATTCAGTTTTGTTTTGACTACTTGTTATGTTCCATTCAGGCAAGGGATATAGTATAATCATGGATGTCGACAGATTATTGTCAGTCGTCCTAGACAGGTGGGGTAAAAGTACTGTTTTGCATTAATTTTCTTCCACCTGCAAAGACTGCATTGCCTATGTTGTGCATGGCTGTAATGAAAGATTCACAGCATCATAGAAATTGTGTTGGAAATATATCTATAAATGCTAGATGGTAGATTTCCTCCCATTCTTTGAGGCATTCTTTGAGAAACTTCATTGATTTAGACAAAATGATGGGGAGCTTACTGAGAAACAGATTAACGTTTCCTCTCCAAAGATATCTGCAAGTTTTACCATTATTATTTTCAAAAATAATTAGATCAAATTAAGGTAACCCCAAGACTTGTTTTTACTGTCTTCCAGAAAAATGTGAACGATTCTTAAGCAGAAAAAAATTTATTTACCCTTTTTATATAATACGATTCATGTCTTACATGAGATAATCAAAGTGAGTTGAATCAAAGAGAAAGTTTACAGTTTAAAAAATGTTGCCTGTTTAAAATTCTAATATAATTTTTTAATAATGCAAGTGTTCTTAATAAATACAATTGATTAATTGATTTGTAGCTCTCTTTTAAATATTGTTCATAAATTAAGTACTTTGCAAATCATGGCATTTTGACAAGGAATTTTTATTCACAACTTGTCCTTCTGTAAATCTCCGTATATTTTATAAACACTTCCTGAATTGAGACAGTAAGAAAAATTTCAGTTGAGACCATTTCAGACTGAAAATTTCCAAAAAGATATGATTTTCCTTTGGAGGTATTTAAAATTAATCCCTTTCAAACTACGGCAGTGGATTTTAATTAAGCTAGCTTGTACTCCTGCCAAGAGGAAGAAACACTGTAAAACTTTGTCTTGACCTTTAAAATAATAGTTAACTTCATCTTAAGCAGACACTTTAAACAAGATTAGAATTAGGGGTTACCGAAAGTGCTGAAAACCAGTAGGTTTTATCTGACTTAAGCTTATTTGCCATAAAATTTGCTTTGTTGCTTGTCAATCCATCTAAACAAAGATGTGTGAACAAGCAGGGTCTCTATCAGACTGCCTCTATTTCCCAGGTTCTGAACCACTGAGTTTGTCAGCTACTTACTTGCAGTGGGACTAGAAACTGCCATGGGCCCTCTACTGTCAACCTCTTAAACGTGCAAAGAGAATGTTTGAAAATCATTGAATATTTCTTATTTTTACCTATTAGCTTTCACTCTCACATGCAGAGTTTTCTTTCTGATATTACTGTTTCTACCTTCTTACGCCTTTTGGAAGTCGCCAGCGAAAAAAGACTCAGTTAGTTCCTGGTATGGAAATTTGCACAGCTGCAGCCCAGGGAGTTGCTGCCTTCATGACAGCTAATGGCTTGTCTAAAATTGTTATGATTTTCTAGAAAGGAAGGATTTAATGTTTGCAAATTAGTAGAGGGTTTGGTTTTTTTTTTCATTCTTAACCTCTATGTTTAAAAATAGCAAATTTTTTATTTTATCACAAACTCACAGAATTATTTGGAGTACATTTTTCTAGGTCTCATATTCAGAAGTTACTTCCTCCTCATATGATTTACCATCAGTGACAGAAATGGCATATTCAAGTCTTCATCTGAAATCTCAAAAATATTTGCACAGATGCAGATGTATCTTTGGATACACACCTTACTCATTCTCTACAGGATTTTTATATTTTCCATTGTTTTATCTTGCTGATGGCAATCACAGTTGAAATACACTAAAGGACACAGATCTTTAATTCCTACTATATGACTCACTTTGCAGCTTTTCTCCTTCCTGTGCCATATAGTATCTTATCTGTTTAGAAGGCAATTTTATAAAATTACATGTTTCCTATCATATGCTATTAAAAGCCAGGACCAGTTGTCCTCCTATCTTGTTTCATCTTTAGATTTTACTATAAATAGATAATAATGAGTAATATTACAAAGCTAAAATACCTGATGTCATAATCATGTGTGATTAGGACATCAGCTATGTAAATAGAAGAATAAAAGAATATTTTAAATGTAAAAAATTGTGTGAGAAAAAAAATCTAAAATAAGAAATCATATTCAAATATTTTTATACTTTCATGCTGTAAATATAAGAAAAGAAAAAGATTTTTTTTTTTTACATAATGTCTCTGATCTGAAGAACAGAGTATTACCCTTTGTCCTCCAGTCTGGTCATATCAATTCCCCTGGATCTGAAAAGTTACTATAAAACATTTGATAAAAAAAGCCTGATAAAATATGGACTTCTGCACTGGAAAATGAGCTCAAAACCAAATTCTAGGCTAAAAAATCATCTTAAAAATAAAAAAATAATCTGAAAAATCTCTTCCCAGTACTCTTATACATTTCTGGAACTTGATAACAGTTTGAAGAATGGACTGAATAACAGAAAAAAAAATCAAAGGTAAAATATCATGTGTTCTGAAGACTTTCTATATTAGAACACAAAAAGATAATTACTTCTGTTCTGCATAATCTACATATGCATAGATTGAAGAAGAAACAGACACTGTTCCCAGAGGAAATAAGTCAATGGAGAACTGACAGTCAGTTAAAGCTGGAGTCAATCCTCCTCTGTGAGGTACATTCCTAATATTCAAAAATCTTAGAAAAAGCATTTACTCCTCTAAAATTATGTAATTCAAGACTGCTGAAATGGTCATTTAAAAAGCTCCCAAAACCAAGAGAAAACACAGAACTCCAAATATTAATCACTGAATAGAGAGTCTTAGAAAAAGGAAAAGAAACTTGATATTAAGGAAGAACTATTATCACGAGAATACAATGATCTGAATGAATCTGTAAAAATCACTGTCATTTTGCAATAAGGTGTTACCATGACTCCTGGGTTTCAGTATGCTACATAAAATCTTTTACAAGCAACAGCGAAGGCTAATGCTGCTACTGAAAATTATTTTTAATGAGTCCTGAAATGTTAGTTTAGGCCAGTTTCTCATATTATTCATTAACTACAGTAAAACAGACTGAAATTTAATTTGAATTTAGGGTTCATTAATGTTTCCTGTAGATACCATTTCTTTAGCAAGCTGGTGAGTTATAGGGTACATGAGACTTTAAAAAACGTTACTATTGTGGCATATTTCCATAACTGCATTAAAACTTGCTGTTATTTAGCTCATTTCTCAGGTTACTGAACTTGTAAATTGATAGAAAAAATTCCTTATGACAAACCAAACACAGAATCAGACCCAGTCTTCTGGAAATAAACCATTTTTGTTGTTTATGATAATTAAACAAAATCAATATGTTAACTATGAGCATAGTCATCTCACTTCACTTTCCTCTGCCTGGAATTTAAATTAAGACTATCGTTTTGTTTGCCTTTCAAGCTGGATATGAAATTAAGGTGTCCAAAAAAGGGAAAATTGACCCTATTTAACAAAAAGAACCCGCCCCATAAGAGTATCATGCATTCTTACCAACAGGCAAGGAATAAACCAGTGAGATCAAATGGTAAATTTCAATGAAGTGTCTCAATCCCAAAAATGTTTTGCAGAAGTAACAAATCTGATTGTCTTGAAGACAGACATTAAGCTTAGGAAAAAAAAAAGAATTTAAAGAATTTTAAAGAAAATCCAATGTATTTCAGTCATCTCATATAACCTTGAAGAAAGCAAGCAAAAAAAGCTGATTTTATTTCCTTATCTCATTATATCAGTGTTACAAGTCTTCAAAAAGTTCAAGGTACTGATGGATTAAAAGGGCATTAAAAGGGCCGTTAAGACAGTTAGAGCAGATAAACACATTGCCATGGACCTAATAGATTTTTTTTCTTTTTTCCACTCTTTTTTTTTTTTTCCTTTTTCTTTTTCCTGTTAATCTCAACAGGTGATAATGCAGACAAATGCTGAGGGCTCAGTTCAGTTGTCTGAACATCTGTATCTGGCACTTGAGAGTTCTTGGGGCAGTGACAGGGTCTGAGGGGTAGGAAGCAGCATCCTGTGGAGGGTCCTGGAGGGTCCAGCCCTCCCAGAAGCAGCTGGAGGCCAGGGCAGACTGGCAGGGATGAGGCACAGCACAGAAGTTTCTGTTTAGGCAACTGAATTAATGTCACCATATTCCTGCTCCTTTTTAGTGAAAAAGTTACTGTGACAGGTTTTACTACAGAACTTCAGGCAGAGTTATGGTTTACTGATCATCTGTCATGAACCCCAATTTTATTTTGTCATTGGTTTACTCTGAGATTTGTCGAAAAGACAATTTTAGGGAATCTTGCTTTCGACAGCAGTAGATCAATGATATGTCATCAAAACTGTAATATCTTTCTCTCCTGCTGAAAGATCAGGTGAACTAGACAGTCTAAAACAAAGTAACTTGGACATAGGGTATTAGTTATAGACCATCTTTGGACAAAATCAAACACCTCTTCTTTTCTGTTCAGCAATGAAAAATGGGATTAAAAGCTGTAGCACAATAGAAAGACCAAAGTATTCTAATGTTGAAAACTACCTTGACTGAAGCATATTATCTATTTTGCATATTTTGGAATAAAATTACATTTATGTAAAAGAATCTGACTTTTTGTTCAAATGGACACCAGCATTAAGAGGAAACAAATTTCATCTTTACACACCCTTGTTTAGTCACTTGATACAATTCTTTGTGAATAGCAGAATCTGTAAAAAAACCATGCAGAAATATTCTTCTTTAAACTAAGAAACTTAAATGCAGTTTAGCAAAAACTGGTGAGTGTACTATGATATAGTTTTAAAAATTAAACATATCTGGAAAGTTTTGCTTCTCTCCAAAACTCCAAAAATACAGTAGAACTTGAATATAAAGGTAGACAAGTCTGCTTGTCTAAAATAAATTCTGAAAACTCCTAAGGCCATGAAAAAATACAATCAATAAGTTATTTAACCCCTTTCTCCCCCTCCCAAAAATATAAAAAAACAAACACAAGACTCTCTGTAACTTGGCCATGTTCTGTTAAAATACAAAGCTGATTGCACAGACAATGAGAAAGGGCAAATACTGGCAATCCAGTGGCCTTTTCTAATGTACTATACCTATGCTCACGTTATATCTTGGCCCCAAAGGTGCAGTTGTGTTTCAAATATTTCATTCTACATTCATTAGGGTTTTTTCCTTTTCTTTTTTAAGATAAGTTTGGTATGTTTTTAAATGACAAGACAGAATTGGAAGCTTGGGTAAAATATGCATTGGCAGTATTTTGTCCGATTTCCTTGGCAATGCTTCTTTCCATTTCAGAAGCATGAGAAAATGAGATGAGAAGACATTTTTAAAAAGCTTTTGTCCCGCAGTCACTTGCTTAGTTATAATCACTAAGTATTTACATTAATTGTATTTTCATTTCATATTGTGTCAGTTTCCAAATTTATTTCAGGAAAAAAAGACAGATGTCCTTGACACTATTTAGACTAATTCTCAAGTTAGTGACCACTTCAAAATAACATCATGTGGTTGCTATTAAAATGTAGTTTAGAGTTTCAATAGACTGCTTGTGCCTGACAACTAATTTTTTTGTTGCTCCCTTGGGTAGCTGCTAGAAACTGTCCTCAATGTAGATTCATCCTGTGACTGAAGCACAGAAAGGAAAAGCTGAAAAATGAGCAACGGGAACAGCTTGCTGATGAAGTTGAATGAGGAGCTACTAATGATATTGATGACATTACTAATTACTTAGCAGGCAGAATTCGAAATGAGAATTCATTTGTCATCATGATATCATCAATCAGCTTTCTATTGCCTTGGGTAATAGGTTTGTGCTTGCTTGGTGCAAGATAAACTTCGTTTTATAACTCATTTTTGTTAGTATATATGTACTTCTTAATTTTTACCTTTTAAAGTTTTACTCTTCTCTGTGTTGCATTGTGGTTTTATTAGTGCCCTATTTCAAAGGTTGTGTATTTTACACTTAAATCAGATAATTAAAGACCACATAATCTCTGCCCCTCAAAACAAACAAATGTTCAATAGATTTTTGTATAAGGATCATAGCCTAAAGAAACATCCATCCCCGATGCAAAAGGAAGCCTATTCAAACTTGATACTTAAAAAAAATTCAGAGAGATTTCTAGATATTCTAAGGAAAAAGATACAATAAAGATATGCAAATTCCTCTAATTTAAGAATAGAGAATCAAAGTTCCTGAGTCCTTGAGTAAAAAACTCTCTTGGCATTGATTTAGTCTTTTCAAGCAATCCAATATTCCTAATCCTTCAGCCTGTGAACCAGTATCAGAGTCCCAAGAGCCTGGAAGCTATACTATCTCCTCCAAACAGCTGAGATTCCTGGCTGCGTCATCCTGTTGGAGAGAGAGCTGGTCAGACTTTATCAATAGTGCACTCCAAGATTTTCCTCTCTCCTGTCCAGCTTGGCATGTCTGTCTTTTTCATCTGCTTTCTGGATCCTTGCGTTCCTGCCTTGGTTTTCACAGGGCCACTTTCCACTTTTGTGGGCATACACTATGATCATTAGTGCTTTGCTGTGAAATAAGTAAAGAGAATTTCTGTTTACTCACAAGGGAACTGCTAATTGTCCCCTTGGAAACCACCAAATCAGCTCCATGTCATGGCAGTGGGAATTAACCAGAGTTACCCATGGTCCCAAATGAAAATGTGGTCACCTCAGAGATCTGCTGGCCCAAGCTGTATTTGCCCAAGGAACCCGTGATCTGAATCAGCAAGTATATTGTCTTTTAATATGCTTACGATAGTTTAGTCTAGTAATATATGCATCTTAGAGGTACCCTGTGACTCATTAAACAACCTAATGGATCATCTGACAGTTGGAAAGGTTTTCTGTGTGAGTGAACATTAAAGTGAATGAGTTAATTTGAACCTATATTATTATGCCATCTCATTTGCACTGTTTTCTATCATTTTGATTAATGCCTAAATTGTGACTAACACATAGAAGGAATGAGAGATAATATGCATAGAACTGCAGTCTATGTATGTTCTTACCATTCTAGTTTGTGCATCTACTGAAAAAAAATAAGCAAAAACGGAGAGGGAGGAAAAAATGTTTCTTTTGGCTTTCAGTCTTATAAAATTTATAGGATTAAAAAATACTGATTTTCTCTATCACCTCTACAAGATGGGAATGAAGTAGGTTTTCTTTAGTTAGATATCACAATCAAGAAAAAGCAATTTACATATCTTTTAGTCAAAAAGTAGAGGAAAGCTTTAGAATGTTCTTAGTATCTAGAAACATTTCTTTATTGAGCAGGTTCTGAAGAATTAAGGTGTTCCAATTCAGTGAGTTTATAATTGTGATTTGGATTATGAATGTGAATGTAGGCCGTTGTGAATGTGTGTTGTGAATGGACATGTAGGCCAATAATTTCCCCAGGATCCTTTGACATACATATGTAACTTGTCATAACATCTCCACAGAACTGAAATAAGTTTCATATTAAGTGAAATTTTGCAGAAGCTGAATAATTTTTTACTTCTTCTGCTCATGAATGTTGGTCATATTAATTAATAAAAAATAGATACTACAAGAATTCAGCATTTTTAAAACATGTAATACCTACTAAGGATACAATCCCTAAGATAATTTTATATGTATTATGTTGTATTAAAGATAGAACTTTTAAAGCACATGACACCTCTACTATACTAAAATCTTGTGAAAATGGAAGAGACTTAGGTGGATTTTCTGTGTTTCTAAAACAGGCTGACTCCTTAAAGCAGTTACCCTGTGCAGAGTTCAGACTATAGTGCTGTTTCTCCTCTGAAAATCTAACTTCAGGAAACTCTACAGAGAAAAGCAGGATGGCATCCTAAATCTCATCAGAATCATTCATGGAAATATCATTCACACAACTGTCCCAGAGGAAAGAGGTGCCTCTTAAAATGACAGACAGATGGTTGTAAATGAGAGCTGCAGTTCTAGACAACTGGTTTGGAGCTGCTGGAGTAGTGCATTACCAGCACATTGCCTTGCTCTGTACAGTGGCAGTAGAACAGATGCTCAAATTTTGACACACTAGCCCAACTCTCCTGTATGTCTGTTCCCAGCAGCTGCCATGATAAGCTTTTCAGAGAAAAGCAGAAACCCTCCCTAATGTGAGTCAACTCTTGAGAGATACGACAACTTGAAATACAGACTTATTTTTCTGAATAAATGAATGGTGTTTTCCCTACTTGTATGAGGGGAATGTGTCAATTGCATTGAAAGCAGGATTATATTTGTCATTAAATGCAGTCAGCTTAATCTGATAATTAGATTTAAATATAAATGCAGTTTGGAAAACAACTTTTTATTGGTTTTTTTTAACTTTTTATTTTCTTTCCTGAAAATTACTTTTAACAAAACTCTCAAAGTGGCCTTCCCATTGTGTAATGGAAAACTTGCAGCAAGAAATATTTCACCTCCATAGCTCAGGCTGCCAGTCTTGTCAGAGGCTCCTACTAGCAGCAGTCTACTATGAAAAAAATGGAACAGAAAGGAGTAATTCTATGACCCTTTTTTGATTTCTTTCTTTTTAGTCTAAGAGCTATCTTCCGCCACGATATTGTTCTAGACATAGCTTATTATGGATAAATTTGTTCCTATTTTATAAACAGAGGTGACTGACTTTGCTCTTTGAAAGTACTCATTTGCTTTTCTCTGTGTCATTATCTCTTCTAGTGCTCATTTACTTTCCTCTGTGCCATTATCTCTTCTTTTGATTTTTGCTGAACACAAGAATTGGTGCTCTAAAAAAGCTGTTGATTAATGACATTAAATGAGATAAATACATGGCATGGAAAACAGAAGAAGGAGAGGTCTTTGATCTTTTCAAGTTAGACTAAATGATAAGAGAAATTTCTCACTATAGGTAGGAAGGTTGTTTTGGCCTCTTAAGTCTAATATTATCAGTTACTCAAAGACACCTCCTAAGCTTTTAACTTCAATTTAATTAAAATAGATATTATAACAATTGACTTCCATTATTTCATCATCAGAGAACCCTATCATGCTGTCATTATCTTATGTAAATGCATTTGTTTTACATAACATGCAGTAATTATAGTAGAGCCCATTAAAAACATATCTTTCTGAATTAGTAATAGGTAAAGAGGAAGGGGTTTTAATATATATTCCAATTCAACCTTTCTATAGCTGAGAGTTTTTCCAATTGGAAAGCATATTCATCCTATTTACTTTTTGTTTGTTTCTTTTTTGGAGTTTGTTTGTTTGTTTGTGGATTTCTGTTTGTTTTATTTTTAGGAAAATATATGATAGCTCTTAATTAAATAGCATAATTTATTTCAATAGCTTTCTTTCCTGGAAAGCAGTAAGATTTCAAAATTAAGGTCAGTATTAAAAAAACTCTGAAGAAAATGTTTTGTCCTGAGAAATTCTTAATAGATCTTAATCCATTTTTAATTAGTAAGTGTCATGCAATGGGCTAATTACAGTGGATATTTTTTGCTTTTTGTTTTACATGACAGATATTTATTTGGGTGTAGCCTTCCTTGAAATATATTTTTTTCCAAAAATGCTTCATTTATATCTTCTTCACCTTCAGCTTTGTGATTTTCTATGATTCCCATGGAAAATTGGACAATAGATTGTCTGTCAGTCTGCCCTTGCCATTGTTTATGGATACAACTGCTGATCATTACAATCTCATAATTTATTCAGGGATATACAGATACATTGAGGAATACTTCTCCTGGACCCACCTCTTCCCTGGATTGTAAACTATTTGCCTAAGGGACAATCTTTTTTTGTTTCTTTTACACTGCTTGACATAATGGAGTCCTTATTTTTTCTAAGTGTTGTGCAGATTGCCAGTAATACTAAAAATTGTATGAAGATAATATTTTTGCTTCCGGATTTTTACTTTATTTAATTCATAACCATTTTGGCTGCAGATTCAGAGACTGTGCCATGATGGTACATGTTCACAAGTAAATTATATTCATAATAAAAAGTGTCTATTTCATGCTATGGTTTCCTTGTGTAGAAACTGCTTTTTGACTGCATTTAACCGTAATATATTATATTGACCAATGAGTGTTAAAACTCATATTCAATAAGTTTAAAAACATTAATTATCTTCTTCATATTCAAATTAGTAAAGTTACTAAAAATGGAAGTGACACTGAAAATTTTAAAAAATGTTTGACATTAAACTTACGTGTTATATTTCCTCATATTTTTCCAGTGTTATACTGAAATGCACTGCCTTTTGTACTGTTTCAATGGCAGTCTTGGCAAGAAAAAAAAATAAGGAAACTTACTCAGTTACTTTTCTGAGTTTCACAGAATGTTCCCACAAGTCACTTACCTTAATGGTGAGTAGGGAACATGAGAAGCACTTTCCAAAGTTTGACTAAATGAATTCTTATGTCAGGACTGATGACTATACTTATATAATTAAGCAGCTATACAAACACAAAAGAGAATACTAACTGAGCTAAGTTGAGGACAGCACCAAATGTTTGATGTGAATTATCTCTAAGATGAATATCCATTTTGTTTGTCCACCATGTACTATGTGTAATATTCCTTTAAAAGACCTGTGGCTGTTCAGGAGGAAAATAAAGGCTGCTTGTTTGCTTTGAGAGAGAAAGCCTCTGGAGGCAGGGGCAGGTTGCTCTTCAATTGGATGTGACTGAGAAAGCCAGGGAAAGAACAAGTAAACAAGTAAAGGAGGGAGACAAACCTCTGGAGAATGGTTTGGGACAGGGAGATTGAGCCAGACACAAAGGACTGTAAAGAATGTAACACAGATAGAAGTTTAAGAGACTTCTGAGAATAGGAAATGGACAGTCAGGTCTGATATGTAATGTAAAAGAAAAAAAAAAAAAAACAACAAACCAAAAAACGGAACCAAAAACCTTTTATTAGGAAGCTACTGGGGACTGTGAGGAACATGACATATGTGTTTTGCAATCCCAAGTATTGCTCACCACAATTTTGCTACTTTTTGAACACTGCTGCTTTCTTGGGAATCAAGTAGCTGCAGTTTGCCAGACATCCTGGAAATCATTTAACATTAGCCAAACACTAAAGCAGACAAACTTCTGGTTTGCTACAGCCCAGAAGAACACTGAAAATTGCTTATTCAAGTATAAAAACTAGTGGGAATTAATGATAACACAGTGGCCAGGACTTTGCTTTCAAACTTCTTCCAGTCCATTACATTCTACCCATCAGAATTGAGTTGTCTTTATTTTTGCTTTAATGATGATGAAATATACCTTTTGAGAATAAAAAACCATTTCTATTCTTAAAAAGCTTAATGTAAGGAGATGATGAAGGAAGATTTACTTTGAAAGTCTAGTGAAGGTAGAGAAATCTAGGCTCCAGTACAGAGAGAGCTTAAATACCATTTGTTAGAAACCAACCTAAATCAGGTTTCCCTTGTAACAACCTCTATGTTTGCCAGTGGCTGGCACTCACAAACAATATCCACAAGTCACATATTTATTCACTCATTCATTTATTTTCTTTATTTTCAAAGACTAAGGAAGAGTCTCTTATCTCAGGACTTCATTCTAAGTATTGACTTTCCTGATGTTGACAACACTGATACTCATAGAGTATTAAGAGACCTAAATGAGTATTGGGATATCTTGAAGCAGAGTTGAGGATGTTGCTGTATCATTCCTATCAGCTCTAGAGGGGAAAATGATTAAATCTGATGCTCTGCTTTGAAAAAGCTCAACAAGTACATTTACAAACCTGCCTTCTACTGTTCTGTACTCATTTTGCTAAAATGGGATATACTCAGAAGAGAGTTTTCTAGTTTTTCCAAGAGTTCTTTGGTGGGAGAAATCTACTTCCCATTAGACCTAATAGTGTGTGCCTGTGCTGCAGTCCCACATTGGTCTATGTCTCTCTTTCCTGCCTTCTTTTCTCTCTGTAGGCAATAAAGTGTTCCAGCTTCCTTACATGGCCCTTATGACTCTTTACCAGCCTCACCTATGACAAGTATATGATCTTGTGGTGAAATACCTTCTTTGATATGTGAGATAGGGCAAGGAGGGCAATAAAGAGTGCAAAGTGACAGCTTCTCTTGTCCTATTCTCAGCTTTTATTTCAAAGGGAATATAAATCACTCTTTCACACAGAGATCACAAGAAACATTGATTATTTCAGCAGCTCAGGCTGCCGTCAAAAAGACATAGCTACAGTAATGTGGGTCCCAGAGTATCTTAAGAGCTCTAACTAGCCTTGAATTTTAAAATATGCCACACCATACAGACAGTTCCTATAACCACCTGTTTCTGGAAATCATTGTACTTCGGTCATTATTAAAAAATTACTTAACTACTAAGTCAATTTAAACACAAGTTACTAATTAAAGACTTTAATTTGGCTCACTTAGGGAAAAATACACGTCTACCAAAAGAGCCAATATTTTCAACCTATGAGCAAGTTATAAACAACCCGAGAACAGCACATTGGTGTGTCTCTCAAAGCATATTCCTTTCACGACTGAAAGTTGCAATGCTGCCTTCTCCCTGCATGTTCAAGAAGAACTTGGTCCATCCCTGCAATTTTCAAATCTCTTCAGCTGATGGATCCAAGCCTATTTCCTGTCTAATCAAGACCCTTGATTAGAAATTTTTAGCCTGGTGGCAGACTTGGGTTTTGTCCTTATCTTTCAATATTTGACAGAAGTCCACTGCTACAATACTAGGAAACAAACCAGGCCAGTGACTTATCCTTGGTATTGGACCTCAGACATCAATAGGAAATATTACTTATTTTTGCCAACTAGCATTTTTACAAATAATCTCTGGGCAGGATTTAGGGTCCAGTACATTCCAGGAACTATCCTTAACAAGCGGTTTGCAGGTAGTCTCCTTGTTCTGGAGATTAAGAGACTTTATTAGCGCAGACACATGCCCCTCTGCACCAGCTGGCCTTAGTAGTCAGAAATTTTCCCAGACATATTTAATGTACTTGCATGGGTTAAAAATTTGAAGGCTTTATATTGTAATGATTAATTGTAGTGTAGCCAGCTTGTTGACTAATTTTTCCTTTCTTTCTCTTTCCTGCTCATGCTTGTATGAGACAAAATTTTTAGATTTTTTTTGGCTTTGATTTCTTACTGTGGTAATCTTGATTTCTGTTTTAATTTCAATGTCATTACAGCGAATTCAAAAGTTGAAAACATTGAGCTATTCAGACCCATATATGTTATAACCTAATATGAGGAAACATGAGGCTTCTCTGGAAATAAAATAAATAATTTTATCTTGAATATATGACTTGGTAACTTGAAATATTTATCAGGCATCCATCGTAAGAAACAGTCAAAAATTATTTTCACATATTTTGCTCTCAAAAAGTAAGAAGCTTTTTAGAGAGAGCTGCATTTATTTTCCTCAGACTGCATGAAAAGAAGCTTGCCCTTGTTATAAAGTAGCAACTATCAGGAATGCTCTAAATTGCATTGGTTTGATTAAAGAAGGCATTTCTGAGCCTTTCTACAGCAACAACCATACTCATTAGAAGATGAGAACAAATGCTCAGCTCCAAGGGCAGCAAATCTATTTCATCTCTTCTTCAAATAGGAAAAAGTGGAAACCATATTTCTATTTAATATTTGCTAACTTAAATGTTCCCTGCATGTGAACACCAACCCACTTCATCAGTAAACAAAATAAACAGTAGTCCATATCTGATTAATTGGGATTTTATGTATTTTTAATATATATGGAGGAGACCTATATTATCTATACACCTGAAGTCTACTGAAGTAGTCAAAATATCTGATAAAATTTCAGAATTCTAATTTAAAAACTGTTGCGGAAGATGAAACAGGAAAACCTTATAATAATAATTGCTTGGCAAAAGATTCTGAAACCTGTAAGTGAAGTAGAAATGAAAGCTAGCTTTGAGATGTAGGATGCCAGAGCCATTAGTTACTGTACAACCAAAANATGTTCCCTGCATGTGAACACCAACCCACTTCATCAGTAAACAAAATGAACGGTAGTCCATATCTGATTAATTGGGATTTTATGTATTTTTAATATATATGGAGGAGACCTATATTATCTATACACCTGAAGTCTACTGAAGTAGTCAAAATATCTGATAAAATTTCAGAATTCTAATTTAAAAACTGTTGCGGAAGATGAAACAGGAAAACCTTATAATAATAATTGCTTGGCAAAAGATTCTGAAAATATGAAACCTGTAAGTGAAGTAGAAATGAAAGCTAGCTTCAAGATGTAGGATGCCAGAGCCATTAGTTACTGTACAACCAAAAAACAATGGGCTAGCCAGCTGAAGGAGAATCCCTGTTGATTGAACAATGTACTCACAGATAAGAAGATGCTTCAGCAGAAGAGTCCAAGGTTCAAGACTCAGCCAGGTTGGCAGGCAAGACAAAAATAGTTTAGAAAGTAGCTTTTAGAAGTTAAAATGTAACACAATGTGGAAAAGTAGAAGTTTTGATAGGCTGTATGTAAATTCTATAAGATTTGTGTCTTTTACTGGTTGGATGCTGTAACATTACCATATTCAGTATAGGAAAGGATATAATGTCTCAAAACTGGATTTTAGCCCTCTTTAATGCACACTTCAAGCTGTGGCCAGCAGCTGAAGCAAAGCTCTTGTACCCACGACCTATGCAAATAAACCACATGCTTCAAGAGCTGCCCTAGATTGCAGAGATCTCTNAGATAAGAAGATGCTTCAGCAGAAGAGTCCAAGGTTCAAGACTCAGCCAGGTTGGCAGGCAAGACAAAAATAGTTTAGAAAGTAGCTTTTAGAAGTTAAAATGTAACACAATGTGGAAAAGTAGAAGTTTTGATAGGCTGTATGTAAATTCTATAAGATTTGTGTCTTTTACTGGTTGGATGCTGTAACATTACCATATTCAGTATAGGAAAGGATAGAATGTCTCATAACCGGATTTTAGCCCTCTTTAATGCACACTTCAAGCTGTGGCCAGCAGCTGAAGCAAAGCTCTTGTACCCACGACCTATGCAAATAAACCACATGCTTCAAGAGCTGCCCTAGATTGCAGAGATCTCTCATCCCCATCCCATCTCCCTTTATTCATTCCTACAAAAAA
Organism: Vireo altiloquus; assembly: GCA_013396875.1. NCBI lineage: Eukaryota > Metazoa > Chordata > Aves > Passeriformes > Vireonidae > Vireo > Vireo altiloquus. The sequence continues at coordinate 398,536 of VZRF01010051.1, forward strand.
CCTGTGCTGATATAAGTGATATATTTATTTTGTTTTCTCATTAGAAGAACAGCTCAACTAGATGCTCTAGAATTACTTGAGGGATTACTTGTACTTATTACAAAGTTATTTCTGAACCCTTTTGATGTCTATCTAAATCTAGAGTACATCAAATGAAAACTTAACTAGTAAGGCTTTCATACAGGTGGGTGAGAAAGAGACACGGGACAAGAACAAAAGTATGTGTAAGGTGCATACATTCCATTTATCTTCTGAATGATAGCTGTATCAAACTGTATTTCTATATGTTTCTAGCATATACCTTATGCTGGTAGAGTTTTCTTTTTCTATGGAATTACAGTTGAATTATAGAACTCAAGATATTGTACTAAGAACTACTAGTTTATAATATTCAGGAAAAATAATGATCTTATTACTGTAATACCCAAGATAAACAATATTTTTATAATTAAAGACTCTCATAATAATTACTATCACATTTCTGGACATAAGAATAAATGGAACAACAATTTTTCAACATAATAGAATGTCTTGTCATTAAAAAATTAAAATTTGGTTATGTTACAGAATGAAGGAATAATTTTGTCTTCTAAAAATATATATTTCTAAAATGGAATTTCTGATAAAGAAGGTTAGATATTTCCACCTCAAATAGTCAACTTTGTAATTGGATTTTTATTTATGCGATCACTATCTATGTGTCAAAATTCAATTTCCTGTTCTATGGGAAGGTGATCACAACTTTGAGATTCAGATTATTCCACGGCAAAATTTACTTAGTCTGTCTTATGTCTCTATTTCACTTCAGCATCTCTGAGCAGAGACTCCAATTTCCAACTGGTTATGGATATAGCTTCTATGCTATGAACTAAAATTAAAGCAGAGTGATACAATTTTCATGAAATGCACAGATAATGCCACCCTAGAATATTCTGTTGGTTCTTACCTATATAATCAATCTAGAATAAAAGAAAAACATTTGAAGAGTTATACTTTGAACTTACTTCCTCACCTATTGATTGATTGCATTGCTTACCTAACAGTTGATCCCTTTCTAACATATTTTTACTGGACTAGTTTTCATTTTAAAGAAAATTTCATTTTACATATCCTTATGAACATTATCTATAAGTTATGACGCAATTCTCAAAGAAGAGAAAGAAAGAAAGAAACAAGGCAAATAGATGATCAATATTCAGTTTGACTGTGAAAATCACTATGAAATACAAGGATTTTTTACTTTTTGCATAGGTATTTTTGTTGTCATAAAATGAGCATAAAATAGTGAGTATTTTAAGATCTGTTCCAAAAACCTTCCTCAGTGAATTTTCAGTTAACAAACAGAGCTTGTNCGATGAAAAAGAGAAAGAGAAAGAGAAAGAGAAAGAGAAAGAGAAAGAGAAAGAGAAAGAGAAAGAGAAAGAGAAAGAGAAAGAGAAAGAGAAAGAGAAAGAGAAAGAGAAAGTGTTTCGTTCATTTTAGCACTTCCTTTGAGGCAACCATAGACTCTGCCAGAGTAGGATATTTTCTGATCGATAATATCTCTAAAATAGCTATTTGGACTACTCTTCTTACATTTATGTCCTATTTTCTATAAGGTGTTTCTGGTCTGTTCCAAAATTCTTCTTTGCAAGCATCCTGTAAAACATAATTAAGGTACCCTGTCTTGTCTTGGCTCAGTAGGGCGTTTCTTATAAATGGAGAAATAAAACATCACTATTATCTCCATAACCATCTCAAACTGGTTGCTGTGGACTACATTCTATCTAAAAGCTGAAAAGAGAGGTAAGAGAGGGAGCTTCCCTCACTCCTTCAATCAATCTCAAAAAATGACCAAAGAAAAGAAACATATTTTATTCATTAATTGAGTTTCTGTTTCCTGAACTTTGTAGCACAGGGAACTTTACTGTTTCATACACACAATGATCAGAGACAACCTCAATGCCTCCCTTTTTCTACACTGGCATTGCATGTCAGGGCAAGCTAGCCATGAAATAGGCAGCAAGTTATTATATTCCTTGAGGGACTGATCTGTACAACCCTCATCAAGACTCCAAAAGGAATTTTTGAAGGACTGTCAGCCCCTGGACTCCAGCTAAAAATCTCTTTGCTGTACCAGATAGCAAAGAAGTTACACTCCTACTTTCAGTAAAACTGTTTACTGCTTCTTCTGTCCAAATGCCTAAATAGACCAGATACTGATTTTATCTTCTGGTATACAACTATAATTAAGAATATGCATATTCAGGTAATAATTGTGAATATGGATAGACGGACAAGGAGACAGATAAACTCGGGTCCAGGATAGAAAAAGAATTGAAAGCTGAAATAACTCAGAGAAGATCAGGAAGCTCAAGGAATTAAGGGGGAAAATTAACAGATCAGTCAGGTTTGAAAGGACCTCTGAGATCAAGTCCAACCTATGACTGAACACCACCTTGTAAACCAGGCCATGGCACTCAGTGACACATCCAATCTCTTCTTAAACACCTCCAGGGATGGTGACTCCACCACCTCCCTGAGCAGCCCATTCCAATGCCCAATCAGCCTGTCTGTGAAGAAATCCCTCCTAATGTCCAACCTAATTGTCCCCTGGAGCGTCTTAGGACTGTGTCCCCTTGTCCTGTCACTGGTTGTCTGGGAGAATTGACCTACCTCTACCTTGCTATGACCACCTTTCTGGAAGTCATAGAGAGCGATAAAATCACCCCTGAATTTCCTCTTCTCCATGCTAAACACCCTCAGCTTCCGAGGCCACTTCTAGAAGACTTGTGTTACAGACCCTTCATCAGCTTTTTTGTCCTTCTCTGGAGAAAAGATGGATGAAGAAAAATGACAATGAAATTTACAAAATTTACAGTAAAAAGGAAAAGAAAGTGTTAATTCTAAAGATTTCAACCCCAAGGACACCAGTTAATATCTCCTATTTATTTTTGTAGGAAAATATTTCCACATTCTCTTCTAACTTTAGGAACTTCAGAAACTGAAGAAATATGCGTATTTGATATACTACTCCCAGAGTCCTGACAGAATTGGTTGATGTAGCTGCTGAGCCACTCTCCTTGATATTCAAAAGACAATGGCAAACAGGCCAAGTCCAGGGTGACTAGATAAAATGGAAATATCACATTCTATTTTTACATAAGAATGGAAAGGAGTATTCTGGGAATTAGCAACTTGTCAGCCTCACCACTGTGCCTGGGACAATCATGGAACAGATCCTGCTGGAAGCTTAAGATAAGGCACCTGGAGAACAGGGAGGTAACTTGTGACAGCCAGAACGGCTTCAGCAAGGGCAAGTTCTGTGTCACCAGCCTAGTGGCCTTCTCTGGTGGAGTGACTACATCAGTGAGTAAGGGAATGAATACAGGTGCAATTTATTTGGAATTCTGTAAGGCCTTTGACATGGCCCCCAGAACATTCTTCTCTCCAGACTGGAAAGAAATGGGTTCAATGGGTGACTGTTCAGTGGATGAAGAATTGCTTGAACTACCACATCAAGAGAATAGGGGTCAGTGGCTCAATGTCCTGATGGAGATCAGTCATGAGTGATGTTCCTCACGATAGGATTAATTTCTATTGGTACCAGTACTGTTTAATACTGTTATGAGGGGCATAGATGAGGGAATTAAGTGCACCCTCAGCAAGTTTGCAGATGATACCAAGGTGAGTTGNCATACCTGAATGACATACCTGAAGGATGGGCTGCCAGCCAGAGGGACCTGGACGAGACTGAGAAATGGACCCATGGGAACCTAATAAGCTTCAATCGAACCAAGTGCAACCTATTACACCAGTTCGAGGGAAACCTTCCAACTCAAACTTTTCTATGATTCTATGATTCTCTACTTTATATTGGTTACATAAATATAAATGATCCAATGTACAGATTTAAGAGAACAGCAGAAGAAATTTGATACTATAAGTACATTCAAACAACCAACATACCTGCATACATGTGTTAAATTTGTGAATGCTGTAATAAATTTTCCATCGGAATTCACTCATTTAATTGTTCTGAGTGAGTTGATCTATCTTCCTTAAATCAATTGAGTCTCTACAGTATATCTAGAGGCCATATAGAGAAATATGATCGATCTAGCATTCATACTGTGCTGAAATGCCCATCTCCTGTGTAGATATTCAAAATAAATATTTATGAGGGAATTGCAATTTTTAGGTTTACTGTGCTCATGCTGGAAGCAATGGATCCAATTCTGTGATGTATCACGTTAGCTAGGTTCTTTCATTAGAAAGAACATATGTCTGACCCTGGTATTAATACCTTTTCTTTCAACTTTTTTTTTTTTTTGAATGACAGCATTTAACTTCAAGGGAAAAGAAGTGTCCCCTCTTGCTATACACAAATGCAACAGCTCCTGTCAGTACTAGGTCATCTGCAAGCTCACTTCTTCTCCTGCTGTTGGTGTTAAATAAGTGCAAGGGCTCTGAGATAGATTGGTGATATTGCCGCTAGCAATTGCAATCAAACCCTCCTGGGTGCAAACTTATGGCAGTACCTCCTACTGTTCCCAGAAAACATTTGCAAATGTTTTCACCTTGACCAAAGAAGTCAAACTCATAATCTCAATGTGTTTCTTGCTCATGGAGTGCACTGTCTAACTACCAGGAGTGGGAATTGTCTCAATTTTAGACCTTTCTTGTTTTATCAACTTTTATTTTTGCCGCTTCTTTCGTATCATATGCCAAATCCTACATAAGAACTAGGGTAAAATCCTAGGGTCATTTCATCTAACAAAGTTTCTTGCATTCTCTGATAAAAAAGAAAACAAGCAAAGTGAAAATTCAACTTTCTAACTGTGTGTATTCTTTTACCATATAATTTTAATAACCAGGATAGAAAGGGAAATCACAAGAGGGATGTTCGGAGCAAGTGTGTGATGGATAAAGTATAAATTGGTGTCAGTTATAAAATTTTTAAGGAATCACTTCACTTGATTCCAATGCCAACTGCTATCATTTATGCACATAACTAATTCCTAGATCACATCAAGACTTTTATGAAATATTAAATTTAAAAAGGTATCAGCTGAAAATCAAAAGAAAATATCCTTGCTCCTGAAAGAAGTACAGCAAATGATTTCAGCCAGAGGCACATGAACACAAAATTTAGTACTGTGTAAGTGGCAGCAACTTTAATGTTATAGCATGTTTAAAACAAAAGTAGGGAGCTAGAGGTGTAGGAAAAAAATTCTGAAAGGAGAAAGAGCTACTGAATAGAATCAAGCAGTTATTTATCTAGTATGTATATTAGTTTGTCATTTTCTTCTTTTGTTTGACAAGAAAACAAAATCGAGACATCTCAGTTATGCCCTTTTTTTTCTCCAAATGCTCTTTAGAGTTGTTAAGAAAGGAAAGTTTAAATATTTACATTTTATTTAGCCCTTAACATTCAAGTTGAGAAGACTAAACGGTAAAAGGAACATGCTTATTACATCCTATAACAACATCACTGATAAAAAAATAGCATAAAAAAAAGTAAAAAATCGGCATACTCTAGGCTTTCCCCAGATACTTATGTAAAAAGACATCCATCCTCCCTGTCTTCCAAATTGTCTAAACTTGAAGAAAAGCAAAGAGATGAATTAAGGCAATGCTGAACCATATTTCAGACCTCTGTGTTTATGGTGTTTGTTTATCTCAAACCCAGGACAGGGACTACTCGAGAACTTAGCAATTTGCTGAATGGAGGTTCCTGTTTTCTTGTCCTTTTTTATGAGGTTGTACCCCAAAACACTGAATTCAGTGTTTTTCTGGGGTTGTAGGAAGACTAGAAGCCAACTCATACTGACTTTCAGTGGTATTGGGGTATGCAGCTCCCAGCAAGGCTTCTGAAATGTCATTCCTAATTGATATTGAAAAAAGCTTACATTATTCTACATTAAAATTGAGGTTATTTCGTAGGATTTCCATAGAAAATTATTTGAATTACACTGTGATGTATGTTAATTTTTCCCTATCACCACCCAATAAATTCTGCAATTAACCCATATCATTACTCTATTATCATGTACTTTGGGGAAATCTTTTCAATTAGAAACTCAGCACTAGGAGTGGAGAATTGGAAGGGATGCCTAAAATTGGATTTACTTTGCTTGTTTTCCCTTAAGGTTAAAATAGGCTTTTGAAAAAGAGCTATTTTTTTATGCCTTTTCTTTTGTTTTTTTTTAATCTCCTTCCAATGAAATTAATGAATTGCCCAGGATACACAGCAATCAAAAATATTTGTGCATTTATTAAAAGGAGGGATATAATTTAGAATAATCATAAATGAGTGGTAACTAATTTAACCATCATCATAAATTGAACCAACACTTTTCTTCTGGTCCATTTAATTCTTGGCAAGGACCTCAAAGTGAATAATTTTCACTAGAAAATAAAAAAGAAACAATGACAATGACAACAACTACCAAACAATATTTAATCTCTAAAATATATGTTAATTTCCATTTGTAAATAAGCACAGTTAAATACAAGGTACTTATCGTAACTTGGCTGTCAACTGAACATTCTCTCTAGAGAGAGAAATAGGATATGTTTTCTGTTCTAAAGAGCCCAGCTCATGAGAGGACAAGTCCAGATGTATTTATGGAGTTTTGCCAGAGGGGATAGATTAGGTGTTTATGACTTCAGTTCATTTGTTTTGGTGTTATTTTGTTCTGGGTGTTTTGGTTAATTTGGTTTGGGTTTTATTTTTTGTTTTTTTGTTTTGGTATTTATTTTTGTTCTTTGTTTACCTATGTTTTCCTTTTACAGCTGTTTTTACAGTGTTACTGGCACTGACCCAGAAACTATTGTTCAAAGTCTGCAGTTTGCATTAGTGTGTTTCCTCACCCTAGCCTGGGGTTGGTTTTATACAAAATTAGAATTGAGGTTCTCAATATGCTTTTATAGTCTTGGTAGTTTTCCTTTCACAATCTATTTTCATGTTCTCATGCTGAGGGATGCAGGGAGATGTCATTGATTGCAAAAAGCTAAAGCATATGCCCTAGTTTTGGAAAACATCTCTCCAGAAATTCTGTAAGCTAGTTCTAGAGTGATAGTGACAGCTTCATTCAGACATAGAGCTAGCAGTCAATGGAACATTTACACTCTGGGCTGAGCAGAGCTTTACAATGGTCCTTTGCAATACTCCTGTACTCTGGCTGTTCTTGATATAGGGAATTCCCAGGACACAGCACATTGGCAGTACAATAATCTTCATTACTCTTCAATACACTTATAATGCTAGCCATTAAAAGTTTAATTAGACTTTAGAGAAGACTATTCAGCCCATTAAAATAATAAATGAATTCTGGCATTAAACTAACTTGGACAGTAATGATTAGTTTTATGAAACAGAATTTTTTTTTTTTTTTTGCCAAATGATATGATAATCTCTGGGAAAAAAATCTCAAGATCTAGTTTGTCTTGGATACAGGATTTCTCATTAGTCAGGCAATTATGTCAAGTTTGCAGTAGCTCCAATATGGAAAAGTGAACCATTTACAGAATAGCAGTTACATCTGTTGTCTCAAACAAGAGTTTTATTGACTGTTGGAGATTCTGTGAGAGAAATAGAAGCGTCTGCCCTCACTGTTTGCAGAGCAAGGTGTCTGTTTCAGAACTGAACATGCCTTGATGAGAAAAGTTTTAAGAGTTTGAAGTTATGAACTTTGCAATACCAAGGGCTCAAGCACCTATAGTATGTGACTGTTTAGCGAGAATTTAATCTATAAAAAATTCTTCTGTTTTCTGTAGAGGTCATCCTGGTCCTTGAATGTTAATTTGTATCATGTGTATTTTAATTTCTCTGACTCCAGGGACACCTCACAGAGAAATAAATCTGAAGGAAAAATACGTAATATTAAGCCTAGTTTGAGAAACATTCTAACAATAGGAAGCCAAAGTATTTAGTTTGTGATACTGTAATAGATGTAGGTATATTATGAAAACACAAACTGCCACACAATGTCACTTCTGTGACACTTCTGATGGATTCTAATTTTTAACATAATTGTCACAGGTTAAGAAACTACAAATATCAACTTATATAAATGGTTACTATCAACTGGGGATAATTTCCATTTGTTGAACAAATATAAGAATAGTAAATAAAAAATTAAACTCTAAAAAATATTTTTAAATGTATTTGAAAATCTTGCAAATAATTCTCTCTTTACTAGTAATGTCAAAAATGTCACTATAATTTTTCTTTCTGGTAAATGAAAAATACATGTCAATGCTTATTCTTGTTCAGTGCAGACTTTAATTTCTTTGCTTTCTTGCTATTTGCATTGCTATGCAAAATCCAATGACCTTTATGTTACATTACAGTACCAGAAAAAAATGGAGATATATTTCTGTCTTGAGATGAAAAATGCTATTTGTTTTTCATGTTCCAGTCTGCCGTTGGGACTTAAATCCCACACGGATGCATTTTAAACTAAGATCCCAAAAGAAAACATGCTTATTTCTTCTCTCTCTATAGGGATGCAGATGAGTCAGAAAAATCAGTATTCATGACCATGCATAAAAAGATCCTTCAGGTTTTTAATCCTCCTTTTTAGCCACTTGAAATTTTAGACAAACACATGCCGATTCATTTTTTAGCACTTTCTTAGGAACATACTTCAAGTTTAAATGACCTTGGATTTTTTTCTCCTTTTTTATTTTGCATTTCGTATTAAAATTATGATCTATTCATTGGTATGATAGCAGGAAGAAGCAGAGAGGGTTTTTTTTGGTCCTTTTTTTCTTTTTAAAAAATTTAATTACTATTGTAAACTGATTATAGAGAAGAGCTTCTCTGTAGACCAAACTTTCCTCATTAACGAAGAGTGAGCTGTTGTCTAGCCTAGCGTTGAGTTTTGGAATCTGGACAATGGCTAGAAACTGCAGAGAGACATCACTAAGGAGTTCAATATCATGTTCCAGTGCAAAAATCCTGGTTTCTGTTAATCATTAGGTGCTTAAAAAACCCTTTAATACTGAAAGGTGAGTTTAGCTTACATTTCTATTTTCTCTAGCCTTTCCCAGCACACAGCTACATTCTCCCCTGCAGTATGTAGGAAGCTATCTGAATTAATGCTTCTGCAGTTTACAAAACCTCTTGTGCTACATAATTTTGCTGGATGGAAAAAGATGGAATTAGATCTCTTTTGGCAGCCTCAGAGCAACCACTCACATATGAGCTGTCCTGCTGTTCCCTCTCTGAAAAGCCATTGTGTCTCTATCATTGTAGACCTCAATCTTGGCAAAGCTGCATTGCCTCAGTGTGATTTCCATGGGCTTTATTTTAAACAGAATTATTTATGCTATTCTTACAGAATCTAAATCATCATGAGAGCCTCCAGAGTGAAGGTTAATTCTGTTGCCAGCAGCTGTAGCTTCGCCCTCCAAAGCTGAATCCGGTGGTGGTGGCAATTACTGGCCATTCCCGTTCCGATAAATTTGTGTTTTCCCTTTGATCAAATATGTCGGGCTTTTAATTCTGTATAATCATTGATCGCATGAAGTGCCAGACCATCTTGTTTTATCATCATTCACATCTGCTGCTATTTTCCAGTCACACAGGTAAAATGCATTGACCTAGAACGTGCTGGTTTAACCTCAGCACTCTTATTGGGGAAGAATGCCAAATGGATCTGAAATACTATTCCCAAACATTTGTAATTTCAAGAGATGGCATACTAGATACAATTATTGAAAATAAAAAAAAAAAAAGATAAACAAACCAAAGTAATAGTCCCAAAAGTAAAATACCAGAAATTAAAATAAGGTGGAGAAATTATATCATGAGGAATATAAGAACTTTGATCTTTAAGAATCCCATGGGTCATGCAGAATGCCTTTTAAATTCATGTCACACACTAGAGATCTTTTGGAATAACTTGAGCATGTTACTGTAATGATAAGTAAAAAGTAATATGTCAAAATGCAAATTTATTTTCTTTTAATTTGTACCAAGTTTGGACAGAAAGTCTAAAATCTAAAAATAATGTGTGATAATAACTGACTATTAAAAATGCCCAGTACCTCACATGTCAGTTTCTACTATATATGATGTTTTGATTTCTATATTATTGACTTTCAGCTCAAATTTTTAAAAACGAAACAGTTTGTGTGCAAATTGACCTTTTCATTTTGAAAAATGCCTAAATGGAACTCTATTTCAGAACTGTTTATATTTTCTCTTCTCTCCACAGTGAATAAATTAATGTAACATTTCCTCCAAACTTTGTTTCATTAGAATTGTCTTTTCTGATATTTTCAAAAAATTTTATAGTTCAACAAATAGGTAGCGTCACAAAATGCTCTGATAAAATGGAGACATTTTCTTCCCATTTTCTGCCTACATACATCAGTTTTAAGCATTTACTAGGCCAGAAAATGGGAAGCTCCTAGAACAGGAACATGCTTCTACTGCTTAGATAAATCCCATATTTTTATGGATGTGAATGTTTTGCATTCTTAATATGCCGCAGTATACTTTCAGCTCTTCGAGCCAAAAGTGCTAAAAAAAGGTCAGGTTGTTTGGGGGGTTTATATTTGTTCTGAATTGTATTAATTCAATTTTTGCATTATTCACGCTCAGAATTTGGCACCTTGAAAGCATAACTTAGAAACACAATTTTTAGACGTGAAGGGGTAAAATGTTGTGAGGCTCTACATGTCAAATATTCACACAAGAGAGGAAAATTGCTAGGCTGAACACCAGACAGGGTGGTATGTTTCTTTTTGACCATATTCAGTAATGTATACTTCCTTTCATAGTAACTTCTAAGACTGTTGTACAAATTTAGCTGTAGACTTGCTCTTTAACAAGGACTATTTACTGTACATGACAAGTTTAGAAGTTTAGCCATTTTTCAACAGTCTGAGTGATAAAACGTGGTGATATTTTTGAGATGGAAGTTCAGCACTGCAAAATTTCTATTGGAAAAAGGTGGTTTTTTCAATGAAAAAACCAGGAAGGTTTAGGAAATACATTTCCAACTGGATATAAATTAACAAAGAACATTTCCAAACAGGTGGTAATAATCAGAAAATTTTATTGTATTTGAAAGTATTTGAAACAGTGTTTGTTGTTTTCATTCTGGGGTTTCTTTTCTTCTTTCTTTGATTTAGTTTGGCTTGTGTTTCTTTCTGCTTTGGTCAACCCTCATTCACATTCACACTTGTTTTTATACACTCCAGTACAACACAGAGACTTGAGTTCCCTCCCTGTTTTTAAGCTGCACAGAAGGAGCAATTCTGATAAAAGCAGTAGTGCAAAGCAGAAAAGATTTAGCAATGACAATACACGTATAGATTAATCTCACTTAGATAAAGCTTTTTCATCTCTATTAGTAATGGCCTTTCTTTTGGTCTGAATTGCTTTTTGTTAACCCCTACATTTCAGGGTTTAATTCTCTGGTAATGGAAGGAATGATATTTAGTCATTCCAAATTGTCAGCATTTTTGGGAAGCATCTAACTATTTTGCTTGCTTGCAGGAACTATCTAACTTTCTGCTGTTTCACTGGTTGCTGTAAATACTTTTCAACACATTTTGTATTCTTCCTATACTCTCAGTAGGAGCCATAGCTAGCTCTGAAATTCCATATAAATATCATAGTGTGGCTATGCACTTTCTGCAATGCAACATACGTGAACTAGCCCATGGTGGTTTAAACCATAGAGTGTTTTTTTATAAGGATAGCTAACATAATTCCTTGGTTTCCTCCGTGGGATTGAGGAGAACCATAGAGTAAACAGTTATGTCACAGGAGTTTGACAGGAATTCAACAGAAGTTTGACAGAAGTCCTTTGTACACACATTGGAGACGAACCGACACGCACAGGTATCATTCAGTTCATCTTAAGGTAGACATTAAAAAATGCCAGAGAAATCATATCCTTTGAGCACCTCTCCGTTCTTTTAAAAATGGAACATACATGACTGCAGCTTAGCTATAGATTTCCAAATTGTAGACACCAACATCAGCCAAGACAATTTCCACCCTTAATGCGTTTCTCATTTTAGCACATAGATAGAGACGTCCTAGGCCAGGCCAATCTTTCAAAGGTATGATACTCTTAGAGAATAGGAGAGTTTCCTGTCATTCCAGATAAACCTGAATGATAAATTAAAAATTAAGGCTATGTAAAAAACTTTCATTATCAGATACTAAAAATAGCAACAATGCTTTCATTATCAGAAATTAAAAACAGCAAAATGTGTTTGTTGGAAAGTATTTGAAAATATATAAATATTGTTCAGGGCTTTGAGGGTTTTTTTGCTTGCTTTCTTGTTTTTAGTATTAAAAGTAAATCCACAAATTAACAAAAACTTAACTGCATTGCTCAGCTTTATCAAATAACTTCCATCACATATCTAATGGAAGGTTTTAAAATAGTCAATGTCTAATTAAAGCTTTCTCTGTCAAAATTAGTTTTAAAAAATCCTTAAAACATATGATTTTAAATTTAGCAAACACTGACATTTCTGTTGCTTCTGTGTTCTAGAACCAAAACTGTATTTTTAGTTAAGAATGAGAGGATGACATTTATTATGGAATATGCTAAAAATTAGTTTAATAAACATCTATTTTCCTTTGAAAACACCTGACACCTTTTATTGAAACACAAAGTTTCAGGGAAATAACTGCTCAGCATATTTTAGCGGCAAAGTTGTTATTTGGGGAATATAAGTTCTTAGTAAATTATAAATTATAACAGTTACCTCAATGCACTAGTTACAAAACCACATATACAACTGCAATGGACTTTATTAGGAAGATGTTTAGAGTTACTTTTACAAGCTTTCATCAGCTTTTACAGTACATGACAGTACATGCATATAAACATCTTGTGCCCTTGGTTATTTGTTCAGCACTAAGCTGAATCAGGGAGAAATAATATAATTATAGCAATATTTTCTCAATTCATATATTAAAAAATGTAAACAGACAAGCCTTTTCCTTTTGTTCTTAATTTTGAAGATCTTTTTAAAAAGCGGATGAAGCTTCATGTACAGCAAAATAAGAGTGCAGCAAATACAAGAGCCAGAGATGATCTAGGGTATGTTATGCTGCTGCCATTTCACTTCTCCTGAGGTGAGATTGTCGCTACAAAATTAAAACAGGGCTCTTTACCCACAGAGATTTAGAGGCTTTACCCACTGATTTCTTTCAAGAAGTGGATCTGCATATCAGGAGTTTGCATACACTCTCCTGTGCAGCCAGAGGGTTCAGTTGTACTGCACTGCTTGTCTGTGTGGGGCACATCGAGCAAAGCAAAGCTGGCAAGGAGCCGTACAGCTAATTTCTCATGTGTGCACAAACACAGCTTTCCTGAGGGGTAAATTTCTCACCTTCAAAGAAGGAAATGATTGCACTTCTGATCGCTGCAGATGTGCTCTCAGAAGGTTTGGATACCATAAACTCAGACCTATCTCAACTGTGCCCTGTATGCAGTGCACTGAATCACAGGGTGGAATTAGGATTTCCTTCTGTCATTATTACCGAAAAGATCCAAGATCCTCACCAGGAGAATATTTTCAGAGCTGCTTCCTCGAACATGTGGGCCCAAGAGAGGAGCCGATGTGCAGACTACACCAGCAGAGGCCAGCAGCAACAAGCTACTGCCCTGTCCGGGAGCAAGGGATAACCGGGAAAAGGGCTGCGGCTCCTGGAGGTGAGCCTGGGAGGGAGCGACAGCCAAAATGAGACCTGCAGGGCAGTGAGGTAACCACGGAGGAGATCAGCGGTATCAAAGGCGCTGCACAAGCCAAGGGACAGTGCATACACACAAGGAGAAGAGAAAACTTTGAAGGAAGATACCAAAGGTTCACAAGCACTTGGCTGACACTTCCTTGCAAGAAATACTACTGTTTTAATGGGTAGGTGTAGAGCAAAGAGCAGAAAAGGCTTTGACTACTTCACCTGAAACCACTGCAGCTTCCCTGTCAGAATCTTTAGCAGTAAGCCATAATGCACAACAGTATGAAATGCAATGTAACACTTGCTGAAGGTGTTGCTGTTCACAAGAGATGATATTGTAGAGGTAAGGAACACACATAAATAAACTAAATTAATGAAAACTACAAAGTCCTACAAATCAGAGTTACCTTGTGTTTAACAGAAAATCCTTTTGTGAGCAAAGGGAAGACCACATACATAAAAAAAATTAGGATTTGCTCTTAGTCCAAATATAATTTACCGGTCTATTAATGAAAGATATCTGATTAATCTAGAAAAGTCTTTCACAGGTGGTATCAAAAATTCTTATTCACTCTTCCTAATTAAGTTCTTAATGAATGATAAATAAAGTTAAGGCTACCAGGGGGATTTTCTGCCATGCCAGGATAATAAATACCAGTGGAATAAATTTTTTTGATAAATGAAAAAGAAAGTGGACAGGCTTTTACTACATACAACTTCTTCCTGCTTGTCAAAACTTCATATATTCATAAAAGTCATACACATATTTTTTAAAGGTTGTTGACTATGGGCAACCATACCTGTCTGATTCTGATACTTTATTTTGTTACCAGAGTAATTATTTTCTTAATAATGTTGTTGTTGAACTAGCATTGAGAAATAAGTAGAATGGGACTTAAAAATAAGCAATGGCTAAAAGATGTGAATGTGTTCTTTAACCTTTCAGGTGATCATATAAAATAAATTTCTGATATAGATCTTTTTTGATATGCATTATGTATGACACTAATATTTTAATTGTGGGGAAATATTCCACTGCAATATAACGACATCAATAGAGCAGAAATTATTCTGGTTCTGTTGACTGATTTCCATGAGCTCCATTACTGAAAGTGGTTTTTCAATGTGATCTAAACATGAATAATCTAGAAAGAGTTCAAGCTGTCCTGGAAAAGAAAAAAAAAAAAGTTGTTATTACAAATGTCATTGTAGTGTGGGTTTTTCCTCACATTGCAAATAGATTATTTAAATTTACATGTGTTTTAACCTATCTGTGACTTTATACTGATGGATAAGTCTAGAATTCATACTTATATATGGATATTTGATCTTTCAAACCTTTGAATGTGATACTGGAGATATTCTTTCCCATTTGAAATCTAATTTTTTCCCATGTGAAATTTGACATCCATCAGATTTCTGTGTGTTTAGCTGTGTATACAGTTCCATACTTCTTCACCATGTCCAGTCAAGAAGAAAAAACAAAACAAAAGCAAAAGAAGCCTAAAAAGAAGAAAAGGGGAAAGAAAACCCCAATAAAACCCAGGACGGTTAAACCATTTACAAAACAGCTGAAAAGTTCCTGTTGGATGAAGAAGGATGTCTGAGGACCAATCTAGATTTCCTCTGGGGTGACAAAAACTATATCAAATATGTTAGATTTGAGAAGAAAATTCACAGAGAAATACTAAAGACATTGCATGAAAATACTCCTCAAAGGCAGGGTAAAACCTTGTTTGGCAGCTGTTCTTCTTTCAATGTACGTATTGGGATCTATCTTGTAACTGTAAAATTTTCCACACCATACCACATAGTTTTATAGTTATCTAATAAAAGGTTCAATGGACAAGTCTATTGTTTGTTTATGCTATACCTTTTAAACTGTAATCAGAAAGCCTTTGCTCCATCAAAGAAGATAAAATGATAAAACTAATATACCAGTGGTGAAAATTGTCTTGTAAAACTACTCATAGCTTATCTGATTGAAGAAAATTTCTCATTTTCAGTTCAGCAGAGAACTGACTCTAAACTTATGGAATTCAAATTTCCTTCTGTCTCTTGTATGCTGAATAACAGATGATAATAACATTTTTGAAGAGGAAAATGTTTAAATGCTACTCTTTTCCATAACCATGGAGGTGGAGTTACCTATTCCCAACCATTCACTCATCAGAACAGCCCAAAAATTTATTTCTCGGGTTCCCTTGGCTGCAAAAGGGAACCATCAAGTCCCTAGGTTCTGCTGCAGCGTGTTTCAGCAGCTCCACTGTGCTCCAGATGCAGAAGTGTGGTTTAGAATCAAGAAACCTTAGGAACAGGCAGTTTTCAATTTTTTGGATGCAATCTAAAGAATCATTTCCCCTCAATTAGATAAAAATATTCCAATTACAATTCCATGTAATTATTGTGTGAAAAATATTAAGCTACTCTAGAAACCATAGGGAAAGAGGCACATATTTTAAACCCTGGATCCTTTAATATATAGTCACAATGCTAACTCACTATCCCACTTCTAACAGGGGCAAACCTGTTAGCTTTTGGAAATAGAAAGTTACATTAAAGAGGCTTGAAAATTTCATGGAAGTAATATTTATACCACAAAAATACATAAAAAAAATTAGTGGAGTAGTAACAACATCCTTCTACACTAGAACTAATCTAGGACTTCAATGGGCAAAAAAGTATCTTACTTTAGTAAAATTGAATTATACACAATGTAATAAAAACATTCTTTAAGTATAGATATTACTCCTAATTTCAAGATATGTTCACTAGCATGTAAAATATTTTTTTTCCAAATAATTAAAACTGCTTCTTAAAATGTTCTGTAATGAGTAGTGACACACTAATGCTGCACAGTTAAAATAGATTATTTGAAAATTGAATCTAAATGTACTGTAATTCACATTCATTAAAAGACTAGACATTTTTCAAGTAAATGAAACTATTCCATAAAAATCAATTCACTGTACAATGGTAACATATTACAGACCTGCAGTTAAAATTTAATCATCTAAATGGGAGAAACACTAATCCAGCAGTAATAATTCTATTGAGCCAACAACACTTATTCAAATTTAAGAAAATAGAATACCCACCCTGCATCTATGAGACAGTCCAGAGTATCTTTAGACTCAGTAACTGTTTATTAGCCATGAAAAGGCAAATTATTTTATAGATAGCAAATTTGAAACATACATAGAAAATTGGAGAAAAGAAAATACTTGGAGCAAAGAAATTACTTGGAGAAAAAATTTTAAATTTCACCTATAGATTTGGATCCCAGTACTGGATAGCTGACATAAAATAATGGTTTTGTGTAAATTTATTAGCTTAATGAAAAGTATCAGATGATTCATAGATATAATTGCATGTGAATTTATAATTAATGCTATATTTTTACTGAAAACATAAGCTAATACAGGCTATTTGAAGCTTTTCATTGTCAGAGGTTTCATCAAGTATGTTTGGTTGATGGAGGGGAGTAGCAGAAGTGAATATTTTGCCTTTTTGATACTAACCTTTAAGCATCAGAAGGCAGAATTTACAAAATTGGCAATTTAATGTGCTATATAAACATTAACATAAAGTAACTGAATTCCACCTTTTATTAAAAGTAACAACATCTTCCATTGTGGAGCTTGCATTCAGCTTCCTATATCAGTGTGAAACCAGACATTTCCCATTCCAGATGTGGTAAATATGATCATGATTTTTACTTTAAATGGCTTATCTCTTCCTTCTAAAAAAAATCAAAATGGATTGTTTGAGCTATATTAAATGTTACTGTCTCTTGTTGCAACATTAATTTTTTTCAATTTTCATGCACAAAGGAAAGAAAGAAGGAAAGAAAGAAGGAAAGAAGGAAAGAAGGAAAGAAGGAAAGAAAGAAGGAAAGAAAGAAGGAAAGAAGGAAAGAAGGAAAGAAAGAAATAAAGAAGGAAAGAAAGCCTGAAAATCTGACACTGAAATCTGACACACTTCAATTATTTTGTCCAAACCAGGTTAGCTGCAGTGGTGATTGAACTTCACACACTGAAGCAGCTGTAGAAGTCAACATCAAGACACTTTGTAGTTTTGGTTTTCAAGACTGTGTATCAACAGATTAGTCTGCATAAGACAGCAGAAATGTCCCAGCATTTGTGACATATGATGTATTTTTCTATTTTAAGAACGTACTACATGAAGTTACTTCAGCATGAAATGCTTTTTGGACAAATGACATCCATAATTCTCAATAACCATTGTCAAGCTCAGTTTCATCTGGATGTTACTGCACTTCAAAAGATGCCTGCTCATTCTGCAGTGCCACAACATTGAAAGACTGAAATCTAATTTTGCCAAATGTTGCTTCAGCCAGGCAGTTGAGTTTATTAGGACCATTATTTTTCAGAGGAATCTTAAATTGTTATCAGGGCCACATCCCACCACAGACAAGAAACGTTACATTCTTTTACACTCTTATATTCCAGTGGAGCTATTTCTGATCTATGTTTTAACATGTTTAGCTGTTGAGATAATTTTTCCAGGAAAACACCAACCAGCCTTCATGAAGATAAGACACAGACAAGGTTCAGCCTGATTAAAGACTTCACTGTGAACAGACAAGCACTTACAGCTTGATTCCATGCTACGTGCCGTTATGACAATGGTTGACAAGACAACAAGAGTTGGCTTCACACCTACTCAAACTCATGAAGACAAACCAAGAAGAACATATGTCAAGAACACTTAAAGAGAAGCAGCTGACAAATTGTATTCCACTTGTAAAAAAGAATCACAGTTTTGTTTAAGGGTTTTTGGAAACTGAAGAAACTATCTTTGGGTGTATACATTCTAACTGCAATCAGATCAAAGCTCCTTGATGACACTTAGCAATAAAAGGATTCAGGTAAACAGGAATGCAAATTGCCTGATGATGAGTGAGAATACTTCCATTTATGTATGACAGAGAGTATAGGACAGAAACTGAAATTGTGATGGCTGGCTGCTTATCTCATCTGCCCTTATCTCTACCAGATGCCCAGATAAATGGTGATATAGAGTACTTGCACAGATTACAAGCCTATGTACTTTAGTGCAAAAAAGCAATTTACAGCTACAATTTAACACATCTCATTCATCTGAATATTATGTGTTTTCCTGATAACCAGGTGGCCCAACAATCCCAAATATTTACATTTATTTCTACAACAGAATTCTATTCTATAAAATGAACTTTTCTTACAAAATATCCTTGACAGGCTTGGTCACTGTTCGTTTTTCAGTGGATGCAATTGTTTCATGGAAAGCATCAACAACAGTTTGGACAAAACTGTACATATATGAAATCTGCTGGTGGCCAGAATTGCATGTTGAAGATAAAGCTGTCTAAGTTTGAAGCCAGTCTTATGCTAAAAATGCACAAATTTATATACTGTAATTACAAGCTCTTCCTCAGCTGTAGACAGAATTTTTTCTTTGTACTTAAGATCACAACTGATGTATTTGCTATCTTACTGCCTTAGTAGATTATCCAAAATAAAAATTATAAACTCAATTTGAGCCATATATACTGTTAAAATTATAATATTTTCAACATACAACAAAAGATCTCATTTTTTTCAGAAGATTGTCGAAATCTTATTTATCTCAGAAGGAGAGGTTTCATATACAGGCAGTAAAGAATATTCTGCCTTCAAGAAAACACAGAGGTTGAATGCCTGAATAAAACTTTGAAAAAGATTGCTAACCTGGAAAGAAAATTTTGAAGTCTCTCTACAGACTTTCTACAAAGTTACAAGGTTACATATCTTCCAGCAAATCAAAGAACACCTGCTGATTCACTGCATGGATGGAGATGGCATACAAAGCAAAATGTTAAATGTTAATGGATTACCATTGTCTTATCCTGAAAGATCATGATCATTACAGGACAAAGCCAAAAATAAACAGCTAATATTTGAAATATACATGGATTGGCATCAAATACCTTGAAATACACATTTGTGAAACTATCAAAACCTAGAAAGACTATGGAAATAAGGTTTCACAGAGTATTTATTTGCTTTTGGTTTGACTACTCCTTGTTTCATTCCTCAGCAATAGGAAAGATGGACGTGGCAGCACTAAATTTTTCTCCGTCCTCCTGATTCAGATACCCAAAAAATTTTTTGTTATTCACTATCAAATAGACTCCTGTCATAGGTCTTGTCCTGTACATCATGCTCTTCACACTGTTCTATGAAATAAAAAAAAAAAAAATTTGACATCCATCAGAAGAATCATTTTATGTGCTTCCATCACTGCAAGTACCCTGCAGCTGCAGTTGATCAGCAGGTAGAGGGAAAAATGATTCAGTGTCCTGGAGCAGATCACACCAAGGTGAACATCTTTGTTCAGCCTTCGTAGGGAAATGATTGTACCTCTGCACTCAGCCCTGTTGGGGCCATACCTCAAATCTTGTGCTCAGTTCTGGGCCCCTCACTTCAAGAAAGACATTGATGTGCTGGACCCTATCCAGAGAAGGAAAACGTGGTTGGTGAATTGTTGAAAGAGTAAGTCCAGTGAGGGGCAGCTGAGGGAGGTGGAGGTGTTTAGCCTGGAGAAAAGGAGGCTCAGGGGAGACCTTATGGCTCTGTACAACTGCCTGATAGGAGGCTGTAGCCAGGTGGGGTTGGCCTCTTCTCTCAGGCAGCTAGCGACAGGACAAGAGGAAATGGCTTCCAGCATGCCAGGGGAGGTTCAGGTTGGACATCAGGAAGACTTTGTTCACAGGAAGAGTTTTCAAATATTGATATGGACTGCCCAGGGAGGTGATAGAGTCACCACACCTGAAAGTATTCAATTGACAACTGGACATGGCACCTAGTGTGTGGTTTATTTGACAAGGTGGTGTTTGGTCGAAGAATGATTCTATGATTCTATGAAGGATAGGACTAGATCCTGCCTCTCAGTGTACCTAACATAAAAGGAATGCAGCATCCAGGCTCTATCTTGTGTAGATATGTAAATTGCTCATCTTTTACTTTTCAGAAACAGTGTAATGCTTTTACTCGTCAGCTGTATTTTGGTAGGTCGCTCTCTGCTATTCAGTGTGGAACATGGAGTGTGACAGGAACCCGACTCCATTCAGCATAACTTCTAGATAAAGAAAATGGAGGTTAGGCATGTGTATCCCAAAATAGAATTGGTTGTTATTCGTGCTGTTTATTCTTAAACCATAGGTCATTGCATTACTTGGCCTTATTAGCTGACTAGCTGTTTACTGACTGTACTGAGTATTACAATAAGACAAATTCTAATTTCTGTACTGTAAATCTATTAAAAAAATATATGGAGTTGTTGCATTGGGACATCTGAGTAGATGTCACAGTTGCTATTAGATGAAAATTGGAGTATAAGCCTTAAGATGGAATATGGATCACTACTTGTGATTGGTTTTCACATGATTTGCAGTTGAAATAATAGACTTATTAGAACCTATACATGCACTTTCAATTTAGATATGCAGTGTTTACATAGAAAAGCCATCTGCAGCCAGAAAGACTAGACATGACTCTTAGCTTATGTATTTGGAAAGCTTTTAGCCTGGCTGAATTAGACTACAGAAGCATCTTAGCTCAGAGTTCCTGTTGGAGAGCTGCTGCCTAAAACCTCTATGGTGCACTGTCAGCAGGTGTTAGCAGCCAAAATCCCCTCCAAACAGACTGAACATGCTCTTGTTCCCTGAGACACAGAGGGAGCTGTTCCTGCCATTCTAGCTGTCCCCTTTTATGCACTGTGCATTAACTCTGATGAGGCCTTGGAGGGGAAAACACAGGACAACCTCCTTGTCTAATCACAGTGAATTGCTGTAGTCATCCCCTACACTTCTTCTTAGCCAGAGATGAAAGAAAAGGAGCCTTCCTATCTGGAATTCAAAATAGTTGAAAGAGAGAAGAGACCAGAGAACAGAGTTTGAAAAGGATTTTATTTGGAAGATGATCTGGAGGCAAAGTGCAGGGTGGGATCACAGGTTGTTAATATTTTTACAATGGGCAAATGTGACTGCAAGAGTATTTGGCTTTAGGATTAAGGAGATTTTTAATGTAAAAAGGCTGAAAAGCTTTAGTGCTTCAAATTGAACAAATCAACTCATTTTGCTACTACAAGATTTTACAAATTACAAGTCAGATAGGCATCAAGACAAATTTTATATTGAATAGAGTAAAACATCTTACCTTCCTGTTTTTTACAACCCACATATAAAATAGAGGGAGAAGAGTAATGGCTAAATGGAAAAGAACTGGAAATATTTATCCTTCCTTTTATTCAGCAGGGTCAAAATCAGAATACCAACAAGATCTATGGTACTTCTGAAATAAATAAATAACATTTTGAGAAATATAATCAGAGTAATTGCAACCTAAATCTTCTTAATCTGCATTGGTTCTCATCTTCAAAGCATTACAAATGCAACAAATCCCTATTTCCCAAAGCATGGAGTGTGCCCCACGAGACGACTGATGAAATAGAGGCACCAGACACAGAATGACCTCCAAATTGCTCTCTAGAGTCTCAGCTATCATTAGTCACAACAGAGTGCAGGTAACATTTTCAAAAATATCTCTGTGATTTAGGAGATGCCAGGCTGGTAGATGAAATCTGGCAAAATTTCTTCAGCATCTGAAGATGGCAACACCCCACAGTGATCTGTTTTCTGCCTCAGTTCAGAGTTAATTCCTCTAAAATAACCTCAGCTGTTTGCTTCTGTACACATGAATCAAAATCCTATATTTTCTAAAACTTTTCAGACACTGGAATATATATGTGTGTGTCCTCAAGGCACTGGTGTACATTGGGTGACTAACTCCTGTTCCCTCCCATCATTCAGTCCCAAGTTCTCAAAGGTGTTTTGGTGTCTACCTTTGGGGAAAGAAAAAGAAAAGGGACTAGACTTAGGAACATGGAGGAAACTATTGATTTTCAGAAGCTGACATTCAGTATTTTCAAACATATCAAGCTTATGAATTAGAATCTCAGAAAACCGTTTCAAAGGTTTCCCAAAATAAATATGCTTTCTAGGTTACTAGTAGGTATTAAATAAATCTTTTTAGCATGAACAGGAATCTCAGAGTCTATACTGTTGCACAGTCCAAAATTATAAATTGTCCTAAAACCTACCAGGAACATTAGAATTTGAAAACTCTCTGGCTTTCTGATTCTTACAGCATGAGGAGCAAGTACGAGGGCTTGTCCTTCTGCATCTGCCAAGGAGATGGGGTACTTCAGTGGTCATTTGATTAAAAACAGGAACAGTTTCAGGAATGGGAACTAAAGTAATGCCTCCTTTATGTTCCATGCATTACTCATTATACTTTCTTCCAAAGGGAGCACGAAAGTCAAAGCCAGGCCTAAGAGGAGAGTGCTATCAGCTCAAACCTTCCAAGCCTGAAGGAAAGGACATGTCAACTTTCCTGGCACAGCACTCTTCCTGCTGAGAGTTCAATGAGAGAAGTATAGTTTAGGTTCCTCTCAGGGCTTAGATGACATTTGAGAAACAGGTTAAAACCAGTATACTTCTATAGTAGTGGTGTCTTCTTTTCGTAATTGTATAATTTTAGATGCCTCTGAAATGTTCATGATAACAGCAAAGATGTGGAGTGTTACACAGTCTTAGATTTCTGTGCCTATGCTTGTCTTCAGTTCATTTTAACTGGTTAGTCTCTGCTAAAGTATTTAACATTATGCACATTAAGAAAGCATTTAAAAATGTCATCACATCATTTTTTCTCTCTATATTTGTAAAAATGAAACAACCACTTAGAAGACATTTCCATTTAGAAGACAGAAACAAGACATGATGTGGACCTGGAGGTTTGCTGAATTGAACTGAGGGTGCATCATTTTCCTAATAAAAAGGGGTTTTTTAAAAGTTTTCTTATTAAAGTTTGAGTTCCTGAGATGGTTCTGACTGTAGTGATGCTTTCTTGCAAACACATTTTGAAACATGAGTGAAAAACCTCTAAGGATACACCATAAAAATGAACCCAAAGGTGATGGTATTGCATGAAGCTTTTGTTTCTGTGTGTTACAAGTAGCTTACGGAATAACAGAGGAGTTATGAAGGTGTGTGTAAGTGACAATCTCAGCTGCTCAGAAATTGAAACAAGATCTTATAAAAAAACTTGACTGGATTAAAATACCTGCAGATTTATGAATTTTTAAGCTCTATTTATTACATATTTGTTTTCTGAGTTTTGAGTATTTAGCATATAAATATGTTTTTCTCTAAAACTCAAGATCAATAAAATATTTTTTATTTTTAAATTAAAACTGAGTCTCATGAAATATAATAATGTTGGAATCCACAGCTTCAGGAAAACCACCAAATATTATGAGTACAACAATAAAATTGTCAGCATAGGCAAGGCTGTTCTTGCACAATGATTTTTGCTACTCATAAAGTTCATTTCATCAAAGTAACTCATGTACCTTAAACTACAAAGCAGTTAAACATTTTGCAAACATTTGCTTTGTCGGTTCAAGTGCTACACAGGAATTTTATCCTTTAGGGTGTTTCTCATGTTTCTTTACCATTATCTGAGACATCATTTTGGGCTTGTTTTATTTTCAATATCTACATTGAAACATTTCTTTTTCCTCTTTCTTCCCAAAAACTTGCACAGCTTCTGCTATTCAACAGCTTAGTGGTTTCTATTAGAAAGAATAGAAAATACCTATGCATGTAGGAATTTTTAATCCTTTCCTGAGCATGAATATACAAATACATTCTGGAAACAAGTAATAGACTAGGCATTTTACCTTCTTGATATATATTATGAATCAAGAAACTCTGTACTTGACACTGGACATTAATTCAGCTGAGGAAGGTCTAAATATCCTTAAAACACTGAAAGCAGCTGTCCTATCAACACACAGATGCAGGCAAGGTACATATGGAGAAGTGGGAATTAGACATAAATCCATACAATACTCTGCAGGAAAGGAGGAAAAATTCAAATCTTCACCCT
Organism: Vireo altiloquus; assembly: GCA_013396875.1. Taxonomy (NCBI): domain Eukaryota; kingdom Metazoa; phylum Chordata; class Aves; order Passeriformes; family Vireonidae; genus Vireo; species Vireo altiloquus. Next base: position 423,235 of record VZRF01010051.1, read on the forward strand.
TGGGGCATCTACTTGTGTTTTAGGTGCAGCTTGTCAGCAAGGCTTAATAGCTCAAGATCAGGCTAACCTGGCAACACGTTTTCTGGTTTGGAAATTATCCCATCCTTCAGGCTCAGAATACATCCAGAGCACACTCATTTCCACCTGGAAATAGCTGTATAGCTGTACCTTTCAGCTGAGATATGGGATACTAGGGCAGAAGGGAGATACTGTATTCCCTGGTTTGTCAGCAGCAGCTGTTTGGCTCACAGCAGTTGCCAGAAATCTAAAAGTTACTGTCAGTTTTGTCTCCGATTCTGTGTATCCTGTGGGGTTTTGACTGCTCAGGAAAATAAGATTCCCTTTAGCCTTGCTGTTCGTTGGTTTTGCTACATTCATAGATCAATTAGAAAGGACTTTTTATTCCCGGGGCTGTTGTGGCCATAGTATAGCCTGTATGCATGTCTCCAAAACTGATGTTAATCCCTGAAGCCTTTTAGCAGGGTCACAGCACCAGCCTGGTGTATCAGGCTTGACTGAACCAGGGTTTTTCAATTTACAGTGAAAAGAAGTGGAAAAGAATAATGGACTATCAAGTGAATTCTATTTATTCTAAAAAACAACCAAAAAAATTTCACAATTTAAATAATACAAAACAAACAAAAAAAAAAAGGCAGGAAAAGTGTAGACCAATCAGAACTTAATGTATAAAAGATCCAGAATGCAAACTCCATTTCATGAAAAGAAGAGAGAGCTCTGAAATCCTGGCAAAAAAATCTAATAATGTGCATTTGAAGTGGTCAGATGCTACAATACAAGTACATACTGGAAATCTTTTAGAAGGATAGACAGTGAATGTGTCAGGTTGGTGAGTGCATTAGTTAGGCTTAATGACCCCAATCAGCCTCAACTGAGGACTCCACCCACAGCCATGGGCCAGGAGCTCTATTTAAGCTCTGCCCTGGGCCCCTCTGGTCTCCCTAAGCTGTAGTATTGTGTGTTGGTCAGCTGTGCCTGGCTGCAGGAACCTCGGGACTGGAGCTGGACCTGGCTGTGGTTCTGCCTGGCAGGGCCAGTGCATGTGATCCTGACTGTCACCTACAGCCTGACCTCAGGCTTGTCTCATCACTGCACTATTGCCCTGGGCTTTGGCTTGGGCCACCATCTCAGGTTTTGTCCTGCTTGTCTCGGTTGGGTGCTGTGAGATGAGGCTCTGGCTTCTGTCTCTGCCAGCTGTGATATCCCTGTTGGCTTCCCAGCCATTAGGGAGATGCTGGTCCTTGCTGTTCCCTGAGAGGATAGATGTCCAAGTACTAAATGGTTTCTCACAAGCTTTAAAATACTTTCTTTCTTATAGTGACTTATTAGTTTTTATACCAAAATTAACTCCTGTAAGTTAAGTAAATAACAGGTGTGTTTAACAAAAAATGGAAGGCTGAGTGCCTGAGATTTTGGTCTCTAGTAGTAGGAGTGAAAGTTATGTTTGTAAAGTGCTATAGAACCATGCCAGTACTGAGCCCAGTCTTCTGCTGTTTCCCTGCAGGAAACATTTCTGGTATGTAATATAAATATTTCATGTGCACTCTTTACTTCAGCCAAGTTGAGATGATGAAGTGAAAAGCACGCAGAGTTTGAACTGCTTCTTAGTTGCTTGTCAACAGACATTCTTGAAAGTAAAATGAAAACTAAAATGCCTAAATCTATATGAGTCATAAGAGTGATGCCAAAGGAATGTGCTAAAATTGTCTCTAGGTATTGTGAAACATGAAAAACAGCTATTTGCTTGGGGGAGGCTCCATGGATTACTTCTGTATACACTAGAAAAGCTAGAAGACACTTGAATTCCTGGTTTGAGGCATATCACAGCACAAGAAAATCTTGGTAGCCCTCAGAGGATTTAAAGGGTTTTAATAGCTTAGGTATTTTGTTGTGGTGTTTTTGTTTTGTTTGGGGGAGTGTTTTGTTTTGTTTTTTTTTTTAATTTGTTTGGGGTTTTTTTGGGAGGGTTTTTTTTAGATATTAGTGTAATAATGTTGTAGAATAGGTGAATGAAAGCACTGTGTTCCTATATGCAAGCTGGTATGGAAGAGAGTGGGAACCTCATGCTGGTAGCTGTCTGCTCTACCTCAAAGAACCACATTTCAGTTTTCCAGCTACATTCAGGTGTGCTCTCTAACCCACAAACATGAACAAATCCCTTTTGGTTCTTTTTACCTTTTGCTCTTTGCTCATTTTTATAACAGAGAAAAGTCTGTTTCAGTTTGGGACAGCAAAGTTTTGTTGCTAATTTTGATACTGATGGCTATGAAATTAGAGATGAGTGAAATGCACTCCTCCTTGAAGTATAATTTCTACTGAGTGCAGGAATTTATCCTTTCATAAGAATTTCCTAAGAACTAACTTAGGATAATCCAAAAGATGTAAAAGAGTTGGGAATTTAATCTTTTGTTACATCTTTTCATCCTTTGCATAGGATCCTTTGCATCCTGGCTGTCTGAACCAATGAGAACTGTGGGAAACAAAGGATGAGTTTGGGGCTCTGCAATGACTGAGAAACTAAAGAACTCTAATAAAAGCTGAAAAACAAACCAGAACTGAAAAATATTTTTCATGGTTTTCTGTTGCATTCAGTATTTCAAGGACCTATCCAATTGCCCTGGTGGTCTGGATCTCGATTTCTGAAATTTAAGGGCTTAAAAAAATGGTTATGAGTAATTTTTTGGTGCTTTGCATTCTGTTCTTTAGAAATACGAATTTGAATTTAAAAAAATAATCAATAAAAAATAGAGAAATTATTTCCCTCAGCCATATAAAAGGGTTCTGCCCTTTTAAAATGTGAAGATGGAGAGATTAAACTGCCTTTAGAAGGACAGACTGTAGATAAACTCTGACAGTTTAATTAAAGTTTTGCTAAATATTTTTACTTAGAGTTTTGAAGTATCTATAATATAAATCTATTTTTAAAATATACTGATATTTGCATATATTAACTTTTTAAGATTTATTGTAAAAGAAGCAGCAGGGTCAGAGGAGAATTCTTGATATTTTACTAGTTATTTTGTTAATAGTTTCTTGCATGAAGACTACCAATTTTTTCCTTAAATCAAAGGTTCACAGGAAAAACCATATTTCATTAAATCAGTGTAATTAGAAATAAGGAGACTACTATTTCAACTCCTGCATCTTACTGAAAACTGAACTGTCCAAAATAATAGTGGATTCTTTGAGCATGAGGAAATGTTAGATGACTAATGTTGAGAGTCAGATGAATTAATTTATTGCACAGAAATAGTGGTATAGCACATCTTGATAATCACTTTATTTTGGAGGTTGTAAAGTGAGAATCAGTTCTTTGACTTTCAGAAATCACCAGTTAATGGTGCAGTCTGTTTACTCTTCTCTCTATTTCTTACTGATTAGCCAATTCACTCATGGTGTTAATCGAGTTGGACTGTATGTAGCTGCTGTTCATGGAACATGTGAGGCAGGTAAACCAATTTAGCTCCTTTTATCTTTGATATTAACATGCTTTGGGATTTGCTGGGTTTACTGCACTGGACTCATATTTAGAGTTTTCATTAATTGTTTTTTCACATGCTGGTGGCATCTGCATATCATTTTCCCCCCTACAGAAAATAGCTCATAAAACTCTAGCACAACATGGATCTCTGAAGCTCCATTATAAGCCTACAAAGCCAGGGGGGCTGTATTTCCAGGAAATACTGCCAGATCCTTAACTGAAGGGATGCAAACCTCATCTCCTCTAATGCTCTACTTGTTATTATGACCCAGAAATGAAAGAACAAACTTTGAGGCCAGAAAAAAGTATTAAATCAAGGATTTTTTTCTTAAGCGTTTTATGCTTCCAGCCACCCTTGCCCCACAAGCCATTACTAAATCAGTAGCTGTAGTGTTGACAGGCACTTTTATGATTGCATGATAAGACATAGCTTTTAATTTAGAATATAATAATGTAATATCATCTATAATTGATGTAATATTCCATCTGTAATGGATATCTATCATAACTGTGGTCTCAATGGCTTGTTTTCTTGCAGTCCAATGCAAGGAACAGCAATATATAGGATTGTAGTTTTTGAAATATTAAATCAGGAATGTAGACCATGAATGCTTTAGTTATCCACTAAGATGTACACTTAAATCTCAACGGTTTCACTGACTGACTGCTCAGTGGGTGACTAAGAACGTCTTAGGAGAATATCGTTGCTACACATCAGACTGCTGTTTAATTTTGTCATTTTTTAGAAATTCATAAATGTTTTACTTAAGATAGAGACCTTTTTTCCTCTTATCAGGAGATTTTTTTCTTTTTTATCTTAAGTATGAATACAATGATGTGACCTGGAAATACATTTTTCCTCCTACTACTAAAAAAATGAGATCTAAAAATATGGGTTTAACTTAACATATAAAGTATGAGGCAAAATCTCAGTTGCAAATAGCAGCCTGAAAAATATCAGTTGACATCTGTATGACTATTTGATTCCTAGAAATGCTACTTTGAAATATTTTCATTGCAGGAATGTTATCACTTATGTCCAGTTTTGCTGTGCTTGAAGCAGTAATATGTGTCTCTTGCCACTCCTGAAATCTGAATTTCATGGAATAATGGTAGCAGTGTTACTAGTTCTTTTTGTGACCTAAAGTGATCACATTGCATATGTGAAGTTAAGTTGGTATTCCTATTACATTCCCATCTTAATAGTCCTAATCAGGAATAGCCTCATCAGCAATAAAGTTAAAATAGTTTTATTTACCTATCTTGCTGGTTACCCCTTCTGCTGAGCTCATGCTCTCTCCCCAAATGTCAGTGGGGTGATTGTCACAGATCAGAAGTGAGGGTGTCACAGAAAGCTCCTGTTGCCCTGGGAGCTACACAGGGAAAGGTTCATCACTGATGGTGCATTCCCTTCATCCTCAGTCTTGGCATTTCCTTTAGATTATTATTTTTCTTGTTCCAGGCTGCTGCTTGTTTCCTGCTCCCAGGTGAGGTGTAAGTGCGCCCTCACAGCTGGACAGTGAACTGCTTCCTCAGAGGCACCATCGGAGCTCAGGCAGGGGAGGGAACAGGCACTTGGACCTGAGCCAGGAGCTGAAAGGAGCTCAGGCCAGCCCTGAAATGTGTGATGCCAAGTCAGAGCAGGGCTTGGGAACTTAAGGCTGTCTTGAGGGGGAACACTGGCCAGCAGCTAATCATCCATACAGCTGCTTGCTCATTCCTTTGACTCCCAGCAGGAAGGGGAAGAGAAAGAAAAGAGGAAAAAAATAAAAAGAAAAAAAGAAAACAAACCCCACGCAAACAAAAAAAGGCAGCCAACCCACAAAATCTAAAACCCCCCAAATACTTATGGGCTGAGATAAAGACAGTGGAAGGTTGGGTTGCAAAGGCAGTCACAGCCTCTCCCAGCTGGCATGGTATCTGAGCAGTAATCGTCTTGGAAAAAAGAAGTCCCCCCATTTCTTCCTTTAACTAAATTTTGTTGATGATCATGTTACATGATATGGAATACCTATTTAGCTAATTTTAGTCATCTGTCCTGGCAGTGCCCCTCAGTTTCTGGCCCACCCGTAGCTTAATTCTCAGATGCCACAGTGCGGGAAAAAAACACCTTGATGTGATTCAGAACTATTCAGTAACAATCAAAATACTCCCATGTTACCAGCATGGGTTTAGCTATAAATCCAAAATACAGCACCAGATGGGCTGTTATGGAGAAAACGAGCAGCTTTCCACCCAGATACTGTACAACTTGTAATGGTGGAAATCACTTTTACTGGGCTGCAATTGTGATTGGCACTTGAAGAGAGAAAAAGACGGAAAAATATTTTTTCGTTTCTTGTTACATTGCATTTTCACAAGGTGCTGTAGAGTTCTGCTAGAGCTGTTTGAATATATTAATTTTCATGTGCTTTTGTTTCTACATGATTTCTGATTTCTCAGGAAGATTTTACTGTGTGAAACATAGGAAAAATATAATAAAAACAAACAGTCCCCAGTCTTTCAAAATAAAGTTCACTTTGGATTAAGAAGACTTAAGAAGGAATTCAGGAAGAAAAAATATAATGAATTCCATGAAATGTTGTTTTCCTGTACTCAAATAAAACAAAGTAGTTGGAGAATCAATGTAATTATAATACCTTGGCAGAATTCTCAGCACTAAAGATATGTATTATCTGCAACCCTTTTTTCTGTAAGTGAAATTACTATCAGGAAACTGATAGCTAGGTCAGAATCAAAGAAATAAAATTTTGGATCTCATGCTGCACTGCCAGGTTGTCCATGAGAAACTGATGAAAAACGATTTCCAAGAGTTAAATACAAGAATGAATTCATTATGGATACTGACGGTCTAGTCAGAGAGAATTTTCAAGCATCAGACTGTAGGCAGTGTCTGTGAGGAAGTAAAATCTTCCATGCAACAAGCAGGAGAAGGAATGCAAACCAATCATTGCACCTGGTGTTTGTCTGTAAGGTGTTTGTGTCGTTTGTAATTAGCCTGTGGTGTTGAGGGGTGTCAATCAATTAACCAGTCATGTAGCATCTGTACAAAGCTCTCTATGGCTCTCTATAAAAGAGCGAGTGTGCCTAATAAAGTGTCTCTTGATCTTCTGATAAATGGAGTCTATGTTGCATTTCTCTGTCCCTATTACAACAGTGACAAGTTCATGTTCTAATTGACATAAAAACATTATAATATCCATTTATTCTAAGAGGTCAGAAATCTGAAAATAGCCTCACTTGAAAGATTATTTTACAATCATAGCCTTTATGCATTCTCAAGATCAGTTTTTTCAACAAAATGCATCTTACCTTTCAAAGAATTAAAACATACTTTTAAAATCCTCTTTTTAAAAAAGAAAATCACAGGTCAAGCTTTCAGATACTTTCAAGAATCAGATGTTCAAACAGTGGTTCATCAGAATCAGTGCATACAGAAAACTGCTTTGTCAGAAGAACAAAACAGATTTTAGGGAGTGTATTGTGATCAAAATTATCATTATTATGACTGATATAAATCATGTAACAGCTCAGCTTGGGTCATGTCGGGTATCTATAGTGATATCAGGTAAGATTATTAGATGTAAAATGGTATACAACGGTGGTTTAAATATAGATACATTGAGTTTTAGATAAGTGGAGAAAAGTCACCAAGTGAGTTAATTTGTCCATAGATAAACAAACACACATCCATTTCTCATTCAAATTACTAATCTCTAATATTAGACCACACACATCATAAATTCTCATTACTCTTAATAACTGCTTTAAATTCATATTAAGTTTCTGGTTTGCAAAACACTGGTAAGATGAAGCACTTGAATTTAGCTCAGTTGAAATGGTTAAGCTGCAAGTTTTATTTCTTTGGTTTTCTCTGGCTTTTTTTTTCAAAAACCACAAGCTTAAAGGTTAGGTCTTCTCTGGTCTCAGTAGAGTTACATTACGTGATGCCGACCACTCAGAATTAATGTTAAATATATATAATTTTAAAGACTGCAGTTCTTGTGTGAGGATATTTCTCACATTTTTCAAGATCTCCAGAAAATTGAGGCCAGTTAACATTACCAGTTGGCAGACCTATTTATTGAAAATTATGACCTTTTTATCACCATTGTATAGCTCTTCAGCCCTTCAGGCTTTTTCTTGAAGTGTTTTATTTTTACTGATTCTCATTTCATCTTTTTTTTTTTCCTATATCTCCTGTGTTCTAATGGTAAAATTACAAAGGTAAATAAAAAAGATAAATAAAGTTAAAAATCACTATAAATTTGGGCAATCTGGTATGTTGGCATGTTAATCACAGAATGGGTTAGGTTGGAAGAGACCATAGCGGGTCATCTAGTCGACTTTCTGATCAAGCAGGGTCATCCCAGAACACATTGCACAGAGTTGTGTCCAGATGGTTCTTGAAAATCTCCAGTGAGGGAGGCTTGGCAACCTCTCTGTGCAACCTGTTCCAGTACATGGTCACCTAAACAATAAAGAAGGTCCTCCTCACGTTCAGGTGGAACTTCCTGTGCATCAGTTTCTGCCCATTGCCTCTTGTCCTACTGCCTGGCAGCAATGGGAAGAGCCTGGCCCATCCTCTTGACAGCCTCTCTTCAGATATTTGTGTGCATTGATAAGACCCCATCTCAGTCATCTCTTCTCTCCCTCAGCCTATACTCAGACAAGAGATTTTCCAGTCCCCTAATCACCTTTTTAGCCTTCCACTGGACTTGCTTCAGGAGCTCCTTATGTGTCTAGTACTGGGAAGCCTAAAACTGGACATGACACTCCAGGTGCAATCTCATCAGGGTTGAGTAGAGGAGCAGGACCACATCNGCACAGCACTCTGGAGTATCAGCCAATTCTCATAGCTTTGCATCCTCAGCAAACTTGCTGCAGAGGCATGTGCCCCTTCATCCAAGCCACTGATGAATAACTCAAACAAGTCTGGACATAATAATATGTGTACTCCTAGTGACTGAGGAGTTCTTAGGCAGTGGACTGTGTCTGAATGACACTGCAAGAGTTTTTGGGAAAGAAGATTATAAATGGCACAGCTGTCTGCAGAGAGCTGAATGAGAAAACCCTTGACAAATTTGATTCCTTTGGAGACACTACTCTGCAAGGCATAGAGGACACTTTCATTTCATCTGTAATACTGTGGTTATTTTCCGGTGGCTTACGTCCATTTATGTGATTGCATGCCCCTACATGCACTGCACTGTCGTGCATACAGCACTAAGGAACATATAAGATGCAGTGGATAAAATGCTATACTAAATTAATCACAATAAATTCACATATCTGTCACCACCTTTCAACCAAAGAATTGACACAGTATCTTGTTACATTATTACTTATGTTGTAATTCCCCCCTTATTTTCTTTTATATGTCAGCTTTCTTTGACATTTTCCAAAATTTCAGTCCTCTGCTCTGAAGATGTGGATCTTTATCAAATGTGTTCTCTTGTTTAATCCTTAATATTGAAATACTTTTCAATGTCCTTGGTAAATGCAACTGGCTAGAACAGGAGTTATTGTAAAATCCCTGATGCTAGTGATGGTTATGATATTAATTTAGACTAGCGAAAATTTACATGGGAAATCCTGCTTAGGCCTGGTGTTCATTCCAGTGCCTCTAAGTCATAACTTCTGTTATTATATTCACTTCAAAAAAACCCTCAAACTGTTATTTTCTGTGTATATATTATTTAAGAGATCTTACTAAAGATAGTGTCATCCTAATGAAAACCAAAAAGAAAGCAAAAAAAAAAGGCTATGAATTTCTTCTACAATTAAGGAAGGAGGTTCACACCTCATTTTTCTAATAGAAATCTAATTCTTCTTCAAAAATTGGAAGGCCTTACAGAATGAAACCTCATTTACCAGTAAATCATTTACTCGCATTCTTGATATAAAAATACATGAGGTAAAAAACTATAGATTTTTAACTGAATTCAAAATATGTTCTAGAAGCAAATTATTCTGTTTGGTTTGTTGAGGCTTCCTTCAATACGTCTTTCAACTTCAAAGGCATGAAGAAAACAACTTTCTTTTTACTGGTTTCTTTTTTTTTGAGTGTTGCAAGCTATTCCTTTGAATGTATGGAAAAAGCACCTAACTTTTTACAGAAAACAGAATGGAAAATACTGAAGCATTAGTTCGGTTTCATTTAACTGAAAAAAAGATGAAAACAAATGTAGTATCTATTTTTCTTTATACATTCTTCCATTGTCCATGTACAATACGCAGGAAAACCACGCTGAAAATAGTTATGCTCACAGTGTGTTAGGCTGTACTATTGATAAGAGCTGGGAAGATGCAGCAGTGTTTTTAACACAATATAGATCACAAATACTGTAAATCATGCACACATGGAGTACTTCTTGTTAGTTGGTCTTGGTTAGTAAAGTTGCATATAGATTCATGTACATATCTTTGCATATATAGAGAGATAATACTTTTTTTAAAAAAAGATGAAATTACAGTTTCTGTTAAACTATAAATTTAAACTATTAGAATAAAATTCTTCTGGTGGAAATAAGGATTAAGGAATTAGAGATAGGCTGTTTTCTAAAGTTGCAACAACCTTGGTAAATACTCACAAAATACACTAACCACTGGGAGTAGCAGGTAAAAGAATGTGATTCTTCAGAAGAATAAAACTTTCACTTTAATTATCCCTAAAGATCCAAAATGTACAAAATCTTATCTGCAGTCTGATTCATAGAGTTTCTAGGCATCAGATGGAGAATTATTGCAGGTCCGGTTGGATGTGCTGCTTTTTTTCCTGTGTTACTGCTGCTGGAACTTCTTGTTACTGCTACTGTGAACATTGGCAAAGCAGCTTATATATTTAGGAAAGAATATATTCCCCACGTATGTTTAAAATCTACAGTGTTGTACCAGGAGCTGTTCTCTGTTAGGTGAGAAGAGCAGTATTGCTGTGACTTGAATGGATGGGGTAGATCTTAAAGACTGAACTTTAAAGCTGAATACATGCGGATCAGCCTTTTCTACTGCCTCTCAACCCACTCTATCCAGAAGGACTTCTTCTGTAAGACTGTTGCATTGTGCCTCTGCAAATATTTTCTCAGTACCCATGTCTCTTTGAAAGTCTTCAGAACCTTGGTCAACTGTAAAGAAACTGTATGGAATCCAGTTTGGATTTTGTTGTTGTTAGTGTTGTTAGAGAGCTACAGAATTCAAAAGCATAGCTAATAAGTATATAGTTAGTTGCTAGGATTCAAGCATAGAAAGCTAGCTTTGTAGGTGCACTTTGCTGGGCACTGCTGATGCTTCCTTGTGAAGCAATTTACATCAGTTTTTAATACACATCTCTTTGCTTTCTAAAAAAGGTAATACAAATACAGAAGCATTTTACCATTTTTATTGAATACAATTCACAGACCTGTTAGACACCAGTCCCATGCAAAAAAAACCCATAAAACAAAACAACTAATATAATCCATAATCTTTAAAATTTCTGTGTTTTATTCTTTGCAGCTTACTTTTCAGACAATAGTGGTTTATAGGTTATTTCTTTTTACTTCACTGTTATTTTTCCCAAGTTAACATATGTATTGCAAACAAACAAACAAAATCATCAGGATAAGAAGGCACACATGTAGAATGTAGTATTTGTATATCTACTTCACTGAATGTCCCCCCTACTTGTTTAGCAGCTGTAATAAGAGACTGATAGGTCCTGGTTTTCATTTTAACTAACATCCTATGCCAGTTTGTTAAAACACATCAAAACCTGGATACTGCAATGCACAGACAACTGCCTGCTCAACTATACTTGTCTCTGGGTACATAAAAAAGGGGTTAGGGCCACAGGAAACTTTATTATTGCATTGCTTCTGGGGTTGCAGCTAGCTCCATATTTCTGCCCTTCTCACATTATTTTGACTAATCTAGAGCATTCCTATTATACACTTATCTAGCACTGTGGTTTTGGAGAGGATTTTTGCTTGTTATGGATATTTTCTTTCTTTTCTCTTTACAGTGCAAGAGAATGGAAATGCTTTCTTTAAAAGAGAAGCTAGTCGCTGCACCATTGCGAAAATCTTTGAAGTCAGTGGCAAAGAACTATGACCGTCTGACAGTGGCTGCATATATTTGACACCTTTTGCTCAATCATAACTGTTTTTTCACTGTGCAATGATTTTGCTCCATGTAGCTGTTCAGATAGGTTGTGGTGAAGTATGCCTCAGCCAGCTCTGAGAACAGTAGGCTAAATCTCACTACAGATGGAGTCTGGTGGAGAGCTATTAATCAAATAGCCAATTAGCCATCTCTCATGATAGCAGGTTTCAACACCATGTGATACAGCACATAGCAGCTGTAATTATACAGAACTGATCATCTTTTGGGAAAAGTTGCACACAGCCACTCAAGTCTTAACACCCAACATTTCTCTACACATGATGTCTTACCATCCATCTTTCTGATGTGATGAATTTAGTAGAATCATTTGTGTTAGAAAGTATCATCCATTTAAAATTAAAACTTAAGATAATATGAAGTGTACACCTTGTTACACAGAAAATAAAGAAGAAAATTTTTGGTGATTTTTTTAACAAATTGGAAGGAGAATTTCTGCTAAATTCTAAAATATAAATTCTACAAAATCTTCCTTAGAAATATTTGTTATTTTTCTAAGGAAATCAGTTTCTTAGTCAAAGGCATCCACATAAAGAAAACAACAGTATCAGTACAGTGATAGAAAAAAAAGAAATACCAATTTTGGAGACATGAAGATTAAAATAAGAGGGGGACTTAGGGAGAGTAAAATAATAAAGATTTATCACTATGAGTAAAGTAAGAAAAAATTTAACATGCAGCCAAGGAAAGAACCATACTTGCCTGTTTCACCTTTGGAGAAACAGTGGTAACAAGACAAAAGAGGCTTGCTGTTAAGTATTCTACTCAAGGGAAGCAGCTCTAAGTTCTGCCTTGGGCTTCATAAGATCTGTCTGCCAAAGGCAGTGCAAGAGATGCTGAGAAACAACAACATTTCTCTGTGAACGCTTTGCCTAGAAGTTATGTTGAACTTCCTTCTTTTGTTTTCACTGCCTGCATCCCTCAGCTTGTTGATAGACTAGATCTTGTTTCAGAAGGAAAGATTGGGAATGAAGATGTTTCATTGATGATATAAAATGAACAAACTGTATCCTACCATACCATGTCCTTCTCATGTTCTTACCCTGTTCTAGAACGGGGTGCCTCCCACAGTTTTAGAATGAGTTCTTTCTGTATACATTTTTTTGGGGTACAGACTGCTGCACAGTGGGTCCCAGCTGCTGCCAGAAAACCTGTTCATGTGTGGGTTCCTCTCCATAGGCAGCAGTTCCTGCCAGAAGTCTGCTCTGGCAAAGCATCTCCATGGTCTTCAGCCTCCCTCAGGGCATAGCCATTTGCTTCAGGGATACCCTTCACAATCTGCACGTGGATCTCTGCTACACATTACATCTCCCTGGGCTGCAGAGAAGTCTGTGCTTTGGTTCCTGGAGCACCTCCTTCCCCTCATTCCTCTCTCTTCACTGACCTGGGTTTCTACACAGCCATTTCTCATTTATTTTTTCACTCCTTTGACTCACAGCTGCTCTGCAGTGCTCTTACCTTTTCTTAAATATGTTTACACAGAGGCACCACCACTGTCCCTGTCAGCTTTGTCCAGCTGGGTTTGGAGCTGGATGAAACTGTCTGTGTCTGACATGGGGGCATCTTGTGGTGACTTCTTACAGAAGCCACTCTAGAAGCTCACCTGCTATCAAAACGCTGCTGTCTAAAACCCCATCTTTAAGCAAATTATGTTATAGAGACACAGTATAAATTTAAGTGTAAATTTCACAAGCTCTTCCAAAGAAAAAAGAGCCATATGGAAATCAAGGATTTAATCTCAATCCAGGCCTGATTTATGATTGTATATGAGGATCCCGTATGAAAGAAACAATGGCCTGATCCAAAGCCAAATTAACCCTTTAACTGTGTTTCTGATGAATGCAAAATACATTAATAGAAATCAGTCCATTAATTTTTATCTGCCTCAGGCAATATAATTTTTTTTTAACTTCAAAGGATTGCCCAACATGCCAAAAAAAAGTCATTTTACTAAGCACTACTGACAGGGTAAGAATGAAAAAAAAAACCCAAATTTAATGGTACAGAGAAAATTATACAAGTATATTATTAGCTGTCCCTTTCCCACAGGGAACAATGGCTCATCTTGAAAAAACAGCCACCTGGTATCAAAAGGATAACAGGAATCCCTAAACCACCCAAAAAGTAGAGTATGAACAGCAGTTTTCTCTTTTTGCAATTAAAACTAATTGTTCATTTGGCCCTAAAGTCTTGATTTTTTAAGCCTGTAATCTACTTACTTTCTATTCTCCCTGTTAAAAAGAAAGAATAAAAGTAATTATTGTCAGAAATAGTAAACTCATATTAATCACAATTACAAGGAGTAATGTCTGATTACAACTTTTAATCAATCATGCTATTCCATGTTTAACTCAGTAATGTTGGGACCACTAGAGTGGACAGCCATCTGTGCCTCTGTAAAATTAGAAATATGATGAATTATAGCTACTGGTAGTTTAAGACTATACTATGAATACAAATCATTAGAGCTGTGGCAATTTTTACATACCGCCAAAAATATTTTATCAGCTGTGTTTGCTGTTCTCCTCATGGGAAAAAAAAAAAGTACCAAGGGAAAGATCCACACTTCACTCATCAGCTTTTCATAATGATTTACAGTGAATGAGAAGACAAAGTTTTGTCTTCTGTTTAGCACAAATCCTTTTAGTCAAAGTCAATGCTACAGTCTGAAGATTACATTCTGCTCTTATTTCAGATGGTCACTCCAGGCTCTCAAATAATATTTTCAAGTGTTACATTTAGTCAAGTTGCTGCATATTCATCAGAACTACAGCTGAGAGAAGAATCAGATCTCTGTAGAATAGCTGAATTCACTTATTTGTCAAGACGATAAACTTAGGTCAGTAAGAGAATACAATGGCACATGAAACAGCAAATAAAATACAATCACATTTTTAGGACTACTTTAAGTGTCTGCCGCTATTTCAGAGGATAAAAGAATAATTCAGGTTGGAAGGGACGCAAAGAAGTCTTGGTCTCAAAACAAAGATACTGCCTTATCTCCCTCAAACTACTGTGTATTTTCTCTTCCTTTACATTTTCTTAATCATGTGAACTTTTTAGTTGCCCTATTTCAAATGATCATGGAAGGCAAAGATGCAATGAGGACATTTTCTCCAACTGTATTGTTTCAAATCATTGGTTAAATATAATCCCTTGGAAGAGACAGACAATAATAACCTCAAACCATTTACAATTTAAGAGTCTTTCTCCTTGGTGTATATAGATAACTCAGGATGATGTTTTACCAGAAATGTTGAACATTTCTGCTGTTATTAAAAGGTACCACAGCCAGTATTGTTTTTTAGAATAAGAGCCCTGAGTGTCTCAGCTCCTGACAAAGCTGACAACTGTCTTTGAGAATTTCAAGATAATAAAGCTAGGAACATGGCCAAATATGTGACTTCCTGCCTTATGTGAAGATACTGAGTTTGGAAAAAAGTTAGTATTCAATAAGAAACTGGGCTCTCATCTTAATTCTGTGAACAAAATTACTCTGCAAACACTACACTTTCATCAAAACATATGACCAGATTTAATTTAATCCATATTTAGCTCCAAATCTCATTGTGTTGGTTCATTTTTTCATTTAAATAAAGAGCTTTGGATAACTGAATAGTTCAACATCAAGAAAAAGAGATAAAGATGTTTGCTTTTAAATAAGTTTTTGGTGATCCACAGTAATTAAAAAAAATAAGAAAAAAACTCAATACACACAATATCTTCGTTCTTGGAATTACTTGCATATTATATTGGCTTCATTTTTTCTGAAGCTTCCCACAGCAACTTCATGGTAAACATAGTTGTAAGATATGAATTTTGCAAGAATATGTGAAAGAATCAATGAAACAAAAAAAGAGAAAAAACCAAACCTTTGTCATCAGTGTTTTCAGGGCTTGCCTCCTCTTACAGAGAAAGATGTGTTTTATTTTCAGTCTGTGTTATGTTTCACCATAATGAGCACAAAAAAATGCAAACATGAATCGATTTTATACAGAGGTCACTAAAAGGGACAAGCAATCTGTGAAAAAGCTAGAAGTCCTAAGTAAGAAAAGTAATTAGAAAGATGACCGTAACCTTTCTTTAATGAATAGCAATAATAAATTACTTCCTTGGTGGTTTTGTGACCCTGTCAAGCCAGCAAGGTGGTCTTTCCTGAGTCAATCTCTGCTTCGATCCCTTTTGTAATCACAGTCTCACAGCTGGGGAAAATAGCACCATTTATTAATTGATCTCTGATTGTTTTCAACTGTAGTGGGCAAGAAGCACTTGGGTTCATCTTCCACTGTTCTGAAAGGTTCTCGGGAGAAAAAAATAGGGACATTTGTCAACTCTAGGTCTCAAACGTTGCTTTTCTTACTTCTCGGTATTGTTGCTTGAGTCATTCACTTGTCAGTGTCACATCAGGCTAGTGAGAAAGGGGAAATTACAGCTTTAGCAATCAGCTCTACTGCACGAAGCACACGAAAAATGTCCTCCCAAAACTAGCACTGCTGTTTTGAGTTTCATTAAAGCTATTATCCAGTAAAAGATATACTTAAGAAAATCTACTTGCATATATTAATTTGAGGGTTTTCTCCTAGAACAAACACCTTTTGTGAAAGACAACTTTTGGTTAATAAGCACCGTAATTCGCATAGAACACTTTGAGGATTTTTGCTCTTAAGGAATCCCAGAGAAATACAGTGACTGGATCCTCTCTGCCTAGTGTGGCTGAGAGAGGCCCTTACTCCTGTCAGACAGGATGCAACAGCCATTTTAACATTTTATTGAGACATAGGGGAAAAGAAGAAAAAACCCACATTCAATGTAATTTTGAGCAGTACATCCACTACTGTGGTACCTGAGAACAGCCTGTGCATTAATACATCTGATGAATTTAGCTGTCCTGATTTCAAAGCAGTTCTTCCCACAGGCTATTACTTGGGAACTTTCATAAGACTTCTTGACTATGTCTCCTGGACCTGATAAAAGTTTACCTCTCTCACAAGGTTTTGAGACAGACCTTTTTCCTGGTACCAGTATCTCTTGCTCTGCCTTTAACAGTATTATAGGAGGTAGCATGTTACAGATAAGATAGTCATCCTATGTTTATTCAAGACAAAAACAATGATTAAAAAATAATCAAAGAACTATAGACTGACATTGTGGAATTTTGGTGCTCCAACCAAAACCTTTTCAAAAAATCTGAAATTGTATTTTTAGACAAAAGCAGCATTGAATAAACATACTTATTCTGAGCTATGATATTTGCAGGAAGAATATTTAACTGCAAAAATTTGGGAGTAGAAAAGAGAAACTACAGCTTTTAAGTGACTACATCTCTGTTTATATCTCAAATTAATGTATTTTTCAGCTTATATCTTCACACAGCTTCCAAAACAACATTAATGATTGGACTATTGCCTCTGATAGATCAATTAAATATTTACTAATGTATACTGGAATAAAACTTCAATTATTGTATTCCTGAAATTACCATCAATGTATAGATTTTCAAAAATTGATAGGAAAAAAATGTTACTTTTCTTTAAGTAAAACTTGTTTTTGATCATTACCTACTACAGACAAGAAGCTGGATCCAAACTTCTGAAATTATTCTGGTATCTGTAGCTGAAAATTTACAGGATCATTTTTTTGAGTTTGAGACACAGTAGGTAAAGTCACACAAAAGTTTCCTTCCATTTGGAGACAAAAGATCATATGAAAAAATTCTGAGTGTTAATTTAATTTAGATTTGAAGCCAAGTATCACTCGTTTAGAGAAATTAATCCAAACAATTCTCCATTCAAGGCACTTCAATTTTCAGGATGAGGTAGAAAAATCTAAATAAAATTCTAGGTTCCTGTAACCTAGAAACTGTAGATTTTACTTGTAAGACCTTCCCACCCCCAAAATTTTAATATAAAAATTAATACTATCAGATTAACTGGAAGATTTTTGAGGAATTTTCTCTCCAAGTCAGATATCTGGCTTTAAAAATGCTAAGAGACAAGCTAAATATCTTCATATTTTACTGTAGGCTGTAGGAATGACCTGCAAGAATGGATTTCCAAAATACAATTATTAAATCCTGTAAACATCAGGGGATTGAGAATCATTTTTAGGCTGCCAGCCTTGTCATATGGGCAAAGTCCAGAAGCCCATCGAGGATGTAGTGTTTATGTTCGATGAGCTGCCAAAATGTAATTAAATTTTTTTGGAATACTTACATGTTAGCACATTTGAAAGAAAAAAGCATCATAAAGGAAAAGGGAATGCAATTTATCATACTAAAATAAGTACACTGAAGAAATGTGGGCTTTATATTACAGACACTGCCAACAACCAGTCATGCACGTCTATTCTGCTGCCAGTGTTAATCTTGTGCATTGTACTTTTCTTTCTTTCCCTTTTTAATATTTTTTTTTGTTCTATTTGAAAAATACAAAGAAAGGAACATAGGACATGTGGGTGGAAACAGGCTGGGAAGAAGTATAAGAAAAAAAGAAAAGACATCACCTTTTTTTTTTTTTTTACCACAAATTCTAACACTGGAAATTGGTGAAAACACCCAGTGATATTTCATCATCCTGGCCATTTTTAAAATGTTAAACATATTAGAGTTTTCTTCACCTGAGGGATATTACCATGTAACTGCTCTATGTCACTATCCAAAGAAAAATTATTTTCTTCATCATAACCATTGCATTTTGAAGTTGGAAATAATTCATATTATATAACATATCTCTTCTTTCAGTGAAAGAAGACCTAGGGCAATACTGGCATGGCATTTTATAGAAAAATTTCTACAGGAGGTTAGGACTACTGACAAAAATCTCACTCTAACCCTATGGCACACTTATCACTCATTGACATTTCAGTATTCATGCCATTTATATTCGATAAGAAAAGAGATGCTTAATTTATGTGTAATACCCAGTCTCCTGCCCCACCAAGGGATAAGCACATCTGGACACCACTTTTTCTATGCCACAGATGTATGTCTTGTAAAACATCTCTGTACAGTGACACAGGTGTCACTGAAATACTATTCTTTGAGAGAATGTTTGGAACCTCTGAAACAGGAAAAAAAAGAAAAAATGAAACTGTGGAAAAGGCCAAGTTTAAATATTCAGGCTAAGAAAAAGTCACTTATATAAACATCAGTATTCCAGGTTTTTTTTAAAATTTGTACTTAATCTGGTTTCATAAAACTAAAAAATCTACTTCCTTGCAATCTGATTTTGTTCTGCCCTGATATTTTGTACAATAGAACACATTTCCACCCACATTTTGGTAAGCATGCCAGGTGCAGAGCTCACAAGTTCTAATTTCATCACTTTTTTTTTCCCTCCAATGCATGCAGATCTTCCTTTCAGCAACAGAGTAGAGGTAAATACTATTTATTCAAAGAAAAGACTGAAATATGACTAACTCACAAAAGTTACCAGGGCAAAGTTACAGTCCCTTAAAATACATAAAACCACATTGATTCTTGAGTGTTTAAGCGTTAAGCATTCAAAAGGAAGAATCACAGAATGATAGAGGTTGGAAGAGACCACTGGAGATGATCTAGTCCAACACCCCCATAAAGCAGGTTCACCTGGAGCAGGTTGGACAATATTGCATCCAGGCAGATCTCCAGAGGAGACTCCACAACCCCTCTGGGAAGTCTGTTCCAGTACTCTGTCACCCTCAAAGGAAAGTTTTTCCCCATGTTAGAGATGACAGCCTGTAGCTTCCTGGGCTCCTCAGGAAGATTGGAGTGACATTGGCTTCTCTACAGTCCTAAGGCACATCTCTTATTTTCCATGAAATTTCAAAGATGATGGATTTGTGTCACATTTGCCTGAATGGTCTCTAACCCAATCCTTCTCAAACAAGGGAAAGTTTTCCTTTCTCCAGACTTCCCTGTTGCCTCCAGGCACTGGTATTCCTGAGGACTGGACTCAGCAGAAAAGACTGAAGCAGAGAAGGCATTTGGTAACTCTTCTTTCTCTGTATCCTCTGTCATCAGGGGATCTGGGCACCTGCCTTATTCAGCTGTGGATCTACATTCTCCCTGACCTTTTTGTTGTTATTGATGTACTTTAAGAAACCCTTCTTGTTATTTTTGAAATCTTTTGCCATATTTAATTCCAAGTGGACCTTAGTCTTCCTTGTTGCCTCTGCATATTCTGACAACATCCTTGTATACCTCCCAAGTAGCCTGTCCCTTTTTCCATAAGCCTCCTTCTTCCATCTGAGTTTTGCCAGAATGTCTTCACTCACCTGGCATGCCTCCTGCCCCCTCTGTGTGATTTCTTACTCACAGGGATACACCAATGCAGCTTGGAGAAAGTCATTCTTGAATATTAACAAACTCTCTTAGACCCCTCCTAATTTTCAGATCTCTAATCCATGGGATTCCTTCAAGAGGCCAAAATAAGCTGTTCTGAAGTCCAGGGCCATAACCCTACTTATTGTCGTGCTTCCTCCATGTGGGATTCTGAACTCCACAGTCTCACGGGCACTTCAAGCCAAGGATGTCCCCAGCTAGTCCACAGGTCCAGCCATACAATTCTCCTTGTTGGCTTCTTCCTCATCTGTATTTAAACATCACAGACGCAGCGCAGCCAGGCTGCTAGAGTCTAAAAGGCGAGAGGTGTCTGCCCTTCCTCACCTGCCCGACTAGAGGGGGATTTAGACACAGATCAGACTGCCAGTTCTGTCTCCGAGGGGGAAACACTAACAACCCTGCAGCTGCTGGGCACAGCTCCTGCTGCTCAGCGCTGGGGATGGTCACAGTGTGTCGAGCAGCTGAGGCTAGGTATAAAAGGAGGACTCTCTCACCACTGTATGCAGAAAGTGTTTATTCCAGGAGAGTGGAGCGAAAAGAGCCACAGCACAAAGGCTGCACCGACCTTTTAAGAGGGGGTGGAACAAGGGAAGGGTACAATCCAAGGACCAGTTCCAGGAGAAGAGGGGAGGTGTCGGGGGAGGGATAACACCGCTCGGGACAAATGGGGTTTCTATAGGGGTAGCTGACACTTGCGAGATCCAAAGGGGCATCGAGGAAGG
>VZRF01010056.1:0-113000 GCA_013396875.1 Vireo altiloquus
AGGGAAGGGAAGGGAAATGCAGTTTTGGCACTTCAATTTTGCCTGATCTGAGTGACTGAGTTCCATGTCAATTGAAGCTGAATTCTGTATTTTTTCATGTTGTATTTCAAAGACGTGGATGTAGAATTTGGGCCTCTAAAGAGCAGTACATTGTGAGCATTTTAGCCTTGGGTAATTACTTAAGCTGTGGGATAACTCTTATTTTTTACAGAATATTATAAACTAGATTTTGCACTACTGTGAGGCGAATTCACTACCTACCAAGCTACAATCTTTTCTGAGCATCTGAAGTGGTGGGGTGTTGTGTTGGTTTTTGTGTGTTTGTTTGTTTGTTTTTTGGTGTTTTGGTTGGTTGTTTTTGTTTGTTTTTGTCTTTTTGGACTGGACAAATACAAATATTAATCTATTGGCAAGCTTGTCTGTTATAAGAAAGATTCTAAAATTTGATTTGCTTTTTACAAACCTAAGTAGTTGAAAAACAAAATGGCAGTTCCGGAACCAGGAGTGTTATCAGGTGGAAAAAATTAACAGATTCTATCTTCCATAGGTTATTGACTAGAAAGTATCTAAACTATCTGGTCTGACCACACTGATAAAGAGAAAACCTTTAGGTTATATGTAATTATAAACATACAGCTGTATAGAGATGGAGAGAGACACACTTAGTTTTGTAACATCCTGCCCAAACATTCAAAGATGAGCTTGAATATTCTCCAGCTCACAAAGGAGAACAAAAATTACTTTTAAGACCTCTATCTGAATACCCTGCACAAAGGAGTGTGGGCGCTACTACCTTTTCTGGACCAACTGCTTTCATTCTTTTCAGTGATGCAAAAGCAGCTGCAAAATCAGTCTGACTAACTGGTTAGCCATCTTTACTGCTCTGCTGTGACACTGAGGTGCTGTAGAGCGGCTGGAATTTACTGAACGTGAATAGGGCTTTGTATTTCCAGGAGTCACATCCAAGCTAATCAGTAACAGATGATGTCTTTACTTAATAAACAAAAACACACAAAAAAAGCAAACCCAAAATACAAATTGATGCTGATAATCTAAGCAGCTATAACAAGGTCACTCTTCTAAAAAGTTATGTTTTAAGTTTAAACAAACAAAGAGAACAAGAAAAAAAAGTAGGAGCAGCAAGAGAGTTTTCTGTAATTCTGACCTCTCTAGTCCTCCACAGTAATGTAAAACATGTCCATCCATGACAATGACCAGGACTAACAAATAGATAACTATGAGAAAAACTGCAGTATTACATACTCATTTAAAAAAAAGTAATTTGCAGAAATGTGTGAGCTTAGAAAAATGTGATTATATGAATCCTTGGTTAGGATGATGAATTCCTTGGTATGAAAGTCTTGATATCAAATAATACTTATTTTCCTTTTGGCTGTTTCAGCAATTTACAGAGAGTGCTTATAGAAACTGAGGGTTAAAAACCCTGCAGTATCCCATCCACAGACAAATTCTTCATGCTTTTTTCTGATGATAAGAAATCATTTGGTTACTCGAATTTTGACTCAGGCCAGAAAGTAACACTTTAATGTGTTTTTTTGTACTCTAGCAACTTAGGAACCTGCTATGGGATATGGATTCCTGTGTATTAGACACTACAGAAATCAAAAAAAATGTGAATATGTGTATCAGCTCTATATTGCTGTGATGAAATATCACATCAGCAAGACAGAGAAGCCACTAAATAGTGAAACACTTGTACAGATACACCCAAAACAATGCACAGCATAAACAGCCTATGTATTTGGTATCATTTATTGCCTTAAACTTGTATGTCTTTTATTGATTCACAGAGGAAGCCTTACTGTCTCATAGTCTGAAAAAGGAGGTTGATTCATCTGGAGCTCCCCAAGCCTCTTCATATCATCAAGTTACTAGAAAAAATGTTTGACTGATGAAGGACCTCCACCTTCCAGGTAGACTTCATTGAATATTCATGCTGAAAAATGGTGCAAAGTAGATTCCTTAAATATCCTCAAGATATAAGAAAATTAAAGAAAGACAGAATTATGCATTTTCTTGGTGTCAACTCTATCTGAGTAGATAATTTGAACTAGACTAGTAAGGTTTCTTCCATTAGTCCCTTAGCAAATTACATTGAAGACAGGGATGCCAATCGGTGAGAACATCCATTCCGTACACCACAGATGATGATGTATCAGCTGTCTGCAGCAAGAAGTAATCATTGCACAGTGATTAGAAAACAGAATAATGACCCTGTCCATAACGGTACCTCAGTCATAAGGGATGACAACCATTACTTTCTGTGGTGCTACAGGACATTTGGCAGTAATGACTGAACAGAACATCAGTAAGAGATCAGCTGCATGAATGAGTGGTTGTGTCAGTGCTTGATTTATTCTTTTTTAAACACCCTGGAATGGCAGCAGAGGAATGCCTGAAGAAACAAGTGTCAGGAGGAAGAGGTGAAAGATAGGGAACCCAGAAACAACAGAAGCACAGTCTTGAAGAGATTCATCAAGCTAGATATGCAAACATCTCAAAGATGCAGAGGTCACTGAATTGCAGAAGCCTAGGAAGAAGTGCACTACCAGCTTAAGGGGAAATGACTGCGTTTTTTGAAGCCAATCAAAATTATTAGCCAATCTTCAACTATTTTGAAGCCAAACATCTGGCAGCTGATGGCAGCTTAAACTTCACCCAGTAGCCATGTCCATGAAATTACGTCCAAAAAGAATAACCTGGAAAAAGAGGAAATAAAAAATAAACAGATATAAGTCTGCAAAGTTCAGGACTCAGAAGCATACTGGCTGCTCCTGGTTGAAATATTTTCTTACAGTGTATATACTGTGCATTTAAACTGTGACCCTGGCCTGGAAATACTGTTTCTTTCCCAGACCCTACTGGACTGCAGAGATATGACATTTTCAACCCTGGGGCAAGTAAAGCAGCTGAGTTGGTTTCTTGCTTATTTTGTTTTGGTTTTCATTTGCATTTCACATAACAAAAACTACAAAATTCTCCCTTTCCAGAAGTACTGTGGATCTTATTAAGCTCAGCCTATCTGGGTTTTTTTTTGATATTGACTGACTGCTTTTAAACTTCTATATCTGAGTGGTAGTTTTCTCCTTTGTTAGAACTTTTTTTTTTCTTCTTTTATTTTGGATTTTAATTTCTGAAGCACCCCCTTATTACAATCCAACAAAGTCTAGTATTTCTGATTAAAAGTGGTTTATGACCAGACCCATTGCTGGTTGGTGATATACTTCATGTGTCTCTTCTGTAAATAAGTGGGGCAGTTGAAAAGATAAACAAAGCAATTTGATAGACATTTATTATAATTTGACTGGTATTCTGAGGAGTGCAAAGAAGTCTGTTGGCTTCAAAGTACAAAATGTCAACATATCACACTGAAAACAAAACAAAAACCTGCAACCTATTAAATATAATTATTGGTTGTTCTAAGAAGTCTAAATGGACAAGTCAGGTTTTCACTAATTTTGTGACTGAGGATTATTTATTTTCTTATAATTACCTGAAAGCTGTATCTAAAGTGAATTTTTTTTTTGAGTAATTGTTCTGAGGGGAAAAAAAATCATTGTTAGAATGGGGAGAAACTTCTTACATAGCTTTTGTACTGGTCCTGTCATTTATCATTAGTACAGACCCTAAATTCACTTAACTCACAGCCTTTGCTACTTAAGCTGTACATGAGGTTGTAGAGATTTATTGATCAGGAGGAACCTCACCAGTATTAAACATATCTGTTCAGAGAGGTTTAAATAAGACATGATGTTCATGTGAAAAGAATGCTGAGGGTTCGACAAATCCAAAGCATGCAAATACTACTCAGTTTTTAATCACTGATTGCTAAATTTCATTTATGACTGAGTGGCCATTGACTTAATTGCAACATTATAAGTGGTCCTTGTTCAGAAAAGGCACTGGGATATGCCCTGAAGAATGTGTTGCTAAACATAAGATTAGCTAGCCTGTGAAGCATTGTCAGAAAAGCCATTAATTTGTGAAAATGGGGCTCAGATTGCAATTATTTTCTGTCTTTCTTGATAAAGGTGACTTCCCTGAGACTCCTCTATCTTCATAATGTGCCTCAATCCAGTCATTATAATAATGCATTTTCAAATTGAAAGGATGTTGAATTCTCAACTAAGCTCCTGCATTTGTAATCAAATACATCATTATCACTGACTTAAGAGCGTTTCACTTGGATGCTGTGTGGATGCACAATCAGAAGGGAAATTCTGTGAGTGTATCATAAGTTTAGGAAAAAAAAGTCTATTTTTTTGTGTTCAGGATATAATGTGTTTGTGTAGACATATGAAACTGAAATACTTCTGCATGTCTTTAAAGGAAAAAAGGATAAGTCTTTTGAAGAGCATTACAACGCAATCTCTAGCTGTTTTCCTATTGAAATATATTAATTTAAAATAGTATGAATTATATTGTTAAATATGCATTTGAAGATTATTTGAAGACACTGTTTCAGCTGCAGCAAACTTGCCAATTTAGTTTTAAAAACCATAGAACCATATTTCTACCTTGAGAAGATAGTTCACATTGCTCAAGCAAAATTAATTCAGCTACAGATAGACTGTTCAATGACCTTCTTTCATTTTAGTCTAAGAGCATTCAAAACCTACTAAGCCCAGTTCACACTGGAAAAAAAGCAGGAAAGAATTTATTTCTGCAACACAAAAAGAAAATTTCTTGAAGCACATGCACAGAGAAATGACCATTTCAGTGGCGCTTAACAGGATTTCACTTGAGTAAGAGCCAACATGGGGAGCACAGGGCTGGCATGTGTATACCACAAAAAGGAGTCTTTTTGTCTGCAAGCATAAGCCAAAAACAAGACTATGCTTTGCAACCCATGCTTCATTTTTTTTTATCTCCACTAATGTGCCCTACACATTTCTTACTCCTGAGGAGAAATAAAGCTTTACCCTCCATTGCCATCTGTAGCCTTGAAATGAAATGAGGGGAGGTAGGGAGGTGGATGGAGCAATTCTGTTTCGTTGGTTCACAACCTCCACTACATGAGATTTTGTGTCAGACATTAAAGTTAACTCTTGAAATATCATCTTCCATAGACTTGTCTACTTTCCTATTTTTATAATGCTCTCCAAATTTCCTCATCAGCATCACAACTGAACACAGAGAAGTGAAATTACAGCTCCAAGGTTTGCTAAGAAATGGTAGGACACTAGTTAACAGCATGAACAGTCACTGAAAAAAAATGTGCTCCATATCACACAAAGCTATGGATAATAGTTACTTACTGAAATAGTAAGGGACATATTGGACCTTTTTATTATAGCTAAAAATAAAATTGCAGAACCTATGAGAAAATGAGGCAAAAATTATATGACAAATATTTAAGTTAATGCATAAAATGCACTTGTTGAATCAATTTGTCCCTGTTAGAAGACACTGAATATAAATTCAGGGATTAATCAAAGAGGAGATAAACCATAGAGTTTTCAGTCAGATATTTACGTGGCTGACATGTTGGTTATTCAGACTGAACCATTTCTCTAAGATAGGTTGTAAATGGGTTCCAAAAGTTACACCAGATTGTCAAATACTGATAAGTGAGGTTAAGCATCTTGTATTTCAAAACAACCTGCATATAAATTCTCCATTAAAAAAAAGAAGCAACACAGGGTAGAGGGAAGAGGCTTAGGGCAACATAGCAGACATTTAAACAGGAAAATGTTAGGGAAAAAAGCACAGCAGTGTCTTGGCAACACTCCTAGTTAGAAACCTAAATGAAAATTCATTCAAAATGTCATGGTTCTTAAAACAATATTAAAGCAGTTTAATTGACATGAATAAGTGGGAAACAAGATCGTTGCCACTAAGTATTTTGCCTGCACCTCTATCTGTCCCATCATGTCAAAAGGATTATATGCAAAACTAATGATTGCCTTTCTACAAGATTCAATCCTACAGCAATTAATACACAGAGAGCTCCTCATAATAACTTCTTAACACCAGTGTGTGTGGTGAAGGATAACATTGGGCATCAGCTCCGTCCTATCTAAATACAGGGTTAGGTCCTTCTAGGACCTCATCATCTGCTGCTCTTGTTATGAATGAAATAAGACCCCCTCTCATAATTCTGTACCACCAGAATCAAGACATAAGACATGCAAATAAAACATTCTTAGAGTAATTCTGAGAATCCCAGTTCCATTGCCGTCTACTGAACAGCAATGGACAAACACTTCAGAAAAAGAGTGGTCATTTTAGGCTGGAAGATGATGCTTGCAGAAGAATCAGTGGTGTTGATTTGGCCATATCTTACTTATGAGAAAAAGGTGTGCTTCCTGATTGAATGTCCAGCAGCCCAAAGCTGCATCATTTGAAGCACAGCCAAAATTAATTGCATCACAACTGCATAACACCCAGAGTTTCTGATCCAAGAATCACAAGGATGTTGGAAAAGGTCTTTGCTAAAAGTGGAAAGGGGAAAACTTAAGTGTTGTTTAAAGGCCTAACATATATATATAATACTGAAAATTTATTCAAGAATCAAGAAAACACGTTCATTGACTGAGTTTCTGAAAAAAAGCATACATTTCTGAGAGATTCATTTGACTCATTTAATAATAAATTCTCAATTTTCACACATTACTAGGAATAAAACAAACCCCCCAACATCTACAGAGTATGGTCCAAATATGGTCCAATAAAATCCACCTAATATTTCTTCTTCTTCTTCTTCTTCTTCTTCTTCTTCTTCTTCTTCTTCTTCTTCTTCTTCTTCTTCTTCTTCTTCTTCTTCTTCTTCTTCTCCTTTCTTCTCCTTCCCCTTCTCCTTCCTCTTCTTCTCCTTCTTCTCCTTCCCATCTCCTTCTCCTTCTTCTACTCCTCTACTTGCTCTTTCTCCTCCTTCACCACGACTGTCATCATTATCATTGAACAATTAATAATACCTATATATGGCTGGGAATTGTAAAATCTGAAAACTAAGAGAAATTAATGTGTACTTGTTTATGACATAATTTGTTGTATTGTTCTTCCAATTTTAGCTAATACAGAAAACAGGTAGACAAACATTTAAGATCCTATATTCAGTAAGATTGTTTTTCTCGAAACAGTGCTATTTAATAATGGATTGAATAGCATAAAAATAGAAAACAGGCAATGGATAGGACTTTGAAATTGTTGTTTTAAGCCTCTAGATTTGCAGGCCCAAATTTTCATACATTGTCTTCCACCAGCACTGAGGCAGAAAAATGGAGCTGGCTAAGGACTGAGCACTGTTACAAAGAAACCTACTAGACTGCCTGCTAGCAAGTGACTCACTTCCCAAAATGCTGGGTGACTAGAAAGTAAAGTCAAAAAACAATGAAAACTGCTGAGAGCTCTCATTGAAAACAATAAAATATGAAGAAACATGTCACTTTCTCTGGACATTAAATATAAAAAATAAACTTAATTTTACACTATATTTAAAAAATATAAACATTGGCATGAACTTTTTTCTTCCTTCTAGCCTGATATTTTGAATATTTCTGGCTAAACCCCATTTACAAGATTTTTGTTCCTATCAAGATGTAGATGTCTTCACCAGCGCAGACAGAATTGTGATGATAGCATTTTGCAGTGCTGCAGACAGACAATCTGTATAATCTCTGTTTTAATATGGTTTAGCTCAGGCAGCTTTTCCTAATCCATGTTCTGAGTCTGGCTAAATATTGGAACAAGAGAAATTTTATATTGTTTGAATTTGGAAAGACAGATGGAGCTTTTGTATTTGCTGCATAATGAAATGCAGCACAGAACTATTTCTTCTGGTAGCTGTAAGGTAAATGCTGAACAAGTTGAAGAGGGAAAAACAGGTGTGGAGCAGAAGTTTTAAATCAGTTCAGTTTTGTGTTTCCTGTAATTGCTGGGGTTCCTTATTTATAAGGGCAAAAGCATTAAGAATCCCGAACAGACTCAGTCTAGTCAAGAAGACACTTTATGTTTGAAATAACATGGAAAATCATTTTCATGTCAGATTGTGAAAAAGCTGATATATCAGCATAGACTGAAAAAAATAAAAGAAAAAAATGCCTTCATCCTTCTTCTTTCTTATTCATGGCTTGTTTGATAGAGGAAATCTGGCTTTTTCCATGTTTCAAATGTATTTCCTCACTATCTTGAACTGCTATAGTCACCAAAGATATAACTACACCTATATGTTTGATTCTACTGTTTACATTTTGTGTGTTATCCCTTTTCATGTTGAGTCTTGTGAAACTGGTGATTTGTATATCGGAAGAAATGTACAACAGGGACTCAGTTCTACAGTCTTAGGCAAACAGGCAAAGACGATATTTATCCCACGGATATTTAACCTAATGTTTCTGGTAGTTTCTCCATTTTCTTCTTCCCCGTCTCCTTGTCTGTCTTATAGAAAATCTGACTGAACAGTACACCAAAGATTCTATTATATCACCTGTATCCTAAGGCAAGCTTAATCATGCCAAGGTCATTTCTGATAAATCTGGAGGTAGTATGGTCTTTGAAACTTCTCGTAAAGACACTGTAATCTTTAAATAGTTATTTTGAGCTCTAGATAATCTCTGACATATTCCTGCTTATCTAACATAAAATCTAACATTCTCTTGCTGTAATTACTTTTGTCCCAAAGATTTCGAGAAATGATTACTACCCTTGGCTTTAAAAAAAACTTTAACTAATAGAAGACTCCTATCATATCTCCTTTGGATTATTTCCTCCAGTTCTTTTTCCTGTTCTTTACAATTTTCCCCACCAGCCCCATTCTCTAGACTTCTGACAACACAGTTATACTGACATCCACTGAGATATATCCATTTCATTATTTCCCAAAATCTGACAACCAAAATGGGGTAAAGTACTCCTTGACTATTACAATATTTGATAAAGTAGAAGTCTTTCAACTGACAAACAATATTCTTATTCATTCTCCCCAGTATAATCTCTTTTTTTGATGACAGAATTTGACAGCAGCTTGTGACTCATGAAAGCACTGGATGCCGCTGGTTATTTCTTTCTAAGTTTATAATCGAATTTAACACTGAAAACATTTTAATTCTTCAGTGTGTTAGGTATCAGCCTGCTTCTATAGAAGAAGTTAATTTCCTAAGATCATGCTCAAGTAAGCATTAGCTCACAGGTCCCTTAGTTTATTGGTCATCTTAAGGCAAATTTCACAGAAGGATAAAAATTTTAAAGATGCTTATGTTCTTGCAAGTGCGGCTCAGGTACCTATCTAAGAAAAAAGAAAATAAGGTAGAAATACTATAATTGCTGAAAATGCTTTGCTGTGATCTCTCATTAGACATCAGTGAATCTGCAAACACCAGACGTGATCATCCTTTCATTCAAAATGTTTCAATATTTTGAATAAACAGAAAAAAGTGCAGGAAAAAAACAGATCCCATTAGTTCTGGTACTCACTGATTTAATATTTACTTGCAAGATAACGATTTTTATAGCTCTGGTTTACTTATGTTGATCTTTGTTGACACTGACACGAACTGTTGTCCTAGATATGATTTCTAAGTTTGGCTGGGATGGAGATAATTTTCTTCACCAGTTTTCATCCTTTTGCTTTTATACTGAGCCCTCCACACCCCTCACCCTCTCCCACTGAGAGTTTAGGTGCCAGACAGACTTCTTCCACAGCACTACTATATTTTTGAATCTTAAATGCTGTTTGGACAACTTGACTGTTGATATCTCAGGAAAAATTGATTGATTTTTTGTACCTGTTATTGTGCAAGTATTTCTGTCACCAACCACATTCCTCTAACTTACATGAACTTGAATTTTATTAATGTTTTGTCTAATGCCACTGTGCCTTTACTCCAAGGGCTATTTAAGGTCTCCTTTTTAGACCTATTTTATGAAGTTTATTCTACTTTGGAAAATTCTGTGGAATTCTATGCCATGTATAAGGGAAAATATAAAAATTTAATCCACAGGTAATGGGAAATCAATTTTGGTATCATTAAGCTGAACTTGTTAACACAGAATTTTAATATGAATTTGAAATATATTGAGAGCTGAAAACATACAGGTGAATAAAGACATAAATACTTAGAGCTGGCTGCTGTATATATGGTATTTTGTTAAGAAAGAAGGAATATAAATGCTTAACTTTGAACCATTACTTTATTCCCTCCTTTAAATAAAAAAAATCAGGTGCTAAGAACACCATTATCCAGAATGATGGAAATTAATAAATAGAAACTGATTATCTCACAAATATTCAACTCTCATTAATGAAACATTTTCCCACACTTTATAATTGGATTTTGTTATGAGCTAACTCTTTAAAATATAGAACCCCATTCCAAAAGAAGTACTAATGCCTAGATCAAATAGCAAAATATTGCAAGTATACTGTAGAAATATCAGCTGCTGGGAGGCAAGATCTTTCTGGGTCAGGAATAATGTCCTTGCAAAGACAGAAGAGGGTAAAGCAATGGTACTGAAATTATTTGTTGGTTAAATTTTCCTTACATTATTAGCAAAAATGATCCTATGCAACACGATGCTACTGATATCAAATGAAATAAAAGTGTGAAGTAAAAAAATATTGGGAGATATTTGATTATTTATCAATTGTATTTTCCTTGCCAGTATTATCAAAATAAACAGAGTGATTGTGAAAGAACACTGAGTCCCAATGACTAAGAGCTGTATACATTAAAGTAATATTAGTACAAGGATCAGTTGAAACTTTTATAAAAACTGCTTAACTGTACATCTGGATATGAAAAGAAATTGTTTCTTCTGTAACTTGTGTTCACTGATATTTCTTTAATAACATTTTTTTTAAATTCCCTATTAAAATACAGTTGTTCAGGTTTTATGACAAAAAAGTCAACGTCTCTCAACAATGAATTTGAAATATGCCACTAGTAGTCAACTCAGAGTGCTGATGTGTCAGCTAACATCAAATTTAGTGCCATGCACAATAAGATTTTTATATGCAAGTAGCAATACTCTTTTTTTCCCATTTAAGTATATTTTGAATTAAACTCTGATCCATTTTCTTCATGTTTTCCACTCACTGAAATACTTTGCATGTCTGTTTTTCAAACTTCTGTCCTTGTTCTTGTAAAGCACTGGTATCCGGTTTCCTCAAGAACATAGTGCAGAGAAATAACTCCGACATATGGCACTGTGTAATACAATGTCCATTCAGCAACAGAATGTCTGTTCCATTTTACAGTTATTTCTTAAAGGCTGCATCCAAATAAGAACTTAACTCTAAGAAAACAATCAGTGTGGTTTTTTTAGATACCTACATTCTTCATTCACCTACTCTGAAGCCTAATGTGCATGGAACCCTAGACAGAGATGCTATTAATAGAGACCCCCAACATTTACTCAGGAGAATTTCTTTAGCAATCATATTTAAAACTATTCCTTGTCACATGGCAGCATGCGACTTGTCAAAATAGACATCATCTAGACCCAGAAAAAGCAATAAGCTTGGTCCAGTCTTCCTCATGTATATTGAGTTCTTAGTGATTTCTGTTGTCAAGAAGACGTGTATCCAGTAGAAACACTGGTATTATGCATTTGAGCAGATAGAGACCTTATGAATCTAGTCCTTTCCACAGTTAAACAGCTTCAGAAAGGAAGTGTCCCTTGCCCAGCCTAATAACTACGTTGTTTGCCTCTTTTCTAGCATAACTTTAAAGTCTTGTTGCTGAAGCATAAGAATAAATAAGAATTTCTGTAAGTACTTAGGCTTAGATTTAAAGTCATGATTTCTTTTTTAACAAGTGTGTTTTAGTGAGTTTGGGAATCCATGCAATTAAAGCTCCCACACTGGTTAGCAGTGTTCTGTACATCAATACTTTGAGCTTAAACTAGTGCACAATGTTTCATAGTGAAGAGTAGTCTAGTCTAGTCCACCATACCCATAGAATCAAATGTTCATTCTCTAGTAAAATATTAAATATAAAAAAAAAAAGAAAGCATAAATTGGCAAGTTCTGCATTGTTGGTACAGGCAGCAGATGCTATTGTTTTCCAACGCCCAAGGCAAATTAAGCATAGAGTGATGGGCTCTCACCTATTTAGCTACAGGGGTCCAACAGCTGCACTCACTGATCTAGCTGATGAAGGAAATGAGGAGGAATAAAAATTATGGTCTCAACTCTATCTGGATTGCTCACTGAAATATGCAGACAAATATTATTGAAATAACTTTTGGTCACTGCAGTTACATAATTTTGAGACATATTGCATTATTTATAATTTATTTTCAAAATATTGTTTTTTATAAAAGACTTAGTCTGGATTCCAGAATTTTACCATATGAAACAATTGCAGCAGAACCAATTCTAAAGACTAAACTATATTTTCAGGAGAGCTTTGAATGACACCAAAATCGGGATGATGCAGAAAGGTAAATGCACACAGGAAATATATGCTAACAGGTATGCTCCAGACGAAAGATAGTTCTTGTCCCAAAAGAAGTTAATATCTTCTGTTCCTCTGCCAGTGCTACTACAAGATTTAAATTATAATTGAATAGTATCTTTATAACCCCTGGCAGAGGTCAGGTAAATAAAGTATTTTTTTCAGGAATAAATTAAATAAATTTTAGATTTAATTAGAGGCTTATATAAAAGTAGCTGGCAAAAAATGCTAAATATCACATAAGCAAAAACTCTAGTTTGGAAAAATTGGAAGCATAAGAGTTTAAAATTTTAAGAATTAGCTTTCTTTTATATTTTTAATTTCAGTTGAAGAACCTAGCATGGCATCCTCAAAAAAAAAAAAAAAATTAACAAACAGATGCCTAATGTAAGAAAACTGTTTAAAATCTGTAGTTGATGGAAAAGAATATTTTCCAGAGTGAATCATCCCATCCTAAGACATCAAGAGGTTCTACCTCTTCCAGGTACGTCTTTTCTCCATGTAAGTGAATTTTGCAAAATTTGACCTGGAAACTTAAGGGTGATAACAACAGAAAATATGTAAGGGGAACTAAGAGTAAGACTTACATATTCAATAAAGTAGGAAGATGAAATATGTGTTGTTATATCAACTCTCAACATGCATGTTTTTTTCCATTTACATCAATGACAATTGCATATGTTTTGTATAGACAGAAAAATTTAAGGTAAGCAATACCATAAAAGCAAAGCAATTAAAAGTTTTACTTGAAATAAAAATTCCATCTTTGGCACACTGCATTGTGTATAGGTTTAACAGCACAGATGGTATACTACTTTATATCCTTCTTTTTTGCTGTTATCTACTATAGTTAATTGAAATATGTTCGTTTTTTGCTTTAATAGAGGGGAGGGAAGAATTTGTGTGTGTTTGTCTCTTTAATGAAATAAACTATTTTCAGTACAAGATTCATAGAAAATGTTTCTGGTAATTGTAAAAGACAGTTGTCATGATCACACTGAAACCATGATTCAGAGACACTAGGTAAGACATTTATGTCAATTAGATTGTATGTATTGTCTTGGCATATTGTATTCATGGTGTTGTTTAAAGTCTGTTATATCATAGCTCATTGGTTTGCCAAAAAAGAAAAAAAAAAGCAAAATGTTTTCCACTTTTGAAAAGAACTTATTCAACTTATAACTCTTAGCAGTTGAAGCAAGGGCAGATTTTATCTTTTAAATATCTCTATCAAGGTTTTCTGGGTCTCGTTGGGATGGAATTTGTTATGTGCTATGTTACAGTTTCACACCGGTGAAACAACAAAAAATTCTTACATGTAACCAGATCTTGCTTGCTCACTGGCCTTGCTCTGATCCAGGGTCAAAGAATTCAGAACCTTGCTATATTTTTGTGTAATAACAAAATTGATGCCTTATAAGTATGTAAGACCTCTTGAAGCACTTGAAGACAGTTTTATCCTCCCACTAAATAATAAAAATTCTTATTAACAATAAATTATTAATATAGACAGATTCTCATATTATTCCCTTCCTTCTCAAACTAAATTTTGAAGCCCATTGCAAAACTTTTGCTTCAGGGATTTTCAGGGAGGTAATTCAAGGACTTTAATAGATATATGGGATGTGAGTATAATAAACTACATCCTAAAACAGAGGAAAAAAACCCAAACTTCTCCAACTGAATTTTTATTGTTTAATTCCTAACTTTCTCCAGGATATTTATATTTTCCATTTATTTTGACTTGATCTTAAAAAGTATTGATTATTTCACAGAAAAGTATGATTTTGTGTATTTTAGAAGAATTTCTTAATACACGCAAGATTTATGGATATTTCCTATTATCAAATCTGCAAACATTTGGTGTTTCTTCAATGCTAACAGAGAAATCCTTATCTTCTTCTGAACTTCTGAGCTGCATGTCCTGCTGGAAAATGCTCCTGTCAGTCTTCGTCAGATTAAAAAACATGCAAGTCAAGCTCACACGTGTAGTTGAACCAACACAAAAAATTGCAAATACATTAAACACTTCTGGTTTGATGGATTTCAGGAACACCTTTTCTTTTTATTTAGGATTTGCTTGAAGGCTTTCATATCTGTATTTTTATGCAAAACTATGGCTTTGGAAAAAAAAATAAAATATGATAAATATTTGAAAGTCGTTTTCTACACTCTCATATTTTTGGGAAACAGTAGACATAATAAAACTGTATATTCAGGTAATATCTTAATTTTGCTGTTCCTGTTTCCATTACCTGTAAAACAAAAAAAGATATTATTTTTGCTGTGTATTTTTCTTTCTATTTGGATTCCTCTAAGATGTTTAACTTTGGCCCTGAATCTGAAAACACTTCTTCTTATGGCAAACCCCTAAGTTTAAGAAAATGACCTTTACATCATATTCTTATTTGACCAACACCAAATTATTCAGTCTAACCAATGGTCCTCTATTCTTACAGGTTGTGCTTCAGGAATTCTGCATAGATGAGGAAGTAATTTCTATCATACCAAAAAAAAAAAACCAAAAACCCAAACAAACAAACAAAAAAAACCCCTTTATATACAATACAGCTCATGGGAACAAAATAAGAAGAAATTACAAAGAAATAGAACCTAAATCAAAGGCTCTGTCAGTATTTGCTAATAAGCACTCCCCAGGTATCAGCAGAAACTCAGAGGAATTTCTTGTACACTTCACATATGGAATTATGACTCTAATTCCAATACTATGAAAATATCTTTTCCTATTTAACAGTTGTCCTGCAACCCTTCCATGAGTCAATTGTTAAAAATCAATGCTTATTTCCTTGGCCTATTGTATTTTTAATTGAATCCAGATTTAAAAATAAATAACAAATACTATCTCTACTCATGCTCATGAAATAAACAATCCCACCGATGGCATTCTTACTAGAACACTAATATTGCATTTGGAATATGAGGTCATTTATTTTTGGCTCTCTGCCTAAAATATTGGGAAAATAGACATGGTATTTCTATTTCGCGCAAGATTTATCTCTAATTTAAGACTGAATAACTGTCTGGATGTTAGAAATGGATAACTTCAGTATAGTAAATAAAATTTGTATCATCCAAAGCCTCTTTCTCTTTCTGGAAATCCTTTGCTTTTTATCTCCTCGATATTTTAAGCAGCATGTGCTTCTATGTGTTTTCATAACAGTTACTCTAAGTTTTCTCTTAGATTGAACTGTTTTATTTCCCCTTAGAACTGGTAATGGCAGACATTTCATGAAAAAAGAAATTATCAGAAAACTTCTGGTCCACCTTCATATATTTAAGAGTCCTTTGTTTGCTTCTTTGTCCTAAATACAGAAAAGCTTCTAGTTCAAGACATGAGCTTGTTAGTTAAATTCTGTCCTCAGGCAGATTTTTCTTACTAGAATAGGGGTCAAATTAATTTTAAACATCATCATTAATCACAAAAATAATATTAAAAATTTCAGTGAAGTTATTAGTTCAATTTTTCTGAACCTAAATATCTATGGATTTTCAATTTCTAATTAGAATTTTTATTGTTAAACTAACACTTAAGTCTTCAAAAATTAGAGCAGGTTGGCTTCTTAGAGTTTTTACTGATGACTCTTTCATCAGGACACTTTGAACAGCAATTTTTTTTTTTTTTAAAGGACTTAAACTAGTTACAGAGTTCTAGTTCAATTCTGGCTGTACAGAGTTTGCTATATGAGAGCTGAGATTTGAGTAGTAAGCTAATTCCAGTAGATAACAAATGCAGTGTGTGAAGAAGCTAGCCTTAGGGATTTTCTTTATTGTGCTATTGGCATTCAAAGTCATGTAAACAATTACCTATTTCAGCTGAATATCATCTAACATATGGATATAATAGCTTTATGCCCATTTTAAATCTAATCAGTCTTCAACTTGGCTGTCATTAGGTGTGAAAAAAAAAACAGATTTGAAGACAAACAAAATAATTCAGGTCTGAAAGGACATTCAAGGAAAAACTTCTGATATTTGCTAGAGAAAGACAAAGTATTTTCAGCTCCATTTTCAGAGCTTCTAAAGGGCTGCCATACATTCCACTAAAAAACAGAGTTTAATTGCTAAAACTAGTGTGTTTACAAGGGTGCTGTTACCACTGAAGGATTTCACTTCAATGGAAACATACCCTGGTTTTCCTTCCCCATCCAGACTCAGTTTATATTCTGGTGCAAACCTGCCAGGTGGGTGATAGCAAAGGGGTTTGAGAAGGAGTGGCCAAGATAAAATGTACTGGGTTCACAGACATACTAAAGAGTTTCAGACTGATAAAAACACATCCATTTAATTGAGGAAGGCATTGTTGCCTCTGCCTGGAAAATTGACAAGCAAATTACAAATATTTGTGCTGAACCTTGCTTTTTTTTTCTATGAGGAACAAATAACTTTCTCTTTGTGATAATTTTTCTTTTTTTTTTTTTTTTAACAGTAGGAACTTTCAATTTTATTCACTACTCTGATCATGATCAGAGAGGGTTCTGTAAAGTAGCAGAGAGAATTCTAAGCAGAATTTTATAAACTACATGAATACTAACAACCAAGTGTTTAACAAAGCCCACTTAGTGTCCTGGGAGAAGCACAGGTTTATTTGCTTTAGAAAATGAAAGGCTATATTTTGCTAATAAGTATTAACTTTTGCAGCTGTAACCAGTGTGTAGTCTCAGTGAGGCTGCTTAATTTTAAAGGAAGTTCTATTTGTAAAGATAAACTGTCA
Organism: Vireo altiloquus; assembly: GCA_013396875.1. Classification (NCBI taxonomy): domain Eukaryota; kingdom Metazoa; phylum Chordata; class Aves; order Passeriformes; family Vireonidae; genus Vireo; species Vireo altiloquus. The sequence continues at coordinate 17,152 of VZRF01010056.1, forward strand.
AGCAGAACTGTAGAGAGACTGAAAAGATCCAAAATTTATGTTGTAGAAAATAAGTAAAAGTACATGCTGGCATATTTGTGAAATGAAAACTTTTTCTTAATCCTGAGTTTTTCATAGCAGCTCTTGGAAAATTGCTCCTTCAACTCTAAGTGTTCAGAGAATCTAATTCTGGTCCATCAGATTTATGGCAGAACTTTTGCTGGTTTTACAGTCACCAGAACCTCGTCCACAGCCTCATGTGGTGACATGAGGAAAATACAGTAACGGCCTTCTTTTGCCTGTTCAACTTAGGTTTGTAAAAATCCTCTAAGATGAAATGATTCCATTCTCTCCTCTGCTGGAAAATATTTAAGCCAATTTCTCTCACATTCCAGAAGAATATCTCTACTCTTTCCTTAGTTTCTGAAGTAATTTGGTTCAGCAAACACAAGTTTTATATGTGTAGGGACAGAGTGGGATAAAAGGGAAAAGGGAGATTTACTCCTGCATACTGTTTCCAAGTGTATAGAGTCTCCCTTCTTGAAGATTTAGTTATACTGTCTATAGTCCTTATGGATACTATGTATGTGTCACCCATAATCAAGGGCACACAAACTAACAAGCTCCTGACACATGCATTTTCCTCCATGGTAAATTTTTAATGACACCCTTTAAAGTATCTCTAAATTTTCAGGCAATAATTTCACTGAGATAATGTCATACATTCAAATATATATAAATAAATTTTCTACTCCAGATTATGAGTATATATTTATTTTTGGGAGACACATATGAAGAAACACCAGAATTTGAAAGAAATTTTTTTGGGATCAAAACATAGTCTTATATATGACTGGAAAATTACTCAAATGCCTAAAATCTTTAAATGCTGGAATATCCACATGCCCTGCAATTTCAGGGGAGCTAAATGCTTATAGGAATACCAGTGTTGCTTTTGGATGACAAAACACCATCTTGATTTCACAGTTATTTTGTGACAAACCCCAAACCACTTACACTCCTTAAAGGTGTAATTTTGCACACAGTTTTGTCTAACCTGATCCCAAGTGCAGTGATACATGGTCAGCTGAAGTACCAGGGACCAACATTTGTACCTCTAAGAAACTATCTGATTTAAAAAAAAAAATTAAAAGGTTCTGACATAATGTTGTGAATGATGTCATGTGGCTTTAAACACCCCTTTGAGTACCATTTGTGAACTAAAATTCCAATCTTTTTCTTAAGCCAGAGAAGAGGAAAAAAAAGCAAATAAATTTTATTATCATTTTTATGCTCTAAGAATTGTGCTTATATTTCCATTCTGCACTTTTGTGTCTTGAAACAAAAAGCAGTTTCAAGTTAGATTTATAAAAAATGTCTTTAAAGATACATTTTCAGTGGGATGAGGAATTAATCAAATTTTCCAGATATCTTGGATCTTCTCAGTGTTTAGGTCACATTTTAAGGTTTTGCTTTATTCTGGTTTTTGAGATTATTTACTTGCCACTTCCATTCTGAAAGCAAGTCAATTGTACCTGTCTCAATCCATCCTCCTATCAACTGAAAAATAGCATAGTGTAAGAAGTACGCAAAAACAAATGTTACCACAAATGCTTATCTTTATAAGAAGAAGAAAAGTACTTTTATGAATTAAGATCTGGTACAAATAAATGCTTCAAAAATATCTTGACTTTGCAACTAAAGCAAATAATGCTTCTTATGAATGAAGTAATGATTCTTAGTACCAATGCAGGAAGGAGAGTCCAGAGCACTATCTGCCATTTATAATTCAAGGTTTTTAGTCAGGGTGCCACAAGTTTTTCGTCACGGGCTTTAGGACAGGAACACTGGAAGGTCCCCATGGCCAGCCAGGGCCCATACCACCCCCCCGTCCAGATGCCAGGCAGCCACGGAGCGCCAGGACAGCCCCAGAGGTTGTTCAAGTCTCTGGGTTATGGACCAAGGATGGGGCAGAATGTTGGAAAGCGAAGATGCCTGATGCAGCTCCGCTAAAGGCCCCAGGGTCTGAAATAGGCTCTGGGACAGTGGGCCAGGTGATCTGGCCCCTGCGAGGAGCCCTGTGTTGTTCTCTGTGCCTGGAGCTCTCTCTTCTCAGTCTCTCATGTCAGGGAAAAAACGAAGCAAAGAAACTTTTCTGCTGCTTCAGGTTTGTTTATTTTATCTTATCAAGGTTCAGGGACACAGCCTCTCTGCTATCTCCAGGTGCACAATGGCTGCAGAAGCTGCTTGCAGAGAGTTTATATCGTTTTTATCATAAAATAGGAAAATTCTACGTATTTTATTTTGTCTTTAAAACCAGTATCTATCAATTTTATTAACATGTTTCTTTTACACTAGATTCTTTCTACCAATTACTAAATCACAGGAACTTAGGTCAGAGAAGAAAGGAAGAAGAAGGAGAAGAAGAAAAACAAGAAGAAGAAGAAGGAGAAGAAGAAAAAGAAGAAGAAGAAGCTGACGCCCTGAATTCTCCATGTTGTCCTCATATTAATGTATAGGGCAAAATCTAAAACTACAAACCCATTTTCTGTGGTGCACTAAACAACTATCTCTTCATTTCTTTGGTGCTTTCAGCTCACCCAGAAGTGGGGGTAAGTGCTCCCATGGGCTTAGTTCACAGGCCAAGCCTTTTTGGGGAGCTTTAGGGACAAAATATGTCCCTAAAAGATCAGGAAAGTTTTTTGGCTTCCCTGGGTTCCAACAGTCGGGGGCAGATGAAATAGGTACACCAGGACAGGAGGTCCAAGAGTGCCCTCAGGGCCCAGACAGAGGGACAATGCTAGTCAAAGCCACAATGCCTTCTCAGAGCAAAGGGAGCACCTAGGACAATATGAAGGCTTATACGAAAGTGTGTTATTTGCAAACATTAGAAAGCTTGTCTTTTTTTCCTCCAAGGCTACATTTACTGTTTACTTCTTCACAAACTATTTTGCTCCTCAAGCCATTATATTTTTTTTCTTTAAAGAGATTAATTTAAAATATATATAACACTATTTTTTTGTACCATGCTGCTTAAATTATTTACTAACAGTGTAGATTATTGAAATGCAAGAAAAAGTTTATTCTCAGAGAAATGAAACAACGATTAGCAGTAAATTGGACTTCATTACATTTTCATAAGTCTTGATTTAAGACGATTATAAAACTAAAATTTCATTGCTATAAATGCAAATATCTCCTTCTTAGCTTATTTTATTATTAGTTTACTTTTACAGCCCCCAGTCTTGTAAGAAATTTGTATGGTTAGTAAATTATTTTTACAAAACACACTGTATCTTTATTTTACATACAGTCAGTAAGACTATAGGATACCTGCTGGTTCAATTATTTTATATAATTATGTTTTTGTCAAAATTTCTTTTGGCTGGATTCAGTTGTTATGCAACTTAATGTCAGAAATTGTAATGAATTCACTGTTTGATTATCTCAAATGAACTAAAAAACCCCAAATGCCTTAGACTTCCAAGAGCTCCATTTGGCAGCAGCTAGAGAGACACTTTAGAAGTAGAAAATCCCCCTTAAATTTTACTCTTTTACACATCTTCAATAATATGACTAATAATTTCACAACTACCAAATGAAATAGTGTCTCACCAGCGTATTTTCCTGGTGTCTTTGACAAGCCTTACGTAAAATCAAGTTCCTGTCATATTTTCTGGAATCAGCAGCCCTGTCAATACATCCGCCTGATGTCCGCTCAGTCACGTCATTTTGCCATCTTTGCTAAAGAGTAGCGACAGATTCAGCATCTTTTCTAGGACTGTATGCAGACAGGTTGGTCACTCCACTTAGAAGCTTTTAAAGGAAGTACATTACAAATGCACTCCACCCATACCTCAACAGTCTCATCTTAACCCAGTTGTCAGGTCTCAGAAAACCTCCGTGAGCACAGTTTTTATTTGGATTTCTTTAACTTGGTGAACTCAAACTTTTTTGCAAATAGGTGGAGTAAATCACAGAGTGAAATGACACAGGTTAAGGTGTTTGTGATAATACTGTGATTTATGAACCTTTTTTCCTTAGAAATCTCAGTTAAAAAGCTCTTCATGTTTTTACAAGTAAACTTATCATTCATGACCATAAAATGAAATAAAAGCTACAATAATTGTGATACAGAAAATATGAATAGTATGTGTGTAGTAGAAATTACCTCTTTTCCTTTCTGTTTTTCTTTCTTTCTTTGCCATACTTATGCTTTTGTACATCTGTGATTAGCAAGCAAGATAAGCTCACTTTTGTGATGTCCAGATTAATGGTATTTTATGTACATGTACACATATATATATATACTAATATACATACAAATATGTATATATATACACAAATGTATATATATGTGTGTCCGTGTGTGTGTGTGTGTCTGCATGTGTGTGTGTGTTGTATATTTTAAATTCAGAGTCAAATGCCTCAAATACTGGATACAATCCCCTCTTCAGCATCAACTGGTATTGCTGACAGGAAAATTGTGACTACTGTTTCAAATTTCCATTTCATCTTAGCATATTCACAATTGGGATGGAGATGTTGCAACAGAGATAAGGACAATACTCTAGAATATAAAAATGTTTATTTTTATTCCTCTTGGAACTATAATAGCTTCCAGGGACGGGGTATCTGCAAATTCTCTGGGATGTTCCAGTGCCTCACCACCCTAACAGCAAAGAAATTCTTCCCAATATCTACTCCAAATATACTCTCTTCCAGTTTAAATCTCTTACTCCTTTTTCTATCACTATACTCCTTGATAAAATGTCCTTCCTCATCTTCCCTGCAGGACTCCTTTAGGTACTGAAAGGCTTCCATAAGGTCTCCCCAGAGCCTTTTCTTTTCCAGGCTGAACAGCCTCAACTCTCTGAGTCTGTCTTCATAGGAGAGGGACTCTAGATTCCAATCAGGTTTGTGGCCCTCCTCTGCACCTGCATGAGCAGCTCCATGTATTTCTTATGCTGGGGACCTTGGAGCTGAGCAAGTACTTGAAGAGGCGCCTAACGAGAACAGAGTGGGGTCATTACCAGCCTCAGGCTGTCAATGGTCCTTCTGATACCCATTCTAGCCCAGAAAATGGGTAGCCTTTTGAGATGCAAGTGCACATTTTCAGGTCATGTTGAGCTTCTCCTTTACCAACATCCCCAAGTCCTTCTCCTCAGAGCTTCTCTCAATCCATTCTCTGACCAGACTCTACTAGTGGTTGGAATCACTGCATCAATCCATGCGCAGGACTGCACTTGTGCTTGTTGAACTTAATGAGTTTTGTGTGGGCCAACTTTCAAGCCTGCCCAGGTCTCTCTGGATGGCATCCCTTCCCTCCGACGTGATGCCTGCACCACACAGCTTGGTGTCATATGAAAACTTGCTGAGGGTGAACTCAATTCCACTGTTCATGTACCCAGAAAAGATGTGGAATAATACTGGTCTCAGTACAGACCCCTGAGGAGCACCACTCATCAATGGTCTCCATCTGGACGTTGAGCCATTGACAGCAACTCTTTGAGTAGAAGCTTCCAGCCAATTCTTACCCATCCATCCATCAATTACATTTCTCTTTATTTTAGAGATTGATGTTATTCAGAATAGCATAAAATGCTTTGCACAAGTACCAGTAGATGAAGTTAGTCACTCTTCTCTTATCCACCAAAGCTGCAATCCCACTGTAGAAAGCCTTTTTATTTTTCAGGCATGATTTGCCTTTAGTCAAGCCACCCTGGCAGTCACCAATCACCTCCCTGTTTTCCATGCCCTTGACATCATTTCTAGGAGCATCTGCTCCATCGTCTTTCCAGGAACAGATCAATCCTGGGATCTTCCCCTCTTCCCATATTAAAAATGGGAGTTATGTTTCCTCTTTGTATGTATATGTATATGTATATGTATATGTATATGTATATGTATATGTATATGTATATGTATATGTACATATAAAGTCTTTATTCATGCACACATATGCACAATATTGTCTAATTATCAGTGTTAGAAAAATATCTGCTTGCCCTTGAAAGTGCTGTTACTTCAAAGTTCTGCAGTATACTAAGAAGAAAATCCTTTGATACATTTAATGGAAATTTCAAGTATACAAAAAAATTCCAAGAGAGTTGGTTAGACTGTGATTTTCTTTGATGTGTTTTGGGTGGGAGGTGTTATTTGTTTTCTCAAACCCATGAAGAAACACTTCATGAATTTCTTCAGTGTCCCTTAAGGCACTTTTTTTTTTTTTTANAATCCAGGGAAAAAAAAAAAAAAAAAAAGAACCAAAAAGAAAAGTGGTATTTTCAATCGCTACATGAACTATCATATAAACATGCAAAATTTGCCCCATAAAAGTATTACAAATTAAAGATTACACTGCACATGGATTAATTATGCAGGTTTTCTAATTATGATAATCTTAGTTACAGAATGAAATAAAACATTCAAGGGCATTTAATCCAATCCTTATGGTGTACAGAGACCAATTAACAGTTTATATCAAATATTGTCGGCACAAAGACAGTTAAATTTGACATATAAAATATGATAGGAGCTCACAAATGTGAAACTTCTACATTTCTTTTAGGCTGGAAATAACACTGAAATGTCCAGAGTTCCTGTGATATATCAATAAAAAGTTTGAAACAAAGATTGTCACACTTTACACTACTGCAAGAGTGGAAGAGAAAAGCAGAATATTTCTGGTATGAATGGTTTTCCTAATTAGGTTCATCCAGTTCTAGAAATGCCTGTTAGGAAGAGTTTTTAAGGTTTCCAATAAAGGTCACGTACTCTACATATATTTATTCATTCTGTGAACAGAATATTTACCTACTTAATATAATCTAAATGTTCCTTAATAATGCTTTGTGATTGCTTCACTAAGCCTGCTTGCTGAACCATTCCACAGCCAAAATTATTCTCTGTAGGGAAAATTTATCTTCTAATGCATTATTCTGCTCTCCCCAACTTTGATGTCTATTCTAATATGTCCCCATTGATCAACTTAACCTCTATAAAACCTCTATCTGTATATTTGCATTTTGGGGGCTTATTTTACGTTTTTCATGCATGATTACCAAAGGTATTTCATCTCTTGCTTGAGAAGATAGTACTAGGAAATTATCCACACCTCTGACAATAATATGGATTAGTTATCTGCCTACAGCATTCACTGACTGGATGATTTGAGGTGTATATACGTGAAATCTATAATCATACATGGAAGGTCTATACATTCACGCAAACTTGGTCCCTCTAGTTACTGAAATTTAGAGATCCAGAGCTAAGTTTTGAAAAGTAGTCAGTATCATCTCTGTCTTTTTATTTATAAACTAGGTAATCAGCCTAATTTTAAAATTTTATTTAAACTAACTCTGATTCACCAGATGTGGTAATAGAAAGAGGGATAAAATATCATGTACTGTAATAAATTCAATCTTCATTTGAGGCTAAGGAATCAAACATATGAAGTACATGTTGTGACTAGCTTTACCCTAAGATGGTCATAATGGACAAGTGGCCTAAACAACTAAGATTCACTGAGAAATTATCCAATTATCTAGCAGGAATTCTTAGTTTAGACTTTTTACCAATTGTTCGTTGCAGTAGTATCCTTGCAGTGGTATTCTAGCTGGACACTTTAGTAACTGAAGAATCTTATTGGAGAAAGGGATATTGAACAATTTTTATATATAATTTTTTTAAGTTTCCATGACAGCTCAGAAATCTTGAGAGAAATAGAATAAACCATGGAATAGTTTTATTATTATTTTAAAAAAATATCTAATCCAGATTTTATATGTATGTCAAAGACAATGACAGTGCATGTACTTGAAAGCTGCATTAGAGGAAAAAGAAGTTTTACATTATGTATCAGTAATAAAATCGTATCTGTGATGATTTTTCTAATTACCCACAATGAGAACAACATTACGAGAATAGAATCTCTACTTATGTTGACATGATAGTCCTTATAGAAATTTAAAATTGAAATAAACTAGTCACAAAGAGTTGAAAACCATAGTAGAGTGCAGGCAAATCACACATTTAGAAGATAAAATCCCCCACCAAAAAACTTGTTAAAAATTAGATAGACATATATAAATTATAGAGATAAATATAGATATAGATTTTATAGATATAGATATGTATAAATATATAGATAGATATATCCATCTTGATCTCAAAAATATGTCTTTCTCATACTAAAGCTAATAATTTACAAGCCTAGATTTCTCACTTGTTCCATATCTTTCATACGTGTATCCAATTGGTATGTCTATGAAAAAAAGACAACACTGTGTGACTGCTATATGTTTTGTTTAGATGAATAGCATGACATAATGAATTCAGATATTGAAAGTTAAAAAATAGCTGCCCAAAGATGATATTTTACATTTGAAATACATGACTTCTCATTACAATAATTTATATCCTCCAAGAAAGCTTGCTCACTGGACTATTTTGTACTTCTACACTTTCAAACTGCCACTGCTCGTAGTAATTTGGAAATACTACAACAATTTTGCCAAAAGTTTACCCCATTTCAATTTTATAAAACAAATTTTGTGGATCTACATAAGAACAGCCTGTGTAACTGTTCATGTGTGCACTAGTACAATAGCAAAGCCCAAAGATCAAGAATATCAAACTGAAGTTGGAATGTGAGATAAGAATCTGCAGCCCTCGTGGCAAAAGACATGCCATTGAACAAATAGGGATGTTAGTCAAATGAAAATTGTGTGACTATCAGAGTATGTGAGTAGAATATGCTTTTCACTTGGGCACAACAACTGAATGAGTTTCTGCTTTTTGATGTTTTCTTACTCAGCAAAATAAATAGGATACACATGTAGCATGTATGTACAATAACCATCCCCAGCAAAACCACAATATGTTGGGTTAGTACCAAAAATCCTGCCTTGTTGGGTGCATCAGTATAAATCAGCTAATAGTGACCTGCTCACGGGATCCTATCTCACAACAGAGGAAAAGCCTCTTATCTAAAATCTAGAGGCGATCTATATCACTTGAGCAAAAGCTAATTGTTTGGGATTACACTGACCAGAGGCTGAGAGAGGCACACATACCACCATGTCCTATGAATCTGAAACAATATTTTGTGTAAGCACTGAAGTTGTGTACTTCTAGGTGTTTGTTGTGAAACTTATGCATATTTCATCCCTGTATGTAGCAATTCACATGTATGAATTATTCTGTTGATAAGACAAAGAAGGTCTATAGTTCTCTTTGTTAATTTATGATTCTCAGTTATGTATATCTAATACTTAAATATTATTTTAGTGACTACCCTTTCTGTAAAGTTAAAAAAGTGGGTTTTTTTCCATTTTTAGAGTAATTACATATTTCTATCATTTTACATATATATGTAGTGAACTTTATTATCCAAGATATTCAAGTATATTTATCCTAAAACCAAGTGTGATCCTAAAATCAAGTGTGATCAAGAAATTAAAATGTGGTAGATTATTAAGTAGATTAAGAGATTAGGTAGATTAAGAGACATTTGCTCTCTAGCTAGCCAGAAGGGAAGGATCTCAGCCTTTTCATAATTCCTGAAAAAATGTGCACTGCTTATGTTCCTTTAAAGGTGAGGTCGCAGATAGCAGGGGGAGAAGCATAATAGAAATCTGCTTGTATCACCATAGAGATGCATAGAACTGAAACATAACGTCTCACACATTTGCAAAAAAAAAAAAAAAGACATTTGCTGCCTTCTTAAGGAGAAGTCAGTACAGTCATTGAAGCAACCGATTTCTAGAAAAGTAGTATCTTATCTGAGATTATATTTTCTTTTTTCTAGCTACTAAGAAAGGTGAAAAACATATCACTTACAGAGGAAAAACAAGTCAAGCTTTTCTTTTCATCTGGGAGGCAAAACAGAGAACACTGCCTGTCTTGAAATTCAAAATTACTCATCCTGCTAAGAAAGCACATATCATTACATCAATCACTGTTTGTCATAATTATAGCTTTTACATTATGTTGGTTATGACTCCTCAGTTTCTTATAAAAAAGAAAAAAGAAAAAGCTGGAAAATGCTCTGGAATTGAAGCAAGCATATTCTAAATTGTCTGAAAGTAAAGTTTAAAACCATTTAAATTTTTTAAGAAGTGATATTAAATTGAGCTTGACCATCTGTCTAAAAATTACATTTAAGTTACTGAAAAGGTCAGATCTGATGTTATTTCATAGATGTCTACATTGATAATGAAAAACAAAGCATTTATTTATATTAGGAGTCTTTCTCCAAAAACATTTTCTGCAGCCCATTACCAGCTCTTAAGCTTCTCCCATACATCTCGACTGCTTTACCAGCCCTGCACTGCTGGGTGACGACTCAAATACTCTGCAGAAACATGTGTCCCTCTGGCAATTCCTGTCCTAGAATCACAGATTTGTTTAGGCTGAAAAAAAACCTCTAAGATCATCAAGTCCAACTGTTAACCTAGCGCTGCCAAGTCCACCCTAAAACATCTGAGGGCCACATCTACATCTCTTTTAATTACCTCCAGGGATGGTGACCCAGCTACTTTCCTGGGTGGCCTTTTCCAAAGAATAGTAATCCTTTTAGTGAAGAAATTTGTCCTAATATTCAATCCAAACCTCCCCTGACAAAACTATCCTTGTTCTATTACTTTTTATATGTCAGAAAAGAGACCAACACTCATCTCACTACAACCTCTTTTCAGGTAGTTGTAGGGTGGTAGATTCACAGCAGGTACCCACAAAAGTACTCTGTTAACTCCTCAGCTGGACAGGGAAGAAAAAATATGTCAAAAGATATGTCAAAAGGCTTGTGGATCAAGATAAGGACACTCATCAATTACTGTCATGATCAAAAGGTGTCAGTGTGGGGAAATTAATTTAATTTATTGCCAATCGTTTCAGAGTAGGATAATGAGATGTATACTCAAAGCTTGGCAACACCTTCCCTCCCACCCTTCTCTTCTTGCCAGGCTCAACTTCACTTTCAATTTTCTCTATTCTTCCCTGCCTTCCGCAGTGCAGGGGGATGGGGAATGGGAGCTGTGGTCCATTCATCACATTTGGTCTCTGCCCCAGATGCTTCACCATCTCGGTTGACTTTTCTGGACTCACTCCAGCACCTCAATGTCCTTCTTTTTGGGAGGGGCTCAAAATTGAACACTGGACTTAAGATGTGGCCTCCCCAGTGCCCAGAATAGAGGGACAATCACTGCCCTGGTCCTGCCAGACACAGTGATTTTGATACAAGCCAGGATGCCATTGATCTTCTTGGCCACCTGGGCACATTCTAGCTCATTTTCAGCTGCTGTTGATGAACAACCCCGGGTCTTTTTCTACCGGGCAGCTTTCCAGCCACTCTGCCCCAAGCCTGAAGCATTGTACAGGATTGTTGTGACCCAAGGGCAGGAGCTGGCACTCACTAAAATTGAGCTGCAAATGATTAATGAAAAACGCAAAAAGAGCTTTCCTTAGAAATGCTGGTTTCCTTGGCTGTATCATTAAAGTTTTTTTTCTTGTTACTATGCTACTACAGATGAAAATGCAGTGAGGAGACACAAAGGAAAATATCAGAAGTCCCACACAGTTTATTTAAGCAGTTTGTATTTCCAGGTATGGATTGCGATGGAAGACTTCAGATCTTAAGACAACAAAAAAAAAAAAGTGACTAAAGATCTTCTTTTGTGTAGTACTGAAGCTACTGATACAGTTCTTGCAGAGGAGAAAAAAAAATCTTTATGCTGTATCTGGTATATCATGAATAAAACATCCATGGAAGCCCCAGGGCTGTTTTAGTTCAGATGATATTATAATATATGACAAACTGAGCACAGCAACAAGAATTGTCATAGAACATAAAAGCATGGTTTGATTTTTTTAGGTCCACTCTCTACTGAACATTTCTTTCAGTGTGTTTTGTACTCTTGTGTTTGCTACTGCGTGGAGAAGCAGCTGCTGCTAGCAAAATGGGTCAGAACAAAATTGGTGAATTCTCCACAGTGACATCCAATGTGTTGTTTTGAGGAGTTTTGTGAGAAGTTTCTCTACAGGACAAGAGCAGAGACAACAATTAAATGCAACTGAGACTAGCAAAAGAATAAGTTGGTCAAGACTGAACCAGACCACATTCCTAAGAAATAAGCTGAGATGAAAGATCAAACCAATGGCAACAGATAATGAGACCTAATTTCCCTGGAAGAAGATAACACTCAGAAGATGATACAGTTATTCATAGGTTCGATCAAACTGAATCTTCAACTTCAGAATCTCATATATTAACTAAGCCAGTGTATTTATGAAACCCCAAAAAGATAAGTGCTGTTAGAAACTGCAGCTGAAGTTCTGAACTCAGCTTGGACTTTGCTGCAACTCGGCAATGGCAAAGGTAAGCACACAGGTCATCAGGCTGCTGATGGTGAAGAAACCAGTGCTGTACTGCCTATACAAAAAAAAGGTTAACAAAGTTGCCTAACACTAAAGGAAATCTAAATGAAAACATGAACTGAAAGAGAATTTAGAAAACTTAGGAAAAGGGATTAGCTTTGGAGAAGTAAAAGAACAGGGAGAGAGAAAATCAAGTGACAATGGATAGTTAGAATGGTTTATGTATACTCTGGAAAAAAAATCACAGTGTCAGCATGTGCCAGTGTGACCTGGGCACCAGGTTTTGCTATTTACAAATACTAACCAGACTGTAAGTATGTTATTCCTTGTGACTGAATTCTCATATGAAAGGCTTTTTGCTGAATTAGATGCATGTCATGGAACAGCAGATTTGTTATAAATTTCTTCCTCAAAGGCCAAGTTAACAAGTATTAATTCTAATACAACTATTTTGCAGGTAGAACAGGAGAAAAACAGAGAAATGATATTACTACAGCACTATTGCATAAAACACTTGTTTGCATACATTTGAACCAAGATAAAAATACTGTGTTCTGATATGTCACATTCCTTCTAAAGTACAGGAACACTTAAAGCAGGATAAAAGCAACTGTGGGGATTTTCAAAGTTATTCCATATACAACTAACCCTGTTCCTGTTGAAAAATTACCAGTGTTTTCAGAGAATGCCAAATTACATCAGTAATTTTAGAAGAAAGAATTTAAGTCTTCTATGCTGTACTATCTTATTGACACAGTTTTACACTACCACAGCTTAACAAAAGCCAGCTATCTAAGACGTGTATTTCACTCTCCAGCACTTAGAAAAATTGAAGTTTATCAGAGTTTCTGGGCTCTTTCTGAACTAGTCATTTATGTTTCGAAACACCATTAATCTCCGAGAATTTGTCATGTCTAATTTCAGTAGCAAAATCTCCTTTCAGCAAAAGCTCCAAACTGTAGTAGTAATGATCTTTCTTCAGTGAATGTACCCGTTTCCATTACTATCATTGCAACTTTGAAAATAATTTATGCCTTCAACAAGCACAACAAAAATCAATACAGATCCTTTTCTTTAAAATATAGAGTAAAAACAGGGACCAGTTGTAAAAATATAACTGTGTTACATATCACTTAGAGACTTTGCAAATATTAAAACTGTTCTATCACTTACAATACTTGCACTAGTGAGAAGAGAGAAGGGAAAAAGATCAAATTATGTAACAGTGTATTGGTTATTTCTCTGCTTTCTGGAGAATTTGAGGCTGCTTTATTTTAAATGTTTACTACATCAAAATCTCATGGCTGTAAACATATTTATACAAGAAAACAGAATTTTAGACCAAAACCACATTGTTTCCCACAAGGAAATTCAAGAGAACAGTATGAAGCACAAACTATCTTAAAATGCTGCCATCATTCAAATGGCAAAGATGTTGTCGAGTTCCACAAAATTTCCCTCTTCCTCTTCCAAAATAGTTATGGAACATTCCACGGATCTAAAACTGATATGCAGCACATATGAGAGGTAAAATGTAGAAGATATTACTTCTGTGAGAACAATTAGATGATAAAGAACAATAAAGAACAATATTAAAGGTACTATAACAAACGGAAATCAAACATTGACAAGGATAATGGCCCACCTCAAGGGGAAGAGGCCCTTCAGAGTGATCTGGACAGACTAAAGAGATGAGCAATCACCAACCACATGAAATTTAACAAGAGCAAGTTCTGGATTCTGCACCTGGGATGCTGCAATCCTGGATGTATGGGCAGACTGGGGAATGAGATGCTGGAAAGAAGTGCCGTGGAAAGGGATGTGGGGAAAGAAGAGCTGGATGCTGGAAAGAAGTGCCATGGATCCTGGTTGATGGCAAGTTGACCATGAGTCAGCAGCGCCCTGGCAGCCAGGAGAGCCAACCTTGTCCTGGGGTGCATCAGGCACAGCATGGCCAGCCGGGAAAGGGAGGTGTAGGGGCAGTTTTGGGTTTACCTTGAGCCCTGTGTGCAGTTTTGGGTGCCACAATAGAAAAAGGGTGCAAAGCTATTAAAGAGCATGCAAAGAAGGGTGACCAAAATGATGGAAAGCCTCAAGGGCAAGACTTGCAGGGAGCAGCTGATGTCACTTGCTTTGTTCATCTCGGAAAAGGAGAGGCTGAGGGACATCATCATGCAGCAACTTTCCAATGATGGCAGAGGAAGGCCAGGCACTATTCTCCTCTCTCTGATGACCAGCAATAGAACACAAGCAAATCTAATGAAACTGCATCAGTGGAACTTCAGATGGGACATTAGGGAAAAGGTTCTTCGCTGAGACTGTGGTTGATTACAGGAATAGTCTCCCTGGGGAAGTAGTCAGAGTACCAATCCTGCCAGATAATGAGAAGCACCTGGACAATGCTTTTAGCCATATGGTTTAGTTTTAGACAGTCCTGTGAGGAAAAAGAAGTTGGATCCTCATGGATCACTTCAAACTTAAGATATTCTGTGGTTCTAAGATTCTAACAGACAGCTATTTTCATCCTTCTCTCAGCTTTCAGTGTGCCATGAAAGAGTTTAGATTGTGCCATTGCAATTGTTTTTCATCGCCTATAAACTGTTTGGATGACTATGCAACTACACGGAGTCTTATAGAAGCAGCAGGGATATTTTGTTCATATAAATATAAATGAGAAAAAAAATTGTTCTTTACAACTAGCCCTCACTAGAGTTCAAATCAAGCAGAGCAGCACTTGTGATGGGGCTATCAAGCCTACCACATTTGAGTATCTAGCAAGAGAATTTCATTTTGGATAATGCAGCTAGGAAAATGAGATGCAAAGCTGGAAATGAAACTTGTTAGAAGCAAACATGGGTTTAAATTATGATATAGAAAAACCCCCGACATTTGAAAATGGAATTGGTTTGTTAGAAAATTTGCCCTGTCTCTATGACAGTAAGTCAGGCAAAAGATGATTTTGCAGTAACTTCTAGATGTAGACATCAAACAAATCAGGAAGCAGTGTCACTCCCTGAGTCCACAGGGGTATCAATGCTGCAATAAATCGATGGACCCATTATTGATACTTCTCTTTTCCAAAGGTATGCTGTAGTTAATCATAAGATACAGTCACATTTCAGACTGGTTTGCACTGTGACGTAACAAAATCCCTGGCGGAAACCCAGCTACAGTAGAGTCATTTTCTTAATTCTTGCTTACTCCATCCACTTGAAGCACCAGTTCAATAAAATGGAACTATGCTGCTCCATCTCCTGTTAGATATCCAGTTCACAATTCATACTGGGATATTTAATCTGTATATTTGTAGACACATGCATCTTAATAAGCCAGAAGACACAGGAATAGAAACGCCCTAGAAACATTAGAAGGCAGTTGTACTTTTCTCTATTATCTGTTTTGTCCTTAGTTAGTGTCATCACTAACCTTTCCCCAATGCATGGCATTTAGGTTATTTCTGTATCACAATTATTTTATGATTCGGAACTACATATCTATGCATTATAAAGAATAAAGTGTATTTAAAATTTTAGTTCACCTCCATGATTCCTGTCAAAATACCGTGTTTGTAAAACAGAAAGAGGGAAAGTAGTCAAAACACATTTGCCAAAATGAACATATTTCTGGCTTTATAAAACATTGCAGATTTTGGCCAGCTATTTTGCACTCAGCATGAGAAACTTTTCACCATATGTCCAGCTCCCATTTAGAATGAATATTTATCTTATTTGGAATAAAAATCATGAGAACTATCAAGTCTCCAGTTACAGGGTAATACAACAGCTATCTTTGGGTTCTTGGGATATTTTTTTCCCCCTTTTTCTTCCAAATTAGTACTTTGACTCTGCTTCACTTAGAAAGATCTCCTTGCATTTTTAGGCTTGTTCACCCAGTGACATTTAAAAGTGTTAACTTTACAAATATCCTAGCAAATTCTAAATATAGTTTTTCCTTACATTAATATTCAACACATTTTAATCAATTCTCGTTGATAATGTTGCATAAAGAAGCAGCAAACTAACACTGCAGAAAATAAGTGCCTTCTTTTATACCTGCAAATTGGATGCTCTACACAGACCCAATATAGATAAACTTCCAAAGCTCAAATTTAATCCAAATCCTATTACACAATGGCAGTAGTCAGAATACCAATCAGGGTGACTGCTGGAAAAGGAGTATTTGTAGTGTCCACATCTTTGCAGACTATCTAAAGCAAATTCCCTCATGCTGCTGTCACTGAGCTGTTACAGTGAGAACCAGCAGATGGTTAATCAATCCCAAAATGCCCTTCAGGAGCTACAACAGCTGTGTATGGTCAGCACGAGTAAACTCATCCAGAGTAAATGGGAACTGGGCTTTGTGCAGCATGGAAACACAATGGTTTCCTCTCTGTGGTACAATAAAATGAGTCTGCAAACATCTCTTACGTTTCCAATGTCCAGAATAAATTCAGTAGGATTTCTATAGCAGTCTTGTGTAAACAGTCTACATATAGCAAATACAAAATCAATTTATTAGTGGGGACAATGTTAATTAAATTGAATTACTCCAGGCTGAGCAAAAGGTACCATCTGCAAATAACAGATAACAGCCCTGCAGTTGATAATCTTATGAAATATTAGAAAATTTCAAGTAATTTACTCACCAGCACTTCTATGTACCCCCAAATACTGGTATACATATTTGGATTTGAAAGGGTGGGGAAAAAAAAAAAACATTATTAGACAACCCACATCCCATTTTACAAACCTCCCCCTTCCCTCCCCACTGATACATAGCTATTTCTGATACATAAAGCACAGAGTTCATAATCTTTCATACTCTGATGTCACACACTAGGACAACAAAATAAATCAGAAGAAAATAAAATATTATTTTATTGAAAATAAAATATTCTTTACAGTAAAATATTCAAAAGCATGTTAAAGTTATTGTTCCAGTAAATATAAGCAATTCACTTTTATTTTGACTTTTAGGTGCTCTTTTATGTATAGGTGGAAGACTGTCCTTTCATGTGTATTTAAATGAACATGGTGTGCTGGTTTTGGCTGGGGTAGAGTTAATTTTCTCCACAGTGGCTGGTATAGGACAGTTTTGGATTTGTGCTGAACACAGGGTTGATAATAAAGAGATGTTTTTGTTATTGCTGAGCAAGGTTTGCACAGAGCCAAGGCCTTTTCTGCTTTTCGTACTGCCACACTGGTGAGAGGGCCAGAGGTTGAGAAGAGACACAGCCAGGATAGGTGACCCAAACTGACCAAAGGGGTATCCAAAGATTCACAGAATTGTTAGGGTTGGAAGGGACCTCTGGAGATCATCCAGCTCAACCCCTCTGCCAAGGCAGGGTCACCTGGAGAAGGTTACACAGGAACTCGCCCAGGTGTGTCGGGAGTATTTCCAGGGAAGAAGCTCTCTGGGCAGCCTGTTCCAGTATTCTTCCACCCTCAATGTAAAGAATTTTTTCCTCATTATGAGATGGAACTTGTTGTATTTTAGCTTTTGGCCTTAGATTTGTTGTGCTTTTGAACCTCTATCACATATAGGATTAGTTCCTCATGGCACTACTTTAAATGACTTTTTTAAAAAATTCTACTATTTGTATATTGTATACAATGAATTTTTTTTTTTTTAAAAAGATGTAGACTCTCATTGCTTACTGTTGAGGCCTTCTATGATACTCTCTTAATGTAATCACGTTGCTCTTAGTTATGCTTTTGGGAAAGAAAAAGGTTCACAGTTTTCACTATGGAACTCTTCTCCACACACAGTGTTTATGTTTCCCAGATGTTTCTGGTCCTGACCCTCAGCCAAGTCTTCATTCATATTTAGCTACTTCATTGCTTTCTCTCAAGTCAATTTTCCCAGCCCCTTGATTGTTTTTATGCTGTTAGAACAGTTACATTTGGCTTTTCTGGGGCTCCTCTACCTGAAGAGAATGACTCATTCTTTTTGTCATTACAAGTGTATGTCAACTGTATAACAATCCATTGATATATTTTTCAAGTAGAAGTAAACATATTCTTTTAGTGTTATAAAACAAGGTATAAAGTTGCAAGATTGAGTTTTATTTTATTTCTGAATGGCTTATTTAAGAAATAATAAAAAATATCTTAGTACTTTATATAAGAGTATTTCTATGTCTCAAGGGTTTATCCGTCAGCCTGTTTTAATGTACATGGAGACCAATAGAATAAACAGTTCTCTATACTTTTGTTTTCAATTAGTGGCAATTTTCAAAAAGTGGAAACTTTCATAGAGTACTTAATGGATTCGCTTTAAACTTGCTTCTGAAAACAGAAAGTGTGTCTCATTTGGAACTGTTGACACATATATCAAAGCAAAAAAAGTAAAACAAAAAGCCATGTAAGAGGAAAAAGAGGAAACCAAATAAATGACCAAAAAAAGCCCCTACAAGCTCCACACCCACAAGGAACATTTGAATATCAAAATACTGAAATTTATACTGTAAACTCCTGTTGCTGACAAAATTTGTAAAAATGATTGGTTTGGTTTTGGTAGAACAGAAGGCTGGTCTTTATCCTGGAATTCCAAAAATTAATGGAAGAGAAGGAAGAGAATTGAGAAAGAATAGCTTAAAAAACCAAACTGGATGCATATACTAAAGCTGTATTGAGAGTAATAGATGTACTTATGTTCTTACAGTGATTTCTTTGCAAAGAACATATGGAAAAAAATTCAAAGTCCATCAAACATCATTTTTCTCTCCTTTCTAGTAAACATTATGAGTCACTTTTTTATTACTGAGATAGCCTGCAGAAGAGAGACTACTCACAAAACAAAGAAATAAAGAATATTCTGCCATCACTAAAGCTGGTCAGTGGGTAACTTTAAAAGGGGAAGGCAGCATGGAAAACACTCACTCAGGTTTTCTGATGACTGAATAGTTGCCTTTGGTTTAACACTGAAGTATGCTGCCTTATAGAAACTCTAAGTGTTCTATTCTACATATGTGTTCTGTTCCTCCATGTTAGGTAAAAATCCCTGAGAAAATTGTATTTCTCTATCACAGAGAGTTTCATCTTGTAGGATTTATAATACAGGGATGTAACTCAAGCCCTGAGCTTTACAAAAAGAGAAGAATAATTACAAACCTGTGTTCTATCTTAAAATAAAAAGTTAATAATAATGCTGTTCTATGCTTTCATGCCTCTCATTCAGGGTTTTTGGTAGGGAGAGAGGAAAAAAAAGCCCTGCTACAGAATTCTTGTATTTCAGCCTGACATTTGTTGAAGGAAAAAACTGTCCTAAGGGAAATCTTTTACTTACAAAAACAAACAACACACCAACTCCAAGCATTTAGTGGGAAACCAAAACTATTCTCAATTTTAGCAAAGAAAATCTGCATAGGCATCTCATAAGGATGGGCTGAAATTGTTTAATTAAGATGAGCTCAGTAAGTAAACAAGAACCCATAGATGGTGCATGAAGTGCTAGAGTCTGAGGTTTGCTAGCAATAAAAAGTAATCAAAAATATGGCCTTTCATTTTTTTCTTTTAGATTTCTAATTTTCCCATTTTCCAAGTCTTCAAAAAGCCAGTTACAGCTGTCAAAACACAAACCAGATTTTTCCAGTTGGAAAGAAGTGCTTTACAAAAAAACTAAGATCTTTTCTTGAAGGAACTCATCTTCAACTGTTAGTTTAAGCATAAATATATCATGCTAGACAGAAAAAAAAACCTCATTGCACAGTCTATTAGATCTGGTTTTGTTGTTTGGATTCACTTTTACTTGGGAGGATAGAACATACAGAAATGGAATTGTACCAAAACATTGGAAAAGCAATTGGATCAAAAAACATCAGAAAAACAATGCTTTAAAGCTTTGAGGTAGGACCAAGCTAAAAAACAATTTTGTGACTTAGTTTTGTCTTGAAACTAAACAATTATGCTTGTCTTCATCTATGTTAGAAAGAAAAAATCTTTGGAGTTCTGAATACTCAAACACGGTTCCAGATACACATATGAAACAAACCAACAATCTTCCTTGTGACCACATCTGACAGGCTCATGAAAATATGTGGTTTTCATATGGAATACAATTCTTCCAACCACCAGTAGGAAGTATGTCTTTTTAATAAACACCACACGTTTCAGCTGAATGACTAAGGTTTTGGAGGAATGTGGGACAATACCACTCAATGAAATCATCACAAAGAAGACTGACAGCTGCTGAAGTCGATGAACCTCCTCAAGTTTCATTTTTCAACATCATTGCCTCTTCTGCTTATATTTCTCATTGCATAACTCTGTTAAAAATATATCTTTGCTAACAGATAATTTTTCCCTTTTACTTTAGAACAAAGCTTGAAGGTGTCATCTTCCTTAATAAAATACTATAATTAAATTTCATCCTCCATTTTGAATTTTTGACACATGCTTGAGAGTTATCATTATAAATACATCAGTGATTCCTTCCAGTTTTACCACTAAAACTCACCTTGGTATTAAGTCTAGAGGAAAACAGAATGCCAATGCCTACTCCCACAGACAGCCAAGATAAGCAGCCATCTGACTACTGCTTATTACCTCATTTTTCACTTTATCATTCTATCAGAACTCTTTCTTTTGCTTTATAGTTCTATTGTAACCTGTTAGATTTTAATAACACTTGCTTTCTTAGACTGGATTAACAATAGAGATCCTGACTGGCAAACAATGTTTCTGATGAAAGAAGTATCCACTGACGTAACGGTTAATGAAAGATCTCTGTTTTCCTTTCTCTTTAACACCACAATAAACACACAACCAAGAAAAGTCAAAGGTTGGTATTTCAAGTACTGAATTAATAAAAGGGTTTTCTTGTTGCTTGTTTTTAAAAATGTCACATAGGGAAAAAGGAGACATTTGAATACTTCCTGCTTTATCAGGTTAGTCTCAGACTATTTTGAGGGCAGAACTTCTGGATTGTTTTGAGATTTTGCTAAGAATAAATTTGGGGACAGAATATTTAATTTAATTTATTTTTATGAGTACTTCATCAAATTTTGTAAAGCTTACTGCAGATAATTAATTTTCATTGAAAACATGAAGCATTTTATTGGAGGAGCCAAAATGCATCATCTTAGTAAAATATTTTTTCCCTGACTCGTTTTATCTAACTTATCTGCTAAATAAGAATTATTTTGTAATAGTTCACACACCAATTCACTGAAGGTGCTGTATTCACATCAACCTGGATTTTTGTTCCCAAGGTTGGGAGCCCAGCAGTACTGGTAAAGAGAGAGGTGAAGAATTTTTTGAAAAACTGCATTTTCAGTGCCGTTGGGAACAAATTTCGCTCTCCCCTTTGTCAGCAGGTTAATATTTTCCTCCTGCTTCTGCTTGTTGTTTACGTCCTTGAAGGACTCTTTCTTGTAGTTTTTAACATTTCTGACTAATTTCAATTCAAGCTGAATTCTAATTTCAAACTCTGGAAATGTCTTGTAGCTCTCAACAGGTCTGCTCTCCCATCTCTGGTACACTTCTCTTTTGGGTTTCAGCAGACTCAAAGGCTCCCAGTTAAGTCAAAGAGATCTCTTGCTCCATTTCTTATAAAGATGACCAACAGTTTTTGTGCTTCCAGGAGAGTTCTTCAAAAACTCCCAGCACTTGGTAGCTGCTTTACCAAGAGTATGGAAGATTCTCTCATCTGAGTTCTCAGCAAGCTGAAGCTTGCTCTTCTAAAATCCACACCCTTTGTCTTAGTTCTAACCTTCAGTGTGCTCAGCAGGATCCCAAATTCCACAGCATAGTGATCACTGCAGCCAAGGCCATCATGAACAGAGACAGTACAAAGAAAGTTTCCTTGGTTTGTGAGTAGGAAGTCCAGTGGCGACTCATTCCTCATTGGCATATCTAACGCGTGTGTGAGGAAGCAGCACTCTATGCATTCCAAGAACCTAGCAGATTAAGTGATTTTTCTGGGTAGTGGAAATCACCATAAAAACCAGGTTCTGTAGACCCAAAACTTGCTTAAGTGACCCAATTATTATTTTGTCGTGCTTATCATTTTGGTGTGAAAGCAAATGCCTACTGTGAGATCCCCCTCTGATCTTGACCCAGAGACATCCAATAGGGGTTTTTAAATTGCCTCAGTTTATTTCTAAACTCAAGATTCTCCTTAACATAGAGCATGACTCCTCCTTGTCCTCCACTTCTTCCCTGTCTCTCTTTATGAAGCAGCCTAAAGCCATCCACTGTGATCCACTGGTCATGTGAGTTGTCCCAACATGTTTCAGTTATTCTTACAATATCATAACTTTCTGACTGGGCATGGAGCTCCAATTCCTCCTGTTCATTCCCCAGGATGCACGAAAGGCCACCACTTGAGGTAGTTTGTCTTCTGGTTCTCATCTTGAGAGTCAGCTAGGAACAGCTACTGTTGCTCTGGTTGGCCTGGCTTATTTCCCAATTGGAGATCTGCTGCTTTGGATTTCTCCCATTCCACTCAGTGGATTTAGGGGAAGGTAGTTGTATATACTGTGGGGGGTGTAGGGGAGAAAAAACAAAGTTCTCAGACAGTTCAATGAAAAACAACTTTTACTTGCAAACTTTAGAACATCCACATAGAATAGATAGAATAAGGCATTTGGCAACTTTGGAATATCCAGACAGAATAAGGTACTTGGCAAGGCTTTTACTGGATTTTTTTCATTAGGCTTTCAACGTATTTTGAGAAGAAGTTGGGGAAGAGAGAGAGAGACATTAATGAGGTTAATTACTCATGATATTGAGTGATTTGTACAGAGTTGATACATAAGAAATACTGAACATTAATTGTCATGTAAATTTTTAAAAACAAAAATCTTTATTCCAGACAATATTGTGGTTGACTAGTGCAATGAAGTTATATTCTGTACGACACCTAACGTAATGCCTTTGTACTTCCTAGGTGACAGCAGGTATAGTTGCTTCTTGTTTTGAAGTCAAAGATTAATAGCAGTCAGCTTCTTAGCTGTGAAGCACATCAGAAGAGCTTATTTTAGTGTCACTCCAGCACTTTTCCCCACAAAGAACATGGCCTTGAACATGGAAAAATGAACCAGAAAAGGAGCAAAAAGAAAAACTTCTGGTTCTTAAGAACACTTCTCAGATCTCTTACACGTCTAAGGCTGGCTTTCTAGCTTCTGCTAAAGAACAAAGAAGGTTGGTTCTTCTCTTAAAAATAAACGTACAAATGTTATTAAAATTCCTCATGTCTGTTCTTTTTCCAGTGAAGATCTTTCCACTTTGCAGTAAACAGGATGCATCTTCAAATATCACTTACAATTTTGTCCATTGAACTTAAAAGCCCACACTTCTTTTTCCCTGTTACCATACACTATTATACCTAACCGTTAGCCTTATTTTATTGTATTATGTATAGAATTGAAGGACAAGTGAAAATTTGAATTAAATTTCTGTATTAACGTAATCAACATCATAGCCTAACTTAGTTTACAAGATATAAACATCACACACTAGTTATCTATTTTTCTGGAATACCTGCACCTTCTCCCAACAGATTTCTCTGAGAAAATTTAGGTCATACAAAGTTCACAGAGTCTTGTAAGATGGGAGTCCATTCCTTGTAATGTCCACTCATTTTAGACCTGGGTTACAAGCATCTGAGTAATATAGGGGTAAAGGTTTCCAATAAAGCCACAATACATTAAAAAAATACTCATTGTACCAGGGCTATTAATCAGTAAGTGGTAGCAGCCCAGAAAAGTAAGAGAGAA
Organism: Vireo altiloquus; assembly: GCA_013396875.1. Classification (NCBI taxonomy): domain Eukaryota; kingdom Metazoa; phylum Chordata; class Aves; order Passeriformes; family Vireonidae; genus Vireo; species Vireo altiloquus. Next base: position 41,228 of record VZRF01010056.1, read on the forward strand.
AATTAAACTGCCATAAATGAAAGATAATAGATGTCTGACAATGTCATGTTCCATTAAGTGATTTACCTAGCACACTCTCACTAGCCCTGCAACCTCTGGCATTGATTTCCACAGCAACAAATGACAATATTACCATCTGGAGCACATCCAGCAACAGAGAGAACAAGCTCTAACAGTGGAGTTCAAGAAAAAAAATCCATTATAGAAGTCTAAATGTATACCTTACAAGAAATACTCACATGCTGGACATGCCTGCTTTGTGAAAAAGTTGTTTCCGTCATGCCTAATAATGTTTTGTCCAGTTCCTGTTTGTAGCTTGAAAATAAGTATATACTGAGAAAAGATCTATTAGCCCAGGACACAGGCAAGCTGCAAAGTTAATCGTGGAGGAAGATGTATTATGTCACATCACTGTTTCTGAGCCTAGTACCAATAGTCATTCCTCTTTTCCATCAAGGACTACCCTCCATGGTGAAATTATTGGATGTCCCACAGCATCTCCCAGAAACTTCATATGTAGCACTTCCTACCATCTGCTGAACTTGCACAGTCAGGTCATAGGCAGTCTAGTAATAACTGCTCAAGGTAAGGATTGTAATATATTTTATTTCTGAGTCATACAAGATATTTCTCTACAGCCCTGAAGTACAGGAGTTTGTCTTAACCTTACAGCATGAAGAATGCTATTCTTATTTGACCTGGTGGTCCCAAGATCAGTCCCAATTACAATAAATTATTAGCTTTCTGCACACAGCAAGTATGCAAGCAATTACATTGGATGCTTTTATCATTTATTACAGTAGTTTCTAAAGACATAAAGACTCTTGTCATCCAGGAAAATCTAAAAAATATACAAAAGAAAATATTTCCCTTCTTTGTGAAATCTCAGGCTATTTTTGGGATTTCTGAAAATATTTGTTGATTCATTATTATGAGATAGTATATTGTGTTTGTAATTCATCAGATACTGCTACAAGCATTATCTTGGATCTTTCTGCTTCTTGCATAGCCTTTATAAACCACTTGTATTCTATCAGCTGCACTCTGATGTGGCAAGAAGGGATGTAGACCAGCGCATCTAAACAGAGTAGATATTTTTCAAACACACACCAAAAGTTCTTTCAACAGTAACAATGATCTTCTTTGCCAGATGCTGCTGCACAGAATAAAGCCTCTGACATTTGCTTCCTGACCTTACTTCAGTGATCGTAACTGTGGCATCCAGAGATGAACAGTTTTCAATAAAAAATGGGCAGAGTTTCTGTGGCTAATGCACACCAAACAGACACAGCAGGCTAGCAACAGATTCCCCAGGCTAACACTGAGATCTCTTCACAAACAGAAAAGAATTGTAAATATTGCAGGAGAAATGTTTTAGCAGGTGTCCGCCCTGTTGATTTAACTTGGCCTGTTTGGGGGTTTAAAGATGAAAAGGAGAAAAAAGCTGTGAGTTGGAGAAAATTCAGTTTTTGAGGTACAATGCTTAGGGTATAACACTACAGTGCTTTTCCCAAACAGAGCAAAGGGCAGTTAGAGCATTAGGGATTACGGAAGTCACTGAGGAAGATCAAGTTTTCAAAATGCACATGAAATAAAAGACGTGTTTCTGGACAATGAGCTGTTTCTTGCTGCTCTTCTCTTTCACAGGGGTGGAAGAGCTTCTTCCTCTACTGAGCTACACGCAGATGATATAATTTATATGTGTGGCTGGGGAAGTATATAGGAAACTGGGTACCTCTTAGTGCATGGCCTGCATTCTTCAGGATAGTCCACTGCACACCTAATTTAGATGCTAAGGCATCTTACTCTCCATTATTTTACTGATGATTTGTAGCCATTTTGATAGAACCATATGGTCTTTCATTCCAAAAACACTGCATTGGACTTTTCCTTTACAGACTGCATATAGTTATTCTTCCTTTTAAACAAGATTCAACACTTTCCATTTTACTATTTTTTTTTGATAGACCTACTTGACTTTCTACCTTAAATATAAACACTTTATGTTACATGAAATGCTCCCACTACAAACAAAAATGCCATTTTATGCTGAAGCTTCTAGTATCTTCTGCAGATTCGCTTATTATCCCTTCCAGTCCGGTGTCCAAGTCATTTATGAAGATTTAGAAGAGCACATGGCTGAAGATGGTGTCATGTGGAACCTCACCAGTGACAGGTCACCAGTGAGATATCACCCTACTCACTGTAACCCTTTGTGCCTTACCTGTCACCGATCCACGATGTGTTTATCCAGCTGCGTGCTGGACATTTGTTATAGAAGGATCCTGTGAGATACACTATTGAAAGCTTTACTGAAATCAAAAAAGATTACATCATCTGGCTTCCCTTGATCAACCAGGTGGTTTACCCTTTTATAAAAAGAAATTGGGTTTGATAAGTAGGCCTTTCCTCTCACAAAGCCATACTGGCTATCAACAATGACTGTGTTGCCTTTCAGGTGTTTTTTCAATACCCCCCAGAATGATCTTCTCCATAACCTTACCAGGGTAGGAAATGAGACTTACCAGCCTGTAGCTCATGGCGTCATCCTTCTCGCCCGTTTTGAAAATAGTGAGACTGTTAGCCAGTTTCCAGTAATTGGGACCTTTCCAGATTCCCCAGAGTATTCAAAAATTGCTAAGAGGGGCCTTGCAGCGATGTCAGCCAGCTCTTGAAATATTCTCTGATTAATCAAATCAGGACCCATGGAATTACAGGGATCCAGGTGGAGCAGAAGATCTCTCAGAACTTCAGGGTCAGCTGGTAGTTTCTCACTCTCACAGCCACAGCCCTCTAACTCAGGGCACTGAGAACTCCTTAGGCCATCATCAGTACTGAAGACAGAGGCGAAGAAAACACTGAACATCTCTGCCTTATCTGTGTCCCTGTTAGTGAGGTGATCATCCTCATCCTGAGAGATGTAATTTCTGCACTGCCTTTTTCCATTAATGTATTTAAAACCTGCTCTTTTTGTTACATCTCATGATTCTGGCCAGTTTCAACTTCAGTGGAGCTTTGGCCACTTTAATTTTCTCCCTGAGGCAAGCAGCATCTCTGTATTCCTCCCACATCACCTGTCCGTCCTTCTACTGGGCATACAGCTTCCTTTTTTGGCTTATTTCCAAGAGAAGATCTCTGTTCAGCCAAGCCTGCCTTCTGCCTTGTCTGCTTGACTTCTGACATTCTGGGATTGCTTGTGCCTCTGCCTGTAGGAGGTAGTGCTTAAAAAGTGATCAGCACTGATGGATTTCAGCACCTTCAAAAACATTTTCCCAGGCGACCTTACTCACTTCTTCCCTGAGCAGCCTGGAGTCTGCTCTCCTTACGTTCAGAGTTGAAATTTTGCCAGAACTTTTCCTCCTGTCAACAGAGATTTTAATCACTTGTGATTAAGATGGACACCAATCTCCACTTCAGTCTGCTGATAAGCAACAAGTCAATCAGTGCATCTTTCCTAGTCAGGGCTCTTAGTGCCTGTACCACGAAGTTGTCCTCCAGGTGTTTTAGGAATCTTCTGGATCTGTTTGTGCCAGCTGTGATGCTCCGAGTCAATTTCCAGCAAGCTGAAATCCCTCCTAAGGACAAGGGTAGTTGATTTAGAGGCGTCTCTTAGCTCCTCAAGGAATAAGTCTTTGGCATCATTGTCCTGGCTAGGCAGTCTATAGTAGAATGGTAGGACATCTTCCCTCTATCACAGATGGCTGGTGCATATGCAAGAGATAGCTTGGGCAGTTCACAGGCCCAGCATGAGGTATCTCTGGCATCAAAGGGCTCAGACCCGCAGCTAAGAATCAACATCTTGGTCTGTATCTCTCTACCACTGATGGTTGGTGCACACACAAGAGATAGCTTTAACCTGGGCAGTTCTCAGGCCCAGCATGATATGTCTCTGGCATCAAAGGGCTCAGACCCACAGCTAAGAACCAACATCTTGGTCTGCAAAGCAAAGGTGGGAAGAGATGAAAGAAATATTTTATGACCAAGAGACACGGTTCTTATGTCTATAAAAGCCCACACAAATTATCACAGAGCAGATGTCTTTTGCACCCTCCTTGAGGACTGTGAGGAGATTTCTCCCTGGAGCTGGACGCAACTCAAGGTCACTTCCCTGGGACTGAAAGAGAGGATTTCAATGTCTACTCCTTGAGAAACTGGTGGTAAGAAACACTGGATCCTAAGCTGTACTATTTCTTAGCTAGCTGTAATTTTATGGTACCTTTAACTCTGTGTGTATATACGAGTATTGCCTTTGGTTTTTTCTTTTTCCCCTGTGTAACAATAGTCTGTTTTAAGTCTTATATCTGTTAGTTTTGTGTCTATTTAGAAATAATCCCTTTTATAATAGACTAAGTTTGCCATTATTAAAAGAACTTGTAAATCAGAGTGGATTTTGGGGTGCTGGCCAACCCAATAACACGACCACCTGAACTGCCAAAGGCCTGGGCAATAGGCAAGAGCTAATTTAAACCTAGATCATCCATTCATAACAAGTAAACTCCCACAGTGATACCCATATTGTTTGTCTGTCCCTTAGTTATTATGCAGAGGCTCTCAACCATGTCATTGTCAACTGTAAGCTTCATATGTTCCAGCCCTTCCATTACATTGCAAAACATCTGCTCTGCCTATCCCTCCTGAAGAGCCTGGAACCATGCAATATGACCCTCCAGTCACAGGACACATCCCACCAAGTTTCACTTGTGCCAATTATGTCAAAACTCTGAGATTGAGACAAAGTTTGAAGCTCCTCTTGTTGGTTTCTTCAAGTTGTCATGGATGTGAGAGTTATCTAGCATTTCAAATATCGCTAATAATGATATAATCTATTTGGCCATTTATAGTCATAATTTTTTTCATGGGTTTCCCCTCCATCTTAGTCTTTCCATTTAATCATCGGATTAATCTGATCTGTAGTATTGTTGTATTTGGACATAAATAAGCCTGAGAATTATTACTAGATTGGACATGGGGTTTGGCATATTAGCTCTATTGCTATATTGCACATTCTTTTACTTTTGGCCTTCTAGATGCTGTGATGTGCAAACCACATCCACTCAAGCCTGCAGCAACATTTGCCTAAAAATTGCTAATATTCACAGTGGAAGTAGAAACTCATGACTCTCTTTTCTCATATCTGGGACAGAAAAGTATTTTTCCAGACAGATCTGAAAAGAAGATGGGACTTTACTTCTGAAGTAGAACTACCACAGTTTACCACGATGGGAGGGTGGGGGAAATGGAAATTAAAAGACTGTGGATAATACAGCATCTTGAATACATCACGACAAATAAATGTACTCCAAATCATGGGTATTTCATCTCACAGCATTTTGTAAGCCTTACAGCTATGAAGTTATTGTAAAAGCAAAAGAAGAAATACACCTTTGAATGTATTTTTCAACCCAAAGAGTTCAGTGATACAAAAAGCCACAAACTGGTCACCTTTTAAGTGGCTCTTGAAGAACAGTTACAAATCCAAAGACTCACCAGGAGAGAGAACACCTAAACTCATAAAGAATTCTTACCTGCTGCTGAGACCAGTTGTTAGCAGAATGCCACTCTGCAGAAGCAAAATTATCACTTTTTTCCTTTTAGCAAACAGAAGATACTTAAAAAAACATAGCTGCATCAAGGGGATTTGTGTAGAGATGTGAAATGACTGTTCAAAAGGAATGAAAAAAACCAGCTTGTTATATGTTTTAGTATTTAGGGAACCAGTGACTTTTTAAACTTCCCACTGTGATGGTGTAAACATGCTGTCTTTAATGCTGCCAAAGCTTATTGAAACCCCTGGTAGGTAACTTCACAATACTCCACACACCATGAAATTACATTTAGGAAAATTAGGGTTGAGTTTAATTACTTGTATGCACTTTTGACGGGCACATGTTCTGTTTAAGGATGTGTCTTGCAGATGTCCTGACATTAAGATCGAATGAATTTGCTCACATTATTAATTTCCTTTTGAAATTAATTGAAATTATGATGATTCCTTACATTTCTGGGGAAAACAAATCACAATGATTCAGTGAAACTGCAGAGAAAAAGAAAAACATTTAAACATTTCTCTTATGCACAAAGGATGCAAGAAAACTCCACAATGATACATTTCTGTTTATGCACAATCCAAGACAAGAAGAAAAAAAAAAAACCAAACCAAGCCCCACATATCCAACAGTTACACAATTTTCTTCCTTTTTCCTATCTCATACAAAATAACCAGATCAGTTTTACAAAATAACCTGGAAAAACATGATGATACTTGCTACTTGGTTTATGTATAAGCATATTATTTTCTTTAAATATATGCATTCTTCTCTCATCTCTTTCACCATACCCCTGAACAGGTAAGTTCTCCTGTCCAATTGCAGTTCAGACAGCATGTCCCCAGTTAAATGTCTTATGCTTGTTGCTAGCTGACAAAATACAGAGCCTTCATGTTGAATGCACGCTATAAAATTCTGGTATCCCTTCAAATGCAACACTGAGATGACTATTTATCTATTAGGGCTGATTAATAAATGAGGAGCCGCACCTTTCTTATCAATATTAATTCCCTAGCTTCCTCAGGGTGTTTTCTGTAAGAAACCAACATTGCTTGTGCTCATTTCCTCTGAAACATTAACACGAGTTAAGGATCAATGCTCTATTCAGAGACCTCCTAAGAAGACGGATGTTTCTCTGATCACTGGCATGCAGCACTGCCTCACAAAGCAGGGTTTTCTTGGATATGTTAGTTGTTCCTTAAAGACTCCCAACAGCGAAAATACAAGTTGCACTAACAGAATCATGAGTCCTCTTCCCTTTATAGGAAACTGAAACTATGAAAATATGGTGTCTCAGTACACAGTTACTGCAGGGTCATCTTTAAAAATTACTGCTTTTTTTAGTTCAAAGTTAGGCTGAAAAAATACACGAGCATGAATAACTGTTCTTGAAAAATTGTTTTCTTATGAAATTCATGAGAACAAATAAAATAAGAGAATGTTGAAGAAGTAACAGTTAAAGTAAGAGGAAAAATATTCTTTCTGAATGAGGCCAAAGCACTCTCTAAGTACTATTTTATTAAGACATAAAGAAAAGAGGAGAGGAGACAGGGAGGGAGGAGAGTGGAGGTAGGAGGGAAAAACAAAGTAGTAACACATTTTAATTGTACAGTGTGGATCCTTTCTGCCTCTTGAAAAGGGAGACATTACAGGATATGTTCTTAAACCAAATTTACCAAGTATGACATTCATTATTTTTATTTAAAAAGCAAATAGTAGAAAAAACAAAACAAAACAAAACAAGCAAAAAAAGTCAACTCCACTAGTGACTTTTCATCTCCCACCTGGTATTTTCATGGCTTAAGCTGATCACAGTAATGAAAATTTACACGGGATGAAGGGTTTATTTTAAACTTACTGTTATCTCAGTAACCCAGTTCAGGAGGTAGAAGGGGGAATGAGGAGAATGGGGAAAAAGATTTAACAGAAAAAAAAAAGAAGGCTGAGAAAGAAAGACTATAGGACATCCTTGTCATCAAAGGAGTACTGGTTCTATTTTCTACCTATACACTGATGATAAGTAATAGCATTCCATGTTTTCACTGTACCAAAAATAACACTACATTAGAGATAGCTTCACAATCCTAATAAACCACCTTTCAGATATTTATTTCCCACCAAAAGTGGTGTAACTCTAGGACATTAATTCTGTAGCACAGCATTTTATACATCACTTCATCAGGAGACTAATAAAGTAATGTGAGATATCAGGCTGTCTCCGAGTGACTTTATGGTGTATCCCATATCGTCTGCCCTATGCCCAGAAAATGAATCTTATGCCTTTCTGTGCCTTTAAACTGAGCCTGAGAGGGGAGAGAAGAAAAAAAACAGCCAGAGGAAGCTGACTCCAGAAGTACTACAGGTTATCTGAGGAAAGATATTACACCTGCAACCATAACCCAGCAGTCATCTGCTCTCTCCCACTTGCCAGTCCATCTCTGGTCCCATGCGTCTGACAACCAGGAAAATAAGAAAAATTTACATTATTTTTTCAGGCAGCTGCAATTTATACAGCCTTAACTCCTTCAAAAGGTCCTATTCTTCAGCTCTCACTCCCCCAAATCATCATGTTTCTTGTAAAACTATTGCTCCTTCTCACCAGAGGGTTCAAAAAATTCTTCTACCCATTCACCGCTTTCTTTGCATATCTGAGTTCTCTTGTCACGCTTTCTGTAGATTGAATGTGTATTCTAGGTCTTTAAAATTTTCATAATTAGAGTTTTGGGAAAGCTTATCCCACCTGGAAAAGGCAATGGATGAGTTTGTTGATTATCTTATTTTTTTAAAATTTTGTTGGTTTAAAGAGCAGCATTAGGACTGGAGTTTCAAAAGATACTTAAAAATATGCTAATATAAAGAGAACTGGTCATTTGCCTTCACATCAAATTAAATCAATCTTTCTTTCTTTCTTTCTTTTTTCTTTCTTTCCTCTTTCTTTTTTCTTTTTCCTTTCTTTTTCTTTTTTCTTTCTTTTTTTCTTTCTTTCTCTTCCTTCCTTCCTTCCTTCCTTCCTTCCTTCCTTCCTTCCTTCCTTCCTTCCTTCCTCTATCTCATTCTAAAAAAGTTATGTTTTAATTCCTGACTTTTCAGTAGAACAGCTGGATTCCAGGACATTAAGTTGTTTTATTATCAGTAATGTAAATATTTTTTTTTCTTAAATTTTTTGGTGAAGTAATGAGCAAGGAAAACACGGAGACTTAAACATAGTAGTACATCAAAGATCTCTGATTTACAACCACTTTTTTTTCTTATTTTTTCTTTTTTTTTTTTTTTGCCAACAATGTTGGAAAATTTGAAGCTGTTAATATGTGGGTTCTCTATTAAACCACGTATAATTTAAATCAGGGAAAGTGAAATATATGTCCCCACCCACATAGCACACCTGATTGGATGAATGAACTGAAGGAGAGCATGTTGTAGTGTACTTACACTAGACTATGCCAGCACATTACTTTCAAACTACAAAATATGACTAAGAACTGACTCTAATTGGACAAGTTGTGGCCCAAACTGACCAGATTTCCCAGCACACATTTCCATAGAGTGTGTCTAAACCTCTAATAAATATGATGTGCATCAGTAACTTCAAGGGAACTTAGCAATCATGGTCCCTTTGTGGTCAGCCTGTTTAACGATACCTCCTTATTTGTTCTGTCTTGTATTGCCTCTCTCTTTTTGTATAGGAGATGTTAGTATTTTAGTAAGTATTTTGTGGCACTTCACCTTAGTGAGGGTGAATTATCACAGATTCTTGGAGAACTGCAAAATTATATAGCAAAGCCCTGTAATGATGACTCACAGCTAACTCTTCCTTGCCCTGTAAAATCCTCTCAACTGGACTTTATGTCTTAGAATATGTTTCTGTGACTCAACTGAAAAGTACATCAGAGCAATATATTCAGCATGCAGATAGCATTTCATTATATTGAGCAATACTAAAAGGTTTTAAAAGCTATTTCATAGAAGTGAAAGAGTCTTCATAGAAGCCAATGGAAAGCTTACTTCAGAAGAAAGATTGTGTTAGATCTTTGTGCCAAATGCTCTATGCTGTTCGGGGCACACACTTCTAGCACTTTCTAAATAAAATACTTATAACATATAATTTACAGTTTATCGATTCAATTCTCCCATAAACTTAGTTTATATTTCATATCTTTACAGAAATTTTACCTTTAGCAAATATTTAAGACACGTTTATTGATAGTGAAATTACAGAGAAATTTTACATTAATCAATATAAATAAACTGTATACATGCCCCTGGAATCAGAGTGAAATGTATTTAGTGCCTTGAATCACAGAAAAAAACCCCAAACCAAACAAAACAAATTTAGATTAGGTTGTGGAGAGGTTTTTTTGAATTAATTTGATCAGTGCAAGTCTAATTGGCAATGGCAGATTATATTGGGAATTATTTGGAATGGAGCAGAAAAGAAAAAGAACACAATTCTGGCTGGTAAATACCTGGAAAGCCTACATAACTTATTCACTATGTAGTTCTCATCCTTCCCACTAATTAGAAAAAAACAAATTAACCAAATTCATTTTCTGGGCATAGGCAGACAAGATAGGATAAATCATAAAGTCACCCCAAGAAACCAGTCAAGAAAAAAGAGAGGGCATTATAGTGAAAAACATTCACTAATACACATTAGGCTAAGATTTTTAGCTTGAAAAAGAGAAAAGCAGACAAATATGACAGAGGTCTACAAAATTGTGGTTTGTTTGCAGGAGGTAAAGAGGGAAAAACTACCATAAGAGGTATAATATTTGACTTTCCTCTCTGTGTAAGTATTCATGAGAAGCCATTAAAATTATCAGGCAAAATATTTAAACTGAAGCAAAAGAGAAGTACTTTTAATAATGTTGTAATGGTAGAACTCACTGCATGAGCAAATTTTGGAAACCAAATGTGTAAATGGGGATTAGAAACCTGAATGAAAACCAGGTCCATTCATGGTTAATAAACTTTCTAATCTGCATTTAATCTTTGTCTCCACAAGTCCCTTAAACCACTGGCTGCCAAAAACTGGGAATATATAACCAGAGAAGGGATTACTCTACATGTGCCTGGCATCTTCTACTCTTTCCCTAAACAGCTGCTGCTGGCTTCTACCAGGAATGGGTTGCTGAGGCAGCTGAACCTTTGGTCTCATCCACTATGGCAATATCTCAGTCTCATAGCTCTAGATGGTGACATATGAATTGATTCAACTCATTTAACCTGCTCTTGAACTTAAATGGGTGCATTAAAATAGCTCATGCTCCCACACACTCAAAATTCTAGTTCCAATCAAATTTAAGCCTAATGTTCAAATCATGTCCTTCCAGGAGCACCAGGCCAGTGCTCAGTGTATCAATATGGATGGCCAAATTATCAAAATTTAAATCCTGAACTAGGAAAAACAGTAAAAACTCCAAAGCAAACAAAGAAAAATCTAGTGTCACTTGGTTTTTCAAAGAAAATTTCATGGTGTAAATGGCCATTCAGCATACCATTTGAGGGCTGGGTTCAGCTTTGAAAGAAGATGTCTGCTGATAGCACAAATTTGCCTCAGTTCAATACAAGTTTGTGAACTTTGTTGCTTTTCTTTTATTTTTCCTTACGACAAGGACATACAATTTTAAAATATCTGCTATTATACTTCATAGCACATACTTTTGGGAGATTAATCTGCAATGTGCTATTAAAACAAGACCAAAAAAAAAAAAAAAAGGAAAGGGAAACAGAATGTTCTTATTAAAATACTGTCAGTCCATCTGGCCAAAGTTAACATGTGTTCAGTCATAAGGTGAGCTACAGATTTGAGGAGTTTGATCTCAGTTTGACAGGACGGCTCTGTACTCTTGGCTAGGATCACTTACTTCTTGCTATATCAATTTGAGTTTTAATCTTCTGAGGCAAGTCCTTTTTGTGTTAAGACAAATGTAAATCTTCTGATTTAACACTGGTTTATGTAAACCTTAGAGCCGTTGGGTAACATTCAGACACAATATTCCCCCATGATTTTATATGTATTAAATCTAGATTAAAATTACTTTCTAATTTATCATGGTTGAGTATCATAAATTTCAAATAGACTGAGTCGGTGTCAAAATCATCAATGCTCTCTCAGCCTTAATTACCAACAGGCAGGTGGGCTGAGAAGCATTCAGAACACCTGTGGTTGGTAGTCTTCAAGGCTGAACCTTTACAGCTTGCAAGAGGACTCCTTTGTGCTTAACCAGCAAGGCTGGGCTGGAAGTTTTCCATGAGTGTCGAGTTTCTTCACAGGCCAAGTGATAAGCTGCATCAAAGAGAGGGACTTTTTCTGTATCACTTTTCCAGTTTTCCATCCATGTTTCAAGTTTTTTTTTCCCAAAGGTGTTTGTGACTCCTCAGTTTTAACTTTAGGTATGATTGCTGCACTTGTCTTGACCCTTACCAAATAAACTGAACTTCATTCCTTTGTCATGAGCGATTCTCTTACACTTTCCACCCAAAGTTTAACTTTCTGCAATAGTTTTCCCCCAAAGCACTGCTGAAGCTGACTTTTTCCAGAGAACTGTGCTGCTGCACTCCAGCAGGGAAGTGGGGTTGTTATAATTTGGGGGCTAAGATGCTGGAATTCATGCATCAGAACGAGAAACACCAGAACTTATGAAGGATACTTCTTAATGGGGGTAAGGATGTGTCCTTTCCATTGGCCTTCAAAGACTTTTCCTATGCATTTGTGAACAGTGAGCTCCCAAAACAAAAGACACACATTCAGCATTGACTTAAAGCTCCTAGAGTTAAGCACTCAAGAGATAAAAATGAATTAAAAATAAGAAATATACACATATGGAGACTGACAAGTGCTAAGATTTTTTACAATAACAGCCTCTTTTGAATATTCTAGTAATTACATTTTGTTTTCAAGAACATTTGTGTTGATGAACATTCTTCTATATATTGGATAACTAAATTTGTTGGCTTGTTTAAACATGTATTTATGGCACCTGTTTCGTTACTTGGCCATTGATTCTTTTTACTTACAGGAAAGTACAAGGAACTGACAACATTAAAATCACTGAAGTTTAGAATTAAGTTGCTAAAAATGAATGTTTGACATGGTTGCATTAAAAAAATACCAGGACAAGCTGTCTTTGTCACATAACGGAGGCAATCAGCTCCCAAGCTGCTGAAATAAATGGAAATTTCAGCCAGCTGTCAGGCTATTAAACTGATTCTGACAGAATCAGGGATCAGGAAAGCCACATAAGTAGGTGAAGGCCAAGTGTTTGCCTGGTCCCAGATGTCTGTAAACTTTATCCACAGTTAGAGTCAGCCTAAGAGTCAGAAAGTATTTGTCTGGCTGCTGTAGACTGGCAGCAGGAAAACACAAAATCTGCTTGTTGAGGTCTAAACACTAAGTGCTGATAAAGACAGCTTAAAAATTAGATGTTTCTGCACTTCCTGAGATGGGAGATTGAAGAAGATGCTTCAGGAAATCAGTCTCAGGGTGTGAGGGGAAATCAGAAAAAGGGCTTTGTAAAATCCTAAGAAAATGCCATTCTTTTATTCAGTCCCACTGCAAAATATATTTTTTTGTCAAGTTTAAAAGCATCATCTCTGACACTCTTTGGTCATATTAAAGTGACCTTTGAGCTGGAAAAGTTCAGGTCATCAACATATATGTTTGGACCATACAGAGTTAGGTAGTTTTTGTCAAAGTTCTTTAATACTTAGATATGAAAAAGGATCGGGAAAAGACCATAGAAATAAAGATACTGAATCCTTTATGTTTAATTTGCCTCTGAAAGTTTAGCAACCAGAACTCTTCGTGTCCTGATATGTACAGAATGATATGATTTTTAAAGAAACTTGAGAGCTGAAAATACACACAATCCCTTTTGCTATTATTTGCCCAATTTCAAGGAAGATACATCCAGCATTCAAATTCCCATTTGATTAACATACAGATTTAAAAATCCTCCTTTTCCTAATATTTTCTATTTTTTTTCCATAGCCTGCACTCTGGGGACACTGCTTTACTCATGTAATAATTTTATTATCCACCAGTTCAAACCCCAGTATTATTTCCCTTAACTCTTCTGTGTTGGAGAACTTTTGAAAAACTTTGTGAATTAATGGTGCTATAACTGTAAGAAGCAGAACGACAGTTGATATTTTTATCAGTGAATCTGAAGAAGTAAGCAGCAAATGTCTATTACATGAATAAAAATGTCTCATACCTGAGTTAATGTAGTTGTTTGCAGTGAAAATTACACACTTTCAACTTATGTTCCTTAAAGAACTCTTATCTACTCTTCAACCAAAAGTTTTAGGGACGTTGACAAGACAGAATTATTTCAGAACACACAGAACACTAATAAGAGTAGGAAGAAATCAAGTTAACACACAGATCCATCATAAATGTAGAGTACACAAGCTGCATGTGTACTGTTCCCAGTAGCAGGAAACTCCACACAACCGGGTCCAAATGCTCCTGCACACCTGGGAACTGCAGGTGGATGAATGTGTAGTTTACACCATGTTATTATTTCTTTAGTGCTATGCATCCCTTTGATAACTCTGGACTTGGTTTCTGAGACTCTTAGTAAGCAAAAAGTTCACTGAAACACAAACTTCTTTTAAAATTCTTCAGTTCTTTGCTCTCTTATCTTCTTAAACTGTCTTTGACCAGGATATTTGGAAGCCTGGATCCTTTGGCCACTGAATTTGTTAGATTAAACTAATTTGAGGAATTATTTTTCTGTCCTTTATTCCCTCCCTGAATGCACTGTGTTGGGAATATATTATCCCAGAACAAATACAGGAATATCCCAATATCCCAAGATAGACTCTAAACTGAGAAGCATTTCTGACCATTGTATATCCTTCTAGCATAATAGGGGAACGTTTGATAATGTAATCTGTCCTCTGTGCAATGTGCTTGTTTCCTATGAATTCAGAGAAAGACACCATGGGATCAGTACCTGGAAATTGCATCATGCTGACTCGAACAAGGTCTTAAGTAAATGCCTAGCTTCAGGCAAGCACTTATAATCTCTGACAACTCAATTATGTGCTCAAATGTTTTACAGAATTAGGTTCACAATGAAATGAAGAGAGCTTAGTTCCCCTTTTCCTGTTCTTTCAGAGAAGTCTGAAAAGATATTCTAGGAGAAAAGCAGTTGAATGAAAAAAGAATACATGTTTATAATTGCTAAAATTTCTTTGAGGTTCCTGAACACTCACACACTGGAATTAGTGAATATTAATAAGGAAATCAAGGTACTTCCTCTCTGGAACACAGAGTACAAAATAACTTTAAATTTTTTAATATTCTGGGACATGATTTAAAAGTTATTTAAACTTTGGTATCACTAATGTTTACCATAACACAGAGGGAGTGATGTTCAAGTACCAGTCAGATTGACCATTAAACTGCTTGTTGAGCAGGAAATAGGTTTGATGTGTTATTTTGGCTTCTTTTTGAGTGAAAAATACTTAGTTATATATGTGGGAACGTATACATTTTGTCTGTGTAGTTTAGGTTCCCTAGAGAGTTTCAAAGACTGAATCAATTTGGTGCAGTTCCAACACAAATACAAAAAACCAAACGGGTTTTATTGGTCTTTTCCCTTCTTTCCTATTCTATCAAGGGGAACAAAATACTGAAATCTTCAAATCTGAACACCTGTCACTGAAACTCGTTGCAGCAGGGGCAGGTGGTATAAGGCTGCAGCCTTCCGAAAGCTTCTCCAATGGAAGCTGCTTGGTCGGAGCCACGCACCAAGCACACACTCACACACTGGAGAGCGTCTTGGACGGATTGACAGCAAAGACACGGGAAGGGTCCCCCCCGGTATTCCACGTGGAGGTTTATTGCAGCCTTGCACATGAAGAGAACCCGGAACGAAATACGAGCACAAGGGCAGGGTCCAGGCTTATATTTGGGTTCAGTAGGGGCAGTGAGAGCCCCAGGGACAAATCATCCGAGGGCATGGGGGTGGTACACAGGCGGGGTTTGGATATGGGAGCCAGTGGGGAAATAGTGAGGGAGTGGCTGGGGAACAAGGGCCAGTGGGGAAGCAGGGAAGGGAGAACATGCTGGAGCAGGGACATATAGGGGAGAAAAAGGGGCAGGGGGCTCAACAGGCCAGCTGGTGAAGCAGAACTGGGTTACATTAACATAATGCAGCAAAGGATCCTGGGGAGAGGTCTTTTTGTCTCCCTGACCTTGGAGCAACTTTCAGGGACCAACCTCCCAGGGGCTCCAGTGTCATCCTGACCGGGAGGCTTATCAGCCTCCACAACTCCTCCCTTCTTTATTTGTTAAAAAGACCTCTCCCAGGGACTTCCAAATCAAGTGTTTAAAACAACCAAACATACACAGAAAGTCAGTTTTTTGACACTAAAAAAATGAGGTTTGAGGTAAGAGCTCTTTAAGGGTATACTGCAGTACTCATTCAGGGAGATATTGCAATGGCTGGGCAGAAAACACCTGACCCTGACCCATATTCCTGGCCTGACCTCAGACTTGCCTCCTGATCCCAAACACATCCAGTGGCCTGAGCTCCAGAATGAGCCTGCTGGCCTCCATCTGTGTCCATTGTTGGTGTTTGAAAGAAGCCATCCATCTCAGTTACATCAGGCTATCATCTTCTGACAGACCTCGCTGCAAAGGAGGTTCTGGTCTTTTCAGCATACGTGAAAGCATTGTGTAAAATACGCCATTAAGACCAAGGAAACACCTTTGTGTTCACTGCCCACAGCCTCTTTTTCGTTTCTTTTTGTCTGCATTACTGAGTCATTTGACTTTTTCCAGTCTCTTTCCTCCCCTTCCACTGACCACTGATACATGTCAAAGAAACTGTATCAGTAGAATCACACCACTGGTTTTGCTGAGGACAGACCCTGTACCTTTCTGTCCTCTTCACCTGTTTTTTATGCCTGTTTCTGGCCATGCTTCTCAGCCCCATGGGTAATCTGACAGCAGCAATTGGAGGTAACGAGCCTATTTAAGTTACTTTTGGAAACTTGAGAAAGCAAAATGTTTATAACTTTCTTTGCTCCACTGAGTTCAGACACTTGCTGTAAAATTAATAGCTGGTGTCAGAGCTAAAAATAACTGCACTTTTTAAAATAGGCAGGTCCCATCTTGACATTCTTCATTTTTAAGGTGTATTACATTTTGTCTGAGAGATAAAAACTTTTATTAAGATACAATGGCACTAAGGTGGTGTTATTTTTTGCTCTTTTTTTCCTTGGATCATTGTGCCATCATACAGAGATTTCACAACTTTTCCACACAATAACTATACATATATATACATGTAAATATTTTTATATACACACGTTAATATATATATATTTATTTATATATATGTATGCATATTTTTAATAAGAAATTAAACTTTTTTATTTTAAAAAAATATCCCTAATTAAAAAACAACTTCGCAAAATTCTCTAGCTTCACCCCCGTAAGAACTTTAAATGAATGTGATTTCACAGCCTTCAGGGAGAAGTGAGAAGTGAGATGCTTGATCCTCTCCTTTCTTGAACTCAGCCATGGGGATGGGTGGGAACAGTCAAATGAACAAAGAGTGCTCCCAGCTGAGAGAAAATGTAGGGAGATAGAGGGTAGGAAAATACAAATTTAAAAGCGTTCTGTCTCTCTATTAAGACAAGGAAAGTGTGAAGAAGAACAAAACAAATGCAGCCAGTCCTGAAAGGCACTCAGCACGTTAATTTTCACTGAGATCAGTATGAACGGTGCATCATCTCACTTCAACAGAACTGGGGCTTATTTCCTCTCATGTGTGAGCGGACGGAAGCTTCTCTCACTACGTTTCATTTTTGGGTCTGTTCCTGGGGTATTGAGAGTCCAGTCTGGCCACTATGACCTGTTCCAGCATAAACCATGTGGAGCAGGAGAGGGGATATCACTTGCGGCAGGATCTATCCCAGAAGTTACAATTGTGTCATGTTCTTTCTTTATTAGTATTTTGTTTTCACAAATGTTGCAGCATATCACTGCCCTCTAATTCACACATGCTTCTTCTTCTTCCTAGACTGATAATTAGATATGGGCATGACTGTCTTTGTATTAGTTTTCTTTCTATAAGGAAACAGTGCCTTACATCAAAAATATGTAGAAATAAGAGAATTACAAAACAGATTAAGATGTTTTCTTAGTTTGTATTTCTCCAGAGAAGCTTAGAAAATATTAGTACAAACCTTCTCATCTTCAGGACAACAATAACATTCTGGAGGACCTTTTTTATTTTCAGATTCAATTAGTTGGTTCAGTGACTCATTAATTTTGCATGTCTAAATGATGCGTCTTGATTTTGACCAGTCTTTATTTGTATTGTAATAAATATAAAGCAACCAGAATGCAATAAAAAGTTTCAAATTAAAAAACCAAAACCCAAATCCAACAAAAAATTTAGATAATGATTATTCAAAGAATTGAGACCTGAAACTAGTGAATTTCTTTTTCCTATTATCTTTGGAGAATATTTTTTTTTTTGCCTGAATTCTTCTGAATGCTCTTAAACATATAATTATCCAGTCTTTCACAAAAAAAATATAATCTGTCAGCGTACTACTCCTCTAATTAACTTTTCCTATAGTATATGAGCACTATTAAGTTATTCACTAACTGATTCAGGAAATATTTGTTGTGATTCCCTCTCAGTCTCTGTATTTCTCTGATCAAGATATTTTATATTTTTAGTTAATATATTCATACAGGTAAAACTGCCAAAGCACAAAGAACCCCATGAAAAATGCTAAAGGTTTACAGAAAAATAAACAAGAGTGTGCTTTGGATAGTACCTCAGAATTTTTGATTGTTGATTGTTCTTGTATTTTCTCAGTCTAGTCATTTAAAGTAGCCCCTAAAGAGCCTGTCCTCTTTTAGAAGTTCCTCTTCATGCTCATGGAACCTCATCTTCTTGGACTCAGTATTGACCTAGTATTCAGCCTGATGCTCTTCATCCAACTTCATTTATCTTGTTTGAGTAATGAATAATTTTGTCAGTAATACACAGAAGAGGTCATCCCTGCACTGCTCACCAGAATCCATGCAACATCACCAGCTGATCTTCAATCAGCAAACAAGCTTGTTGGCAGGGCTACTGTGACAACAGATGTTTTTGGGAGTTCTCAAGAAAAGGTCGTAGTCACAGAGTTTTCACTTCATTACTTGTGTTTTTTTGTGTGGATAACCTAAACAGTCCAGTGTCCACAAACACTGTGAATAAAAAAAAAAAAAAAAAAACCAAANTTGCCTACAATCCATAGGCAATATAGGATCAATTACCTAATTACATATATAAAAATCTGTATACCCTCATCACAAAAAAAAAAAAAACAACCAAAAAAACATGGTTAAGCAAAGGGAATTCTCCATTCTCTGGCAGCAGGTTACCATCTTTCAGTGTTCGTAAGCCTGTTGTCAGAGTACAGCCAGCCAGCCTGTGAACACATTTGGATACTAGCCTAAATATTCCATGACCAAAGCCCTTCGTATTCAATAATATCTAAGTTTTTTCTTCTTGCTAATTTTACAGTGGATACACAAAACTAGAAAAAAAGGCATTTATGTCAATTATTCTGCTGTTCTGCCCTGTTCTCAGCCCTGCTCTTCACTGCAGCCATTAGGCTGAAACTCACTGTTCACACTTGTCTGCTATGTAACTAAGTATCCCAATTTTACCCAAAACCAAAATTCCAATGGCCAAAAATTGAACAGCATCTGGACTTGGAGCTATGCCAGGAGTCATTTTTATGATTTATTATACCACAGTGCCTTCTTACTGCTACAGTTCATGAATGGTAAGCTGAATGGAAAGCTGAATTAGTGACAAGCATAAAAAACTTTCTACCAATGTCTGTGCCCCTTTTAGAGCAAGGAGTAGGTAAATAAACTATGTGTAAACATACCTGCAACTGCTATGGGAGACTGACTAAATGCAGAATTCCAGGAGCTAACCATCGCCACAATAACTGAATGGCTTTTTCTCCAAGGAAATTTTTACATTAACTTTTATTCTTTTCCAAAACTTTTTTTGTCTTTAATTGCTAAAAAAGGGTTATAAAATCAGTTTAACTGAACTGTGTACTCATATGTCTATAGCAGCATGATGAGCAATACAATAATTGTGGTAGAATTTTTAAAAAGTTTGGAGACTTATTTCCTGTCATACAGAGCCAGATAACTTTTGTGAAAGCATTGCTATTTGAAGAACTCATCATAATTGTCCTCTTTTGCTTATATTTCTCTATAGAAAACTCTAAAATAAAAGAAGTGGAAGGAGGAAAGGAAAAAGAGAAAAGGTGAAGGGGGGAAACAGGAAGGAAGAAGGAAGAAAGGAATAAGGAAAAAGAAAAAAAAATTAATTCATAAGATATATTATGTGATGCAGCTCCAAAATTTTTAAGGACATCTTTGGCTGCATTTAGACAAATCCAAAGATAACATTTTATAAACTCTGTAAAAGTCTACAAACTACAGATCAGAATCTGAAAAGACCAAATGGGGAAAGCACTTATACAAGATATAAGGTTAGTGTCTCCCACTATTGTACAGCCAGACTTATATTTCAGCAAATACGTGTAACTTAAGATTTTCCCTTTAATATATATTTATCAAAATTTAATGGTTAGATGTAATTGTAGTCTCCATCAATTGCATACTCCATCCATGTGTTAGAACTCATAAAATAATATAACATTTGACAGGAAGAAAAAATTTAAAATTTGGCTTTAAAGACACACAAGATCCTACAGTATGATTCCATTCTATTATGTAAAATATTTTGCTGGAGTTTCTGCATAACAGCAGTTACAGTGACATGAAAAACATTAGGTAGCTGCTTTATGCAAGAAGGATATAAAAATTTGGCCCATTCAATTTGGCACCAAATCAACTGTTACAACATGCTGTTCTTTTATTCCATAAACTCTAAAGTGAGCAATTCTAAAGAGGACTGAAATGGTTCTGCTTACTATCACATTCTGCCTATACAAATTATTGTCAGATATAAAGCTATGCTGAAAAATTCTTGCCAGTTTTGGTATTCTCTATTTTATTATGACTTGCAAGATGTCTTGTCAGATCATCTAAGTCTGCTGAAGACTGCTTCAACCTAAAATAGAGAATATCGCATCATTTATCTAGTCAATGGAAATGTCTATATGACGGCCGAGGTTGTCACCTAAATCTGAAACAGTATTTAGACCTTTTTATTTAAAATATGCATTATCATTAGCCTCATTCTACTTTGTTTTTCTGCTGGAGGTAGAGTGTCAGAGTTAAATATGAGCCAGCAATACTTCTCTGTGGATTGTCAAATCCTAGAATATGAGGGGGATAATGGGTATATCTCAAACACCAATACCCAGAGGGCTTTGGAGCCCACCAAGGATTGTTGGTAATAACAGTGTGAGAAAGCACAGAGTGTGGCTGGAAAGGGGACCTTATAGAGGTAGGGCAGCCCTTTTCTGGGACAGATGTCCTTGTTCTGGCTCCTGGAGACAAGCATGGCAGAGTACAGTGCGAGTGCACAAATGAGGTTGAGATGTGCCTATAGACTGTAGGGGAGGATCAAGACCACCAAAGACCCTCAAAGCCCTCACGCATTTCTAGAAGAGTCTACAAGAATGGACTGAGCATGATAACTCATTTGCACAGAAAGCGAGAAACTTATCTCCAGGGTGAGGAAAACTCTGAAAAATGTACCCTCTTGAAGCCTGGGCATGCACACACCCCAGAGCCCTGCACATCCCCACACCCCAGGGCCCTGGACGTCCCATCAGCTGGATCAACTCTGGAGCCAGGACTGGTGATCTCCCACTTTCTCCCTTTCTTCCTCCTGTCTCTTTCACACTCCTTCATTAATCTCTCTTCTTCTCTTTCCCATGTGCTTATGCTGAGGCCTAAAGATGTTTAGCTTTTTATGTGTTCTTCATGTATTTGCAGCTTTTCAGACTGTTAAATGACTAGGTATAACTTCTTGTACTTTTCCAGCTTTCTTTTCCATAGTGAACAAACACCTATTGATGCATTCTTAAAATTTTGTTTAGTCTTGCCTGTTAGTTCACCAAGGACGTTTTATTCTGCACCATGTAATCATAGACATAATAAACCTAGGGTAGAGACTGGGAGGAGAGCTCCAATGGGGCAGAACCCAGAGGGGAGATTACAAAACCAAGGGCTTCTCTAACTGGACAATACTGGCTAGATATCCTAACTGCCCAATATTATAAAATTGTACGGATCTAATTCTGAGCTCTGTTTTTCTCCATATTGTGTACCTGAAGGCTTTCTAGTAAAGGGTTTTTTTGTATATTCTCAGTCTGATGTTGTCTGGAAAAATTTGTATTCTATTTCCAGGCATTAATGCTAGGAGATCAAGGACAAACTTATACCAATTTCCATGTCAAGTGTGTAACTTACTAACAAAACTTTGTAAACTTTTTCACACCTTCTGACTTTTAAAGTTCTTTTCAACCAAAAGCATCTTTAAATCTTGTATGCTATCTTCCCATTAAGGGTGGGATGCTGCATGGATGCAGAAACATATTAAAAATAAGCTGTAAATCTACAAGAAACAAATGGAAGGGAAATAAATGTTTGCACCTTCTTTAATGTTTAACACCCTTTTTTGTTGTTACAAGCCATAAGAGCATACTTGGTTTAATTCATGTAGAGAACAGTCTGCACAGGGACGCCTCGA
Source organism: Vireo altiloquus (assembly GCA_013396875.1). NCBI lineage: Eukaryota > Metazoa > Chordata > Aves > Passeriformes > Vireonidae > Vireo > Vireo altiloquus. Next base: position 63,489 of record VZRF01010056.1, read on the forward strand.
TTTTGTAAAGGTGTATAAACATGGTTTGGTGAATGGAACACACTGACCAGATAAAGTACCTTCTTATTGAAAATGCCCTTCATTTTTTTTGCACAAAGCAACTCCCTTGATCAGGAACTTTTGATAGAAATGCATTATACCATGGATTTTTCTCTCTGTTTTATTAATCCCAAATGCTTTTATTATGTAAAATCTTTTCTATTTTCAGCTGTTGGGCAAAACTACATGATATTCTGTTAAAGAAATTTGAAATTCATTAGATTTTTCAACCACTGTTTTGGCTGATATCTTCTACCTCTCTGTTTCTCCAGGGAAACTCTCTTGATTTTTCAGTGTTCAGCTTACATGCTAGTCCATTCCCAGCAGAGCTTTTTATTTTCAATGGAAAATTATGTGGAAAACCACAGGCTAGGTCCTAAGGTCCACGAGAAGCACTGTGATGAGACTGTACCTCAGAAAATGAAAAAGACTTTGTTAGGCCAACCATACAGGGTTATTTCTATAGTAATACTAATTTTGGAGCCTGGAATTTAGGCATTGGCATGGCAAGCATAGGTAAGTCCTGGTAAGTTGAATGTTAGGCACTCATATAATGGAAAAGATGTTTGTAATCATATTACATTGGGTTTATATGGAAAATCTGGAAACTAAAAGCACAAGATCTCAGGAGAGCTTTACAAAATAGGATGACTGCTTCAATGAGCAGTGATTTTCAGTGAGGTCTGAGCTGTTCTTTTACCAGAAAAAGATGTGAGTAACAAAGATTTTGCAAAGATGTTGAATTATTGTAAGAGGCATTGCTGCACTTGTCAATAAATAAGAGATATGACAACTTTACTACCTAGGTGTCCTTAGGAAGTCTTATGGAGAAATTAACTTTACTCTCTTGCAAGTAATTTGACACAGTTCTAGTTTGCACACATCATAAAGGAAAAGCAAAGATACTTCTGGATATGACACCTGATAGGTTATATAACACTTCCTTAGTAAATTATTCAAGGGATATTAACTTTAAACATCTTCTCTACTGAGTGTCCAAATAAATTTAATATTATCAAGGTGATTAATTCACTCTCAACAATAGCCATAAATGAATTCAAAGGCACATAAAATGAATAGAAAGTCAGAAGAACTGTTAGTAATACTGAACAGCCATCCTGGAATCAGCAATAAAATGTGCTGTCTCACACTTTCATCACATAGCTTATGAGGGACCTGCTTAAAAAGCATTTCAAGTCAGTAGTTTTGGTATCCATCTTTTAAAAAAAAATAAACATTATAAACTTACATTGGTTCAGTTTCTACATTATTTCAATAATGTTTTAATAGGCCCCATGGCAGTATCACTTGCAAAGATGGTTAAAGAGTTACTATTGACTACTGTTTTTCACTTTTTTTTTAATATTTTAGATTTTTACAGGTTGGTTTTGATCATAACATATGAGATAATTTTCAGTTACTGTGTTGACACTATTTGAAGCTGGTTTCAGTATTTTCTGACCCTTTATGTTCCTCTCAATGTCTAGGGCCTAGATGCATTAAGAAGTTCCACAAGCAGCCTTTACTCACAAAATATCAGGGACAGATCCAAACCACAAAGCACCCAACAGAGGTACTGCACAAGGCTGAGAATGTTGGGTAAACCCTTTGGAATGAACAGCCATGGCAGTGACAGTCCCTGCTCCTTATCCAGCACTAAAGTCTGGATTCTGTGCCAATGAGTCACCCATACTGAATAGGTAATTCTTTGTCAGCAAGGCTTCTCTGCTTCGCTCTCATAAGCATAGCTGGCCTTTGGTCAGAAATTTGGCACTCTGTTTCACACTTAAATCCCTGGATATTTAAGTTTCTGGCTGTGATTCTGGATGGACTTTTGAAGAGAAAGTAAACTGCATCTCTAAGATTTAGAATGTTTGGTTATTGTAGGAGATGAATAGATAGATGAGAACGAAGGTGCAAATACCATCCTGTTTTTGATATTGTGTGGCAAAATTTGAAACAGGAGGTAATACATATGCATGCAATAACAATCAATCAGCAATAGTATCAGAGGGGAGTAGGCTGCATTAGAAATAGTGGGGTTTTTTTCTATTTACATAGTTGTGTAGAGAGAACTTACCACAAGAAGACTCTAGTAGTCCATAACTAGGGACAGTAATCCAAGGTATCCTTTTAATTAGTCTTACTTTAACCTTAGATGTCCAGGCTAAGAAAGACATTTAGATCCCAAAGCAGAGATGAATTGTTCCACCATAAAATAAGTTTTCTCTGACTGCCAAAATTATCAGATTAATGTCATCATAGAGCAATTAGTATTGCAATAAATTTTCCTTTTGCTATTGATAACAATGCAAGCATAGTATTGTGGAACAAGTTTTCTTACTCATTTGATGGAATACATGCAATGCTTTTACATTTCTAAAAAGAGACAGAAAGAAGCTGAAAATCTTTTTTAAGTCTGCCATTAGTTCTTCAGAATCATAGATTTTATCAGGGTTTAACTTTATTAATTTACTCTGCTTTTCCACCTACCTTAATGTGTAGAGCTACTGCAGCTTCTCAACACCTCTGGCAGGAAGAGAACATGGGGTTTCAACCTCTACCTGCTTTTCTACCTTCTACCAGATAGCACTGAAGAGATATCAGATATCCTTCAAGAATTCTGCTAATAATGGCTAAAGAGAACCTTTCTAAGAAACTGCTGCCCATAATAAGTTCTCTATTCCCTTTTGTAAGTGCAGGAGTTTTTATTAAGTCCTGCCTAAGGTCACATTATCAGTCTTCCACACAAAGGAATAAGCTGGTTAGCTTTTTGGCTATAAGAGTAGTTGTTCATCTACTCATTATATGTGGTGTAGGATACTCCCCAAAATGCACTTTCAATATAGTAAAATATACTAAATAAGTTTCAAGACAGGAAATAAAAGAAAAAAAAAATAGGTTACCAATGAGTGCCTTGTTACTTCCTATTCTGAAAAACACACATATAATGGAAAAACATCCTTACTTCAAAGTTTGTATACTTCTGTCCAGTCAAGCCAGATAAATACAGCTCAGGGTGGGTTTTTTGTGTGCAGATAAGTTATGACGGAAAAATGTACTTTGCATAAAGATAGGGAAACAAACATGAACATATACTCTTCCATTGTTTAAACTACAATTATTTGTTTTGGTTTTCACTGTTTTATGTAAACTGTTCAAACAGGCTTTTGAAAAGGATTTGTTTACTACAGGAATTTAAAGGCAAAATAAGAAACACGACAATAACAAACACAACTTTTGGCAGAAAATTTTTACTTCAACGTGCTGCGGTTCTGTTTCAAATACATTGAATTTGTCAGTTGCATATTTATAACTTTTTTCTTCCAAATATTGTTGGTATATCCTTAACTCCAGCCAGTAATAGCCTCATGCAGCTGTGCACTCTCCTTCCCCTCACTGGCATTGGGAAGAGAATAGCAAAAGAAAAGTCAGAAAACTCTGTGAGTTGAGATAAAAACAGTTTAATAAGGAAAGCCAAAGCCATGTACACAATCAAAGCAAACAAGGAATTGATTCACCACTTCCCATGGGAGACAGATATTCAGCTGTTCCCAGGAAAGAGGAACTCCATCACATGTAACCATGACTTAGGAAAACAAACACCATCATTCTGAACATCTCCCTCTTCTTTTTCTTGTCCCCCTAGTTGAATATGAATCCATATGGTATGGAATTCCCCTGTGGTCAGCTGGTGTCAGCTGTCCTGTCTGTGTCTCCTCCCAACTTCCTGAGCACCCCTAACCTCTTCACTGGCGAGGTGGGGTGAAGAGCAGAAAAGACCTTGACTCTGTGTAAGTGCTGCTCAGCAGTAATGAAAATGTCTCTGTATTATCATCACTGTTTCCAGAACAAATCCAAAACATGGTCCACTACCAGTTACTAAGAAGAAAATTGACTTTACCCTAGCCCAAACCAGCACAGCCTTGCATCACCTACCATTTTGAGCATGTTCAAAGTTCCTCTCCTGCACCACAGATGATCTACTGAAAATGTTTCTATAATAGAAAAAAGTTTCATAATTTATCTTTTAATTGCTAGAACTCAGTAATAGTCTTTCGTTTTTTGTTGCATTATAACTCAAGTGCATTCAGCATATTTTATCTGCATCTGTTTCATAAATTTTATAACGAAGTAATCTTCCCTAAACAAATGTGTGAATGAAATCCCATATTTCAAAAAGAAATACAAAAGACAGAAGTGTCTTTGTTTTTATTGACTTTCTTCCTGTGAATCCCCACACCTGTCTACCACAAAGACTAAATCCTCGGGCAGGTTCCCCTCCATCCTCCCCGAAGTTGTTATGGGTGTGATGCAGAAATACAGCAGCTCCTTTCTTAGTGCAGCCTGGAGTATGAGTCCTCTAATTTTCCTGCTTTTCGGCTTAACATTTTTATTCCATGGTAAATCAAATAGCTTAAGAACTGAAATGCCTAGGAAACAGCTAAGTCAAGTGTCATCGTTGTTCACTAGGATTGATTGAAGTTTCTCATGAGCCTTTTTCTGGTTTTCTTGGGTTTGGCCTGATGTTTTGTTTCACCACACAAAAGCTGACTTTTTAACAATTGGTCGCTGTCTTTCCATGGAAAATGCTGACATTATCCTGAAATGATAAACCTGCAAATATTCTCTACTGCTCATTTATTTATTTTATGGGAACTACACAGACCATATTGCCATCTTTACTCTGCACAAAATCCCTGTTTCTCATGACATGGCTTTTGGAATTATTATTTGCCTCCTTTCATGGAGAGAGGTGATATAGCACAGAAAATATGCTAATGGAAATCAAGTCTATAGGGGAGAAGAAACACAAACTCTAGCTCCCTGTGGAATATTATAATGACACATAAAAATCTAAGTACTTGCAGAACTGTTTGAAATCTTTACATAAAAAAAATCTATTTCTTTTTGTTTGACTACTATGCAAGAATTTTTTTTTCCAACTTACTCCATATTTATATGATTTATAGCTCCTAGACACATTGTTGGTAAGAGCCTACATTCTGACTAGTGTTTGTTAGTAAGGGGTGTGTAAACATCTTTTTCATGTTGCTTATGTTATTAACACTTCCATAGTATAAGGTCAGACAACCTATCTTTTAGCAAAGGGTTACTGGGAAAAAAAATGGACTCTTACTTCATTTTTAATACTTTTCTGTGCTTCTGAATATACTGCAGGCTTAAATTGCTTGGGCAGTTCTTTAAATCCACATTAAAAAACCTCTTAAATCACAAAGAGAATAGAAATATATTCATCCTTGCAAATTTTTTTCTAGCACAGTAATAAAAAAAAGCTAAGAAAATGAATCTTCCCCTCTTGAAAGATGAAAATATTTTGTTGGAGCCACGTTATTCCAAATCCATCATGTTTGTACCATTTTTAGAATCATTAAATTCGTGTTATATCAGTGCTATGGTTACTAGTGGTTTGGGGTTTTTTTCTTAGTATAGTACTGAAGTATTTTTAAAAATTGAAAATATCTACTTTAGAACAAGACAAAAAGTTACTTAGAACTTAAAATGCATTTTCAAGTTCAATCATTAGATAATCTTGCAATAAATACCAATTGAGCCAAAGACTCATCCACCTGAATTCAAGAATACTGAAGTAGTGGGATTCTATCATACGCTTCTTATTATTCTTCATTATTTTATTGAACACTCATTGCATGCATTGAAATTCTATAGAGACTTTTTTTTTTTTTTTTTTAAGTATAAAAATACAGCAGGGATCATAAAGTGACAGTTCTCTGGGACATTTGGGCCATTGTGGCTAGATATTTTGTTTATCATTTAGATTAGTGATGCCCTAGTTTAAATTAGGGCCTCAAGAACTACCTCCCCTCCTAACAGAGATTTGAAGGGATCACTTTCCAATGTAAGTACTTCCCTATTGACATGTGAGAAGAAAACCATGAATATTCCTCTATCAAAGTAGATTAAGGACTTAAAAATGTTTTCATCAAAATTCTGTATTTGAAAGCAGATTGGGATGGTTAGGCTGAGCTACCCTACTCCACAGATAAGTATATCAAATTCTGTGGAAGAACACAGGTGTTGTCCTACTTCTAGCAAGTATTAGCTATTTCTAATCCAGTGTGCGTATTTAAAAATAGGAGTCAGTAACAGCTAATGCATTTTCAGAACCAAAAAATAAGAATGCTTTCAAATATTAGGAATAAGAGTAATTTTTAGTGTACTGTTGTATTGCCTTCATCTTTTCCGAGACAGTTAAAATTAATCTTATTACTACGGTGATTTCATAGGTGATCTAGATTAATGTTTACCATTAGCAGACACAAGTGTCTTGGAATTTCTTGTTTGGGAATACATGCCTTTATTTAGATAACCTATAGATTAACATTTCTTATTAAGTATCTTTCAAAAAAATGAGTATAGCAATTAAAACATATGATAGCGTAATCTTTAGTAATTAGCAATTGATCTTCATTTGCAAGAAAAATACTAATAGGCTTTCCTTTTTATTACAGCTCTAGCTGGACAAATACTGTGCCAGGAATATGAAAGCCCCAGGCAACTTTCAAGGATAATTTTTATTACATCCATTTGAAAAGAAAAGAAATGAGTGGTTTGTACACCATAATATATACAAATACCAGCAAAAGACCTTCCTTACTAGCTTGGTAACTCATGCACAGCAAATTGTTTTCCTCTGCTCCAATAGATATCATCCATGTACGTTTGTTTAAATTTCAATCTTTTTAAAAGGTTCATTTTCTTTATTTGCTTTATAATGTTGCTGAATTACAGGGATAAAGGCATATTGAATTTAAAAAAAACAAACAAAAAAAAAAAAACAAAAAAAACAAAAAAAAAAAGGTCCAAAGAGAACACAGTAAACTTTGTTTTTCATATTCCAAAGCAGAAAACTATAAAATCAACTCAGCAATTTCCAAACCTGAAGAGAGCTCAGGCATCTCTACTTCTTATTTCTATAGGACCTATAAATTTGTATGCACTGTTAACTGACTCACACAGGAAGAGACCAGATGGGTTTGGATTGTTTAGATTTGATGGAGGAAAGCTGAAAGAGGAACTATTCCTAACTGTAAATATGCCCTGAAGTGAGTACATGGGAAGGCAAGGAACTCAGATCTAGCTTACTACTCTTTTCATTGCTAACTATAATGTTCTTTCTCTTGGGCATTACAGTTCTGTGACTGGTATATTGATACATTGTTATGTCTTGATCCTTCTTTCTCTCTCCCAATAATGTAGATCACCTCCAATTACGTTTAAAATCCCTTCTTTAAACATTGAACAAACTAGAATCTACTGAAGCCGTAAGGATGGCTATTTTTAAACTGTCATCCAGAATGCTGACGATTAGTACAGATAAACAGGAACAGAAACCAGAAAATATTTGCAAGTTCTCTAGTTTCTAGAGCTCTATTCAAGGGCAGAATAATGTTGACGAAATTATACCTGACCACTCAAGAAATCATACTTTCTATGAAGTATATAATTCAGCTGTGTTTTATGCCACTTAAACAGCCCCACAAAGTGCATAATCCACATCAAAATTAGAAACAAAGAGACAACCCATAATTACTGATAAAAAGTAGTATTTTTGGCAAATTCAAACATCTGCAGCTCTTCTGGAATTTATCACTGACTTTGTTTTGTCAGCCTGAAACATGAGACATACACTTTTTATTCTGATCTTGATCAGGACAAAATGAGGAAAAGACTACAATAAAAGAAAGTAAAAGTAGGACATTTCTCAATTTATTTTTTTTTTTTAAGAGCTAAAGGAGATTTCTGAGAGAATAAATCCAAAAAAGCAGCTGATATAACTGTATTTGCTGATGTGGGGTAGTACCTCATACTGATTTTAATATCCCTGAAACCATTATGCTTCTCGTTCCGAATATCTCCCATAACTTGAAGTCCCACCTCCTTTGGCTGTGTTTGTGGCTGGAAGGTGAGGACCAGTTACCTCTATTGGTATGGTGCATGCCCACAGGCATAAGGTACCATGCCATCTACAGAAAATTAGATTAATTGCCCAGTATTTCACTTCACAGTTCAGCTCCGTGATCCTTTTGGGTCCCTTCCAACTCAGAATTTTCAGCGGTTCTGTGACAGTGAATCCTGTGACATTTCTCCATCTTAACTAAATTTAGAGATATGTGTCAAAAAACAGAAGCATTTTTACATTGGCTCATGCAGAAATTAAGTAATAAGATTATCTCATGTATCCCATTTGATAAAATATCACTGATTTATTAAATCTTCATAAGTGGAAATATTAAGAAAAAACAAATTTTTTTTCAATGGTTTAACACTGGTGTGGGTGAGAGTAGAATTAGGTCAAATGCAGTACATCTGTGACTAAACTGCACCCTGAAAATTAGCTTTTAAAACAATGTAAAAATGTATTTTCAGTCAAGAGAAGCAGAAGGTACATGATGTAAGTCTAGTGACTTGCTGAGAACAACATTTTAAAAATAAGGGAAAACATGTGCACATAAACTCATGTGTGTCAGCTTACAGCAAAGATGTCTTACCAACTCTTGTAGAGCTTACCTACTGTTGCATAAGTACAAAACTACTGGCATCATCTGGCTCTATTTTATCAGAGAAACAGGACACTTTCTAAGCACATTAGCTGAAGTCATATCCTGAACATCTATTCTTTACACCAAGTCAGTGAGCCAGAGAGGGTTTTATTAACAGTGAAAGAGACTACAGCAGGTATGGAAAATCCACCTTGATCTTACACAGATCAAAAAGAAAATGTTTATGCATTTATATATTTATTTATGTATTCACCGTTGATGACTACATCTCTAAGTGAACATTTTCCTGGCTGTGAGAACAGGAAAGACAAGCCCTCATTATGGTGATTTATTTGTGGAAAATGTAATGTGACAAGGCTTGTTTATTTTACCATATCTGTTTTTCCTTACTGTACAGTCAAATATATCCTCCAGTTAGACTTGTCTTTGAAGTCGTGTGATAGACCTGAATGTCACTTCAGTGACAATGTCTTTTAGCAATGCAACTTTTTAAGTTCACCAAAAAAAAAGTTTTTTTGTCACAGACTATCAGAAAAAATGTGTGTGCACTGCATATTTGGCACTTGGTAGCATAGCACACAGTCATATTCAAACATCAGTAGCTGACCGACTTCAAATGCCATATCTATCTTTTAAGGGAAAAAATATATACACAAGGTTTCTATCTATAATAAATTCAGATGTGATTTGGGTCATCCCTAAATGAGGGGATGAAGTTGTATGTTGAGAAACAAGTAATTTGTTCATTGAAGGTTTTAAATGCTGTCTTATGTTTGAGGAGTCCCAGTCTCACTGCTCCGGGTAAAATAGTGAAGCCCAACAAAAATTCAGATTCAGATCAGTCAATACGAATGGGATTTGAATAAAGAAAATAAAATTTGTCGGCTGGTTAGATAAGACATTCCTTTATTTCAGAAAATCCTCCTCTCAAAGGTAAGAAACAGATATCTATAGATATTTAAATCATTGCCAATTAATGAATAACTGCAAAATATATCTGGTGAAAATTGGCAAAATAGTGGAGGAGTAAACAAATAGCTGGAAAGGGAAAAAAAAATTTTGTAAAATTTTGAGTGTAAAAGGATGCTCACAGAAATTTTAGAAAATGCCTAAACTATGCTGGAAGGGTGAGCTTATACCATTTAACTCCACAACATTTTGTATTTCAAACTCATTAGTTAGGAGAAACATTATGTAACAGTTCAGCAATAAGACAATTCCCTGTATTGAAATTATTGAACTTTGGTTCAGCTAAGGATATCTAAAGAAAATAAAAAGCTGCATAATATCTTAAGTCTAACTGCTTGTTTTTGTCCTTTAAATTTTATTTATTTATTCATTTAAAAGCAACCACACTTTTGTTGTACATTAGGGACCCAGCCTAAGAGAATTCTCTATTTTTATCTTTCTGTTGGACTACAAGTTATTTGGCTCTTCCGTTTATCCATTTGTGGAAGGCATGGAGGTCAGACTTTTTCAGAGTCACAAGAAAAAATTAATCTTCAACTGTGTCATATATTTTCTGGTAAACATAACATCTACTAATTATCAAGAGAGCCAGGACCAGTTGGAGAAAATGCTCTCAATGTCTTAGGAGACTATACAATCTACTTATGATTGAAATAATTATTTGGCTTAATCAGTCTGATATAACATTTAAGAGTTTCATATTCATTTCCCTAATTTACTTGTCTAGGCAGCTAAATTAGGAGCTAGGTCCTCTTTATTTAGTCATCTCATCAGACTCTGTGCAGGTTAAGTTGGTTAAGATATTTCTCCCACATGTGTAGATCTTTACTCTCTCAAACTTCACCCAAACTGTGTTTCAATGCCGTATCAGAATCAAGTTGCAAACCCAGTTCCTTGACCAAGTGAATGAGGCAGCCAAACCTATTCCCACTGAGTAAAACCCAACCTGAGACTCACAGATAAAGTAGCATAAAACTTTCAGTCCCTTGTCACTTGTGTCTGTCCTTGAGAGAGCTGATCCAGTTTGTTTTCCAATAGCTATTAAGCGTACAACAGATGTTAAGATGAGGCTTGCTGATGAGGATGGGGGATGGGGACATTTTTCTCCAACTGTGGAAATGCAGGATCAGAGAGATCAGAGGATCAGCATGAGCATAGGGGAAGTAGGGAAGACTGGAAACTGGTGTCTTGAGTGCCCACCTTAGTTACTGGGGCATGCATACATTGTCCTAAAAACCACTTTGCTCTGACATTGCTTCAGCTTCCAAACATTATGGATGAAGCCAGAAGCAAGAAACACTGTCCCAAATCCAAAATTTTACAATGCGTTTCCTTTTTCATGCCTTTGTTGGTGTGGAAACCATGAAAATGTAAATGTATCTCTTGGACACTTGCTAACTGCTGTCCACACAAACCAGACCCTGTGCAAGTTCCGGGAGATCATCTGCAATTGAACAGCCATGGTCACCATTTTCCCCGAAGAGCAGTAATTTGAGAGCTGGACCAAACAGGAATTCATCTGATAAGACAGAATTTCTAGAAGGCTGTGAGTAGCTAGTGGGACTGGATGTTGTCAGGTGACAGAAGGTCTATTCCATTAATTTGGTAGCCATCTGTGACACTGATATAGGATCCACCAATACCTTTAACAAGTTTCCAGGGCCTGTTCCAGGCACTAAAATCATGTGCCAAAGTCACACAACAGCTTAGCCTCAGCTCATGCTTCAGCCTAAGCAAATCCAACAGCTAACTCCTCTGCTTTAGCAACTGCTGTTCAAAATTGTCAGCATGCAGCAGACAATCTGTCCCACATATCCTCTTCCACATACACACTGCCCTACATTCCTCCTCTGCATCCTGGATGTTAACTCTAAATAATTTCCTCTTTTCTCTTCACAAAACAGTGCAACAATTTCCTTTCAATTTCATTCTTCATTTCTGGTAAGTGCTTCCAGACACTTGAAAATGAGCCCTTCGGTCAGACTTCTCTAGGACATCAGGCCTCTGGAAATCTCAAACTCCAGTTGCAGAACCCTGCAGTCTAGGAACCCTCTAGGATATCTTCTGGAAAACCTGTTATATTTTTTCAATCTCCAAAATTTATGCCTGTCTTAAAATCTACCACTCAGAAAAAGGTCCAGGAGGAAGTAGCAGACATTAGTGAAAGTGAAGAGTCCTACTGGGACTGGGACTGTCCCACCATTGTGACATGGATGGTCAATAAGGGTAACTAACTTCAAACAATCCCCTTCCTAAGAGTATTATATGCAGGTGTAAGAAAAAACAGTCCATTGGCCCACTAGGCTCACCAGAGATAGAAGATACTGAGTAGATGCTCATCTAACAAAATGAGAGGTGACCTATGCATAGAATTCTGAAACAGAAGACTGGTGGGAAATATTAGGAGAAAACAAGAGACTTATTAAAATAGTAGAAACAGCAGGAAGAAGAAGTGGTGCAAAATTGAATTTTTTTTAAAGTTTCTTTGTGCTCTGCAAAAATCTCTGAGGATATGTCGAGAAGGATGTGTCAAGAATTATGGTTCTGATCTAGTGGAAGCTCTTCCCTCTTGTAACAGTACAATTTCAAGGGAAACAGCAAAATCAGCTGGGTTCATTCACAGTGGTTACAGCGCCTTTTTTGCCATGATAACTTGGACGGGATTTTAAATCAATAAAGCATTGAAGAGATATTTCTAGTACTTTTCATGCAAAAACAGTACAAAAGGGCAAGAGGCCTTTAAACTTAAAAGAGATCAAACTGATTGAAATGTAAATAGAATATTTAACTTTTTAAAAAGAGAAATTAAAAATGTCACATGGAATAGATATACAAATATTATATAAAAAAGTCACTGTGTCCGTGAAACATGTCTTTGCTTCCAGGAGCAATTTCAGTGTACTTAATGGCTTTCTGAGCCCCACCAAACCCACAAACCCCCTCTGGTCCCTTGATAAAAGGAATGTGTCCTCTAGGTTGTCCCTGGAATATTCTTCTCCCTTTGCATGCTTGGTGGTTCCCATGGTAGAAACAATATCTGTCTCTGTTTACAGCATTGCACTTGACCTGTTTTTCTTTAAGAAACAGCACACAATGGAGGAACCAGAAAATAAAATAGATGCTATTCCCTACTGTGACCATGACATCTGTTCAGTGAGGGGAAACGATGACTGCTGGAGAGGACTTGCCATTAGTGATGTAGAGGAGGCTGTCTTCTCTGAGGGGCCAGTGCGTCCCTGTGAGATTGTTTCCTGTGTTTCTGAATTTGTGCCAACTCTGGAGCTGTCTATCTCTTTTCGTTTTGGTCTTGCAAGTCAAATCAGAGTTATTTGAAGAGTTATTTTTTGCACGTCTGAACTGGGCAGAGTCAAAATCTCAGTGGCTATAGGATTGCTTGGGAACAGCATGACCTTCTATAATGAGAAACCTTATATGAGCTCATTAGATATTTGTAGACATTGTTCTGCTCTCTGGCTCTCTGCAACACCATTTAAGTGTTGAGTGCAATTTTAAAGCACTCATTCTGATGATGGTGTTTAAAGCACTCATTGTGATGATGGAGTTGAACAATCTGCTCATGAAGCCTCCTATTTCCACTTCCCCCTTTTCTCCAAAGCCAACTGCTGCTGAGAGATGTGAAGTCCTTAGAAGAAGGAAATGAAATTATAGCAGCCAGATTGGTGGAAAAAAATTTTAGCACAGGCTCCCTTTGAGCCCTGCCTAAGGCTTGATGCCCAAAGGACACAAGGGATGACAGGGAGATTAAGAGGCTGAGTCTGCACAGTCAGATGTGTCTCACCTTAATAGGATGTTCACTTTTTTTTAGTTTGGTCTGGACACCGCTGTGTTTGGTCTGCAGGAATGAAATGCTATTTGGGGACCTGTGGCTGGGAGTCAAAATGCATTTAAGGGGAGAGGAACATATAACTAGAGGCACAGACCTCTATAAGAAATAGTTGGGTTTCTATTGCTTTTGATGGGCTCTAAGAATATTTTATCTTCTCTCATTCTGAGGAAAAAATAATGAAAACTGAAAGCCAAAAGTGATAACAAAATATTAATTGCATTATAAATTTTAATCTTAACATTAATTAGACTGATCTAGAAGATACATAACACTGGAAACAGAAATACAGGAGACTGACTCTGAGTTAATATAAAATCTGTTTTGAAATTCACATTGAATGCAAACAAGTTGAAATCTCAAACCCTATAACAAGGAAAAGCCAAATTTGTCATGGTATTGTTCTGTGTTGTACTTTGAAGACTGAAATTTTATTTGAAGATAATAACGAAGACACTAAAAAATTACATTATTCTACCAAATAGAAATAAATACTGTGGGGCTACCTTAAGCTTCATTAAGACAAATGTCAATACAGTCAGTCCAAGCTTTAAAAAGCATGCTTAAGTAACTGAGGAAAAAGCATAAATGAACTGCAGAAGCAGTGTAAAGAAGAGATAATTCAGAAAAGTGTCTGTGGAGACAGTACATAGTGAATCAGTAAAGTGTTGTGTTAACACGTTACAAGATGTGCTGTATGACAGAACAGCTCATTTCCTTACAGAAGGTATCTGCAGAGATCTCCACCTGTGCTGCACAATGTCCCCTCCCACCTGAAAACTCAGCTTTTAATACTCATATTTCCAAGATGTTTTTGTAGGTCTGGTAACAATGGAAGAATTAAAAATGTTTTCTTCTCTCTCCTTGTACATGACACCTCTGTTTTTCCATTCTTCTCTTATAACCTTTTCAGCTGCTCATCTAAAAAGTTGACTGAGTGAAAAATTTTAAAGCCAGTGAAAATATAGGGTCAGGGTGCCACATGGGCCAGGTCCCAACACGCCATCCTAGACAGGAGCAGGGCAGTAAGGGGGCTCTGGGGCAGTCCCAGCCCCGGGCACTGGGCTTGTCTCTGGAATAGGAACCATTCAAGGCTAGGCTGAGATGTGGGCCCACAAGTGGTCCTGGCTCAGTGGGTCCCACATCCAGGGAGAGCAGAGCTGCAGGGAGCTGGAGACTGGCCCTGCTGTGGTGTCACTGAGGCAAGAGCTCATTTCCTGAGAGGGGAGAAATGGGGTCCTGGGCTGTGGGCAGGACTAGGGAGCCCTAGGACAAGGACAGTACGTCCTACAGTGTCCTCATAGCCTATAAGTACACATTCATTGTACAGAAACATTGCAATGTTAGAAGTAACTCTTTTCATAACATTTCAAGTGCATCTGAATGTAAGCACTTGTTTCCCAGACAATTAGGTCTTCTCTAGGCACATTATTCTTAATAAGAAGCTTCACAGTGGTTTTCAAAAAGCTTCAACTTCCTGTGGAAGATTGTGTTATCCTTCCTAATACCTGTACTAAAATCTCAGAACTATGAAAAGTGATTTGCAATTCATTAGTTTTATCACCTCTTCAAAAAAAGGTTGTTTTAGAGATCAAAGAGAGATCTGAACTCCCAAACATCTGATAAAATTAAAACTAATGCTATGTTAGAAGATAAGGACTGGCTCCAGTGTAGGACAACCTATGCACATCATAAGCAGCTGACAGAGAGAGTCTAAAAGAGGTTGTGATGATAATGAGGTGGCAAGGGAAAACTCACTTAATCCTCTCACTTTAAGGTGTCAAGAACTAAAAGCTTTTTTATGCTTTTTCCTATTCCGGCTCCTTTGGACTAGTGTTTTGATGTTGAAATGGGGAATGTAAAGAAAGGGAAATAAGGACATCATCCTTTTATCTTTCATGGTATGATGCAAATAAGAAAAAATGTTTACATGTCAGTATTTCTTTCTGATAAACCAGTATGAAATATTATATCATATTTTAAGTCCAAGTAAGAAATTTATATGATGGTACATGATCTCCTAAAATAAGGGTCTGGAAGGATGCATTCTCACCCAGAAAACTCAATATATATTAGAGGTTAACTGCATACAGATGGAGGGCTTGATGAAATGATTTTCTGTAAATCAGTGAAATGGTAAGATGTCATAAGAAACCTGAAGAGCATGAACAGCATTTGGTGCATGAAAGGCTTATAAGACTTCATTGACTAAACATCAACATGAGGATCAAGGTATCAGCAAACTCCATCATCAGCAGTATTGTAGTTCTCTAGAATGCTTTAGCAACTGAAAATGGTCTCTAATTAGTGAATAAGTAGCAACTATGAATATGCAACAGAAAGTAAACCAACAAAATTAAGGGTTGCCTCTTATTGATTTTTTGATCTCTAGTGTAAACTTTCCCAATAATTTTTTTTTTTAAGTAGATAATGCCTGCAGAAGGACAAAGAGAGGTATAAGCACTGAGGTACACGGGCAGGTGAGATACTCACGGATCTCATACTGAGAGAGTGACACATACCCTGAGATGCATGCAGATGGATTAGGCATAGCAGCATAACCTTTGTTCCAGTAGGCAGAGTTTACTCCTGAAATTCTGATCATTTGGGGTTCTGATAGGAAACCAAAATAATGTCAGAGAAGGCATTAGAAGATGTCCTCAAATCACATCATTAATGCTGTCAAACATACAGGGAAATCCTTATTGGCATGGTTATTGATAATCTTCTGAAATCTACAAGGGTCAGAAAATTCACACCACACACTTTCCAATTGGCAAGAAAGTCTGTGAAATAAGGGAGTGTATTCCTTTGGGTTTCTTAGTTGATTGGCACTTTCACACATTTAGAAAACACACTTTGAAGATCCAGAAACTATATTTTGTGGAGGGATGAAAAAGTTATTTTTACTGAAAGAAGTTCCATAACTACATGACTGGCATCACTGAAGAAGCATCATATACATGTTAAGGCTCACGATAAAATCAGAAATCAGGAACAGTGAAGGCACTCTGTGAGGAAGTCCAGTACTGGAACCTTCATGTGGTACAGGTTGAAAGGTGTATTACTGGACATTAAAGTTACCACACAGCATGCACAGACCACAGTAAAAGGCCACATGTGAAGGAAGATTATGCACAAAAATATTGAGGTTTTTTTTTAGTTATTGCAAGCTGTTCTGGTATTTACTGTTTGCCTAAACATACGTGTAAGGATACATTGTGCCTACTCACAGCATGTTCTGCTATTTTCTCTTTATCTTAGGCATCAATCAACTTTGAAGTTTTTTCCTTTGTCATAATACAAACACACTTTCCAAGTTTTATATGACATCTGTGTTCCAGTAAAAAATCACAGTTTTTATTTGGGCATATATTTCTGTATCCATACACATACACACATAGGGACCCCATGGATGATCAGAGAGGGCTGGAGCACCTCTCCTATGTAAACAGGCTGAGAGAACTCGGGGTTATTCAGCCTGGAGAACAGAAGGCTCAAGGAAGGCATTATAGGAACCTTCCAGTATCTGAAGAGGGGCCTACAAGAGAGCTGGAGAGGGACTTTTACAAGGGCATGAAGTGATGGAAAGAGGGAGAATGTTTAAAAATGACCATGGGTAGGCTTAGATTAGATATTAGAAATAAATTCTTTATTGTGAGGGTGGCTGAGCACTGAAACATGTTGGCCAGAGAAGCTGTGAATGTCCCATCTCTGGAAGTGTTGAAGGCCAAGTTGGATGGGACTTTGAGCAACCTGGTCTAGTGGAAGGTATCCTGGCCCATTTCAGGGGGTAGGAATTAGATGGTCTCTAAGGTCCCTTCCAACCCAAACCATTCTATGATGCTATGATTTCATAATCTTCATAAAGTGAAGTAAACAGAACTGTTGGGAAGCGCTTTGGACAGCCCAAACAGGTCTTACTATTTCTACATCAAGAAAAAGAAATCCATTGCCATAAAATCATTATACATTTAAAGTCAAGGCCAAAAAATCCCAACAGTCAAAATTCTTCTACATTAAAGTGAAAGAAGTCCAGAATATTTGGGTTATAACTGTCTTTCTTCAGCACTGGAAATTAAGGACATTTCCTGCAAGTTATTTGAGGTGTTCATATAGCCGTGCCACATTATTTCCTTACTCACTTAGCTTTTTAGGCTTCATAAACTCTTATCTTGAATGTCCAAATTGAGATCTCTCATGCTTGTACACTTGAAGATATTTTCTTCTGTTTCTATTTTTTCATACATTTACATAATTACATTCAATGAGGATGCATTTACTTCACAAAATGGACAGAGTAGCTCAGGGTACATGGTCTAGTGCTCTCCTTTTAGAAAAATGAAATGGTTATCAAAACCAAAACTTTTTATTTCTTTCGGTAAAAAAATTCCCTTTCCCATAATGGAGTGATCAACTGTTGATAAATGTGAGCTTCATTTCCTACAGAGAGAGTTTATTTCCCTGTTCCTTCAATGTAATTTCAAAGTCAAAGTAAACTTTATAACAATCAGACTTCTTTTTGAACTATAATGACACACTTCTAAACTAGAATCAGTGTTCCAGGGACCTCTTGAGAAAATCAAACTCTCCCCAAATCTGGCAAAGTTAGACTTACCAGTTCTACCTGGACTGAAATGCAAACACGTTAGTCCTGCCCTACAATGTATTATTGGGTGAATTGCTGATGTGGAAAGACTGTTGTAGCTCCCTTCAGTACAGCACAAGTGTCTTCACACTGGTCTGGGATAGAAAGGAACAGCAAACCAACCTGGTGGTCCAATCCTGTTAGCAGATCTAAGCCTCCTGCTTGCACGTAAGCCATGCTGCAGCTATCTGATGCTGCCTCTCCTGCCTTTCACTGCTCTGCGTTACTGTCTAGCCTGGACCTTTGACAATATTTTAAACTGTTCAAGTTAATCTAATTAGATACATACTTTTCACAGCCTCCTCAGAATGCTTCCTTGATAACTTTCTAGGTAAATTTTTTTATTAAACTGCATTATTGTTGTGTTTTTTAGACAGATAGCTCTGCACTCACCCTTCAGAGCTGAGAATGTGGGCAGAAACAGAAGCTCTGAATAATGTTAATCTTTAAAATTATATTTTCACATCAAAGAATTTTCTGTGGCTGATACATGGTAGCACATTATTTAGACTGGGCTTTGTCGTCAAACAGTAGAGCCTTTCAATAGCTGTCCAGAATTTGTCTTATTTAGCCATAAAAGGAGGGTGAACTGTCATGTCTTTGGAAGGAATCTGAGGGAAAAGAGAGAGATTTTTATTTCAAAATGGGGATACCTTGATAAGTTCTTTGTTTCTCTGGTCTGAAGAGTTATATCTATTTTTTTTCCAGCTTAGACAATTCCCTTATATATCACATTCCTGATTGCATTTTTTAAATTATTCTGGTCTTGGACAATTTGTTGTCTCTTAGCATTCACTGTAGAGAATTCTTCACAGAAGAAATAAATGTTCATGAAATCAAGGTGATAAGTATGGAGTTATTTGTGCAAAACTAACAATTCTCAGTGTTTTGTGTTTTGTGCTTGTAATTGTTTTATAGCTCTAATTTTCATTTTTTATTACACATTCTGCTCCACATTTGGGTCCTGGCAAGCTGAGAGAATTAAGGAAATATTTCTCAAAAGTGTAAAATCTTTCATTTCAGAAATAACATTGTAAGTACTACTACTGTATTATGCAGTTCCCAGCAGATGATATTACAGGATGATTTTCTTTTTTGTAGAAACAACTCAAAATATCAGTTGATATTTTACTCCTATTTTTACCTAGTACAAGGTGACTTCCATTAAGAAAATGGTAAAGTACATTTTTATGACTGTGGCATTGTAATTCTGGTACAGTTTTTCACTTAACTTTAAGAAAATATAATTATATTTGCTGCTATAATAATCAGCACCAGATGTGTCAAATGCCTTTGATTAGAGAATGAAAGCTATAATCCCTGTTGTTTTCTGCCACTTTATATTAGACTGCAATCACAACAATTTAGAGTGTAACATCACCTATTGCAGCAGCTTTTCTGAAGCTAAATTATGCTATGACTCTAATGAGACTGTGAATACTAATACAGTTACCTACTGCTGCAGAGCAAACCTTGAGGGCCTCAACTTTTTTTAGCTAATAAAACACAAGAATATTCAGTATGGGTCAAATGCACATGTTATGTTTTAAAGCTTTCTAAACACAGCAGAATTTATTAGGCAAAATCTAGCCAAGAGATTTATCTACCTCTAGAGCTGCACTGTAAATGACAGACATCGAATATACATATTAATTTTCTACAGTTCACACAGTGCAGGACTTTTTTCTATATCCCAGCAGTTTTCTCTTCTCTCAAAATCTGAGTGTTTCACCACGTTGCAAGTTTCCCTAAAAGGAAAAAATTGTTCTTTCAGATGTTCTTTCTTTCATTCTTCCTTCTTTTCAGAAAAGGCAAGGAAAGAATATATCTTAGGCTATTTTAAATAGTGCTCTTTTTAATCAGGAACATAATTTGCACTTATTTGAGTATTTGGGTATTACATATAGAATGAAACCCAAAAACTTAATGAAGCTGAAAGAATCACACTGATTCATGGAGCTGAGCATTTTTGTCACACGTTTATTATCTTCCTTTTGTCAGCTTTTTGTAAACATGGTAAATGCATTAATCAGACTGTACATAGATTTCATAAGCATTGCTGCATTTCATGTTCTATTAATAGATTACACATTTCCCATGCACAATATTGATTACGAAAAAATCTTAGAGCTGAAAAGGTTGTTACATCCAAGGTTAAATTAAGTTTGGATTGTGTATTGGATTTGCATGGCCTGGGTTTTGGTAGTGGGGGCTACAGGGATGGCTTCTGTGAGAAGCTGCCAGAAGCTTCCCTCATGTCTGACAGAGCCAATCTGTGGCAGCGCCAAAGATGGATGTGCCACTGGTCAAGGCAGGGCAAACTAGAAATGCTGGTAACACCTCTGTGATAATATAGCTTAGAAGAAAGACAAAGTTATTTCAGAGTTCTAATTGTGGCCAGAGAAGAGTGGGGTGAGAACATGTGAAAGGAACAACTCTGCAGACACCAAGGTCAGTGAAGAAGGAGTGAGAGGAGATGGTCCAGGCACCCGACCTGGGATTCCCCTGCAGCCCGTGATGAAGACCATGGTGAGGCAGCTGTGCCCATGCAGCCCTTGGAGATTGACAAGGATGCAGAAATCTACCCACAGCTCATAGAGGACATCCATGCCGGAGGAGGTGGATGCCTTAGAGGAGGCTGTGACCCCACCAGAGGCCTGTGGAGAGAGGGGCACCTGCTGTAGCAGCCTGTCCTTGAAGGAATGCACCCCATGGAAGAGTGACCCACAGCACAGCAGTCTGTGGGGACTGGTGCCCATTGGATGGACTCACATAAGAGAAGTTCATGAAGAACTGTCTCCTGTGGAAGGGGCCCGACAGTGGAGCAGGGGAATGACTCCTCTCCCTGAGCAGAGGGAGAAACAACCTGTGATGAACTGACCCATTCCCTGTCTCCCTGCACTGCTGGGGGAGGAGGTAGAGCTGGGAAGAAGGGAGGGACGAAGGTTTTATTTTACTTCTCATTATCCTACTTAAAATTTCCATACACATTTACAGATGAATATGAAAATCTGTTGCTGGAAGGTTGGATTAGTAGAATTAGTGCTATGTTTTTGTCTGCAGTTTGCCATTTTTAAAGTACACCAACCAGTTTCATAATGTTGTGTTTTCAAAGCTTGAAAATGCAATGTCTAAATTACAGCTGCTGTCCAAATACATTTCTGTTTCTTTCTGGCCTAATCCTAGCCATGGACACCATGCCCTTACCAGGAAGCACAAACAAAACAAAAGATATATGTTAAATATAGTGAAATAGCTGTAATGTTTCTAATGTTTTATCAATAAACACTGTATTTACTTTAACTAAAGGTAAATGTCTCCACATGCTTTCTCCGTAAGTTTTCATTCAGCTGAAAGATTATATCACTGTCACTGTCAGAAAAAAAAAAAGAAGTCTTGACTCACATATTTCATTCCGTACTGACAGTGGAATTCATGGATGAAACGTATGATATTGCCTTGAACTCAGAGAATCCTAGAAGCTTAGCATACCACTAATTAAACTACTGTCAATGAATAATTCTGAAAGTAGCCACAGGAAAGTGTCTGAGATCAATTGCCTCTAGATTTAATAACTTAACAGAAATTGATGATGCATGTCTTAGGTATCTCCCAGATAATGATGTAGTCAAGCCACTCTTGTAAAGGACCGTGTCTAATCCATACCTTTCTAACTTAAACATTTTGTCATGCTAGAGTTCCCAATCCTCTTCAGTGCCTTTTTTACTGCTTTTGTGAGACAGAAAGCATTCATTTTAGCAGGCTGCAGCATCTGTAAATCAGGTCTTATGATATTGAAACATATGACGACTTTCCAAAAAAAAACAACTTGTAAGAGGATTTAAAATGGTAAAATATATATATTTTTTTTGTCAGAAAAACATCAGAAAAACATTGATAAAACCCATATTTTGGTAAGGTGAAGTTTTCAATAATACTTTCAAAAATAGAAGTATTCTTAAAATATTTATTTAAAAATATTCAAACATTTTCTTTACTTTTTATAAGCACAACACCTAATAAACATGTCAAAAAGTACAGGTTTTCTAGTAATTGATACAACATGTTATTACTGTAACAAAATTATGATCTTATTAGTGTTTCAATTACATATTTCGAATATAAATGTAACATGCCAATGTTCCTAAGGATCTAGGTATAATTACTACATGGTCTAAAGAAGGCCAAATGAAAGTGACATTTGAGTCGACAGAGCAGAACAGTAAACTAACCCATCTGGAAGAAAAACCTCTGTGAGGGAAATTTGCAGGGGAATCAAATTATACTCTGCTGCAAAAATATTAGATTTCCAGAGATATTTTTTCTCTCCTTTCTGAAATATTGGTAAGCCAACATTAAGAAATTCCACTTTCAGTTTCATGTACCATGTAGTTTTCTTTTCTTCTATTACATGGTTCCAATGGTTCTGTTTTTTCTCAAGCAGTCCTTTTTCATTGTGATACCAGATAAGTAGACCATTATCAGCAGTGCTCCCCAGTGTGTTTCATTATATTCTCATTGTTGGTGTCCTGAATTGATTCAGGAGTTAAATTATTGCTTTGAATAAACACTTTCGGAGGCCTTATCTTCCCAATTTTATTTATTTATTTTTTAATCTAAAAGGTTCTTTTAAAAGGTATCCAAGCAATACCTATGAAATCAGCTTAAAAAGAAAAGACTCCAAGGTCTTTTTTCTAATTAGGAAATCCAACTAATTGATTTAAGTGCTAACACATAAATTTCAAAATAAAGCTAAATAAGTCTTAAAAGCTGATGGTCCCTTGGTAATGCAGAAAAGGGTCATCACAGTTTCATGGCAACTACCCAATTATGTGATTGGGGACAAGCTTTGAGTGATGTTCAAACAAAATAAAGAATTTTTATTGCTCTCTGCTGCAAAACTGCAACTGTCTTTTACAAATGTGGGGTTTTTCCTCAGAAAACAGTCTGATATTCTGGAAAATCTTTTAAAGTTTTTCAAAATTTAAGTTTAATAACATCTCTATTTTTCAAAATTTATTTATGTTATTAAAATTTTATTATTATATACTATTATGCCATAATAATATATTAATAAAATTATTCTTTTATATACTAATATGCAATGCTATTATAACATATAACTATTTATACTATCTATTATAATATTTTATAAGTTTTATTCTATTTATAATAATATATTATAAATAGTATAAAATAGCAATATTAATATATTATGAAAAAATAATTTTAATTATTAAAAAACAAAATTTGAAGGACTATTTTTTATTCTTTTTCCTTCCTTTTTTTCCTGCTCTTCTTTTGCTCCACAGTATAATTTTTCAGATCAAAACAAGACCAAAATCAATCTCAATCTCAACTAACCAATCTCAAATACAGTTACAGTTATTGATACATTTTGTCTTGGTCCTTTTGAGTTCACACAATTTCAAGTCATTTCAAGAAATAAGAAAAGTAAGGATCTAATTAGATTCTAATTTAATTGGGGTGTGTCTCTCTTTCACATATATTAAGAATCATTCATTTTTAGGACTTAACTACTTATATTCTAGTTTAATATGCTTGAGGGAGCTCTTGAAACAATTAACATGCAACTGAAAAACAGTCTAATAGTAGCTTCCACAGATGTTATTGCTCCATCTCCCTTCTCATCTCTCTGCCTCCACCTTTTTCCAAAGCAGGAGGGCAAATGGGACAACTTACAGGACCAGAAGAGCATGGCTTGATTTTGCCTTGGGTTGTAGAACTAGAATACAGAAAAGACTAAGTGATTTCAGCTAAAATAGAAAGAAACCTGAAGCTTTGTCAAACTTTTAATTTTAGAGCTGAACTGGAACTCAAAGTGCTGAAATTAGGTAATAATAAAAAAAAAACCAGTTTACTTCTGGCCAGTATGACAGAAAGTGGCTAACAGTTCATCAAGAAACTATATAAAATTGAATAAGCCCTTCAAAAATAAGACATAGCTTGAGCTATTCTTTGACATCTTGAAGACAAAGGGAGAGGACATCTTGAAGACTTGGTAGAGTGGAAGAGACTGGTAGTAGGAGTAGATTACAAATCATCTCCTCAAGGAAATGCAAGTATTGGAATAAAAATGTTGGAACTGCAAAGTTTGAGAAACACCAAATGGGGAAATATTGCCATGTGAAGGTCTTAATCCAAAGGCATGTGTAACACAGTTTTAAACAGTCTTAAACCATACCACGAAAGTAGAAAAAGCATCTGCCTCCAGCATTTAGAATTTCATTATCTGATATGAACTGACTCCAAGGCAAATACAGATTATCATTGCGAAATCTGAGAGGGCATCTAATTTTGCTGCATATAAAGGTGTGGAAAACCTATCTGGTTCCCATCTTAAAAAAGATGTCTGAACAGGATGTAGAGTCTTCTATACATTGTGCATCATTACTCAAATGCAAATTTTGGGTGCATTCAAATTTAAGTTGTTTTCATCTAGCTTTTAATTTGGCATTTAATTGAGCTTTCACAGGGTCTTTCTATCTGTGGAGAGAAGAAAGCATTTCCTCTAGGTAATTCAGGCCATCACCCTCATAATGTGGAAGTGCACTGATTAGAGGGATGGCTTAGGGTGATGAGGGTCCTCTGAAGTACTTCATACTTGAGGTTTGATTGACTGTATCTGAGGGTTATGTTTTAAACAGAATTTATATAAAGCCTGAAGCAGCTTGGTCTGATTTAATTCACTGAGCAACTCATATAATATACACTGTATATTTAAGAAATGTGCAACATTTATGCAGTCCTTTTGACTAGCATTGGAATATTCTGATGATTCATAGATTAAAAAATAACTTATTTTCACAGATCTTCTCTCCCTGCACTACCAATTCATAATGCTCAAGGGGTTCATGGCAATACATCAAGAATTCTTACCTTTCTGGGGCAAAGTCTTCCTGGTTTGAATAATGGATTCTGTCCATTGCAACGCCTGTGTATAGTCATCCATCTTTTCAGTCCTGGGCATCCCCTGCCTGAGCACCAGAAGGCAGAAATAATTGGACTTCTCTTTCAAGAAAACCTCTGTCTTTTGCACTCATGTACAATCTCTTTTTTTTTAATTTGACTTGCAGTCTCTCACAGATAAATATGCTTACGATTCTCTTAAAACACAAAAAATTAAGACAGAGGTAATGATGAAAACCTGCAGAAGAATTATCCTTACATATGTTTTCCATCTGTTGGTAGCTGCTCCAGATGCTTTTGATCAAGTACTGAGAAACATACCAGCTTGCTTTTTACAAGAAAGTAAAGAGTAAAAGTCAGAATTAGTATGCAAATACTGCTAAGAGGAAAGATACTTGCGCAAAAAGTTGTGTTTGTTTGTTTGTTTGTTTTCTTTAACAGCAGGCACACATTTTAGAGGCTAAAAAGTGGCACAGTGAGGAGCTTGGGAAGGTAGCATACACCTATCCTAAGCAAAGGGTGCTGCAGCTTGGCCAGTTCTGCCAGACAATAAGTGCAGGTGATTGGAAGCCATAAATCTCCATTTCAGTGCATGAATTCCCTGTACTACAGCCATTAGAAAATTCTTTTCTTTTTGCTTCCATCACCACCCATTTCTGAAAGATAACATCACAATAATTTCCTGAAGAATACAAGACGGTATTTCTTATCCACCTGTATCCTCATTAAAGTCTTTCTGTATTGATACATTTGTTATTTTTGATGTTCCACTTTTCAGAACAATGGCAAAAATGAATAGAAAAATTCCATGTGTTTAGATTTCAAAGACGAAGTAAGTTGGATATTGATTTCAGTCCATGAGAGAATTCTGGCCCATGAATCTTTGGGTAGGTTATAATGTAAATAGAAACTAGATAATTTCTCCTATCAAAATAATTGTTATGCCTTCCATAATTACAGTTTGCCAAGCATCAGATGTCATAATAAGAGCTAAAAAACCCATAATGTCCATCTATCCATTCATCCATGTGCTTCTATTTTCTATTTATTATGCATTTCTAGTAGAAACTACAATAATATTCTCACTTATCTTCTGCCTTGATTAAAATACTTTTGAAATAACAACAACAACAAAAGAGTATCTTTAAGCATTACGAGTATCTCAAAGAAAAAAAATTACATTTAGAAGGAGAGACAGCAAAAGGATCCAAAAAGTAACTTGTAAGTTTTGTTTGTTTGTTTGAGGACGGGAGGGGGGTAGTTTGGGGTTTTTTTGTACCAGTATATTTAGGACTTGGTCACTGGAGCATCTTTACAAGGTTGCCCATGGCGATGTCTAAATCAGGGAGAGAAGTAAAGCGTACTAAAAAACCACAAGACTTTGTTGTAGTTTTGTTGCATTTCACTGGAGCCTGGTTAGAGTTTCATAAGGGGTCTGGGTCTTCTCAGAGCAAGAGATCTCAGAGAGGGGGCACAGTCCCCAGAGTTCCCTGTTCAGTCCAAGGAATGACTGTGCCCAGTGTAGATACACATGGAGTAGTTTTTGTCAAATCCTCACGTTTCCACTCGTGTACACAGCACAGGACAGAGCTCAGCACCCTCTATAAACCTGCTCAACATGTGCACAGCCAGACCTGTTTCCGTGGCTGTGCTGCTGTTCAGTGCCACACACAGGGGATTCAAATTCCTGTCAGTGAATGCAACCTTCTGTTGTTCCACTGCCTGTGGTGTAAAAAATACCCTGCAGTCCATGGATCCCAGGCTGCCATCTACCACCCACCTGTGGTTCACAGATACCCATTAAAGACTGTAGCCAAAAGAAGCACAATCTGTCAAGCCTGTACTCACATGAGACATAAACTGCTCCCTTCAAATACACAGAGGATGTATATCTAGCTGTGCTCCTCCTGCTCGAAAGAAAATAGCTGTGTAAGTCATCGTTTAATCCTGAGGAAGTTACTTAATTCTACTGTACATCTACTTTCCAGTCTGCTAAATGGTGTGAAATGACAAGGATTATCTATATCAGAACAAAATTCTGTAAACTAACATTCATTAATGTTACAAAATGGCTTGATATTATCAGATAAAAGGTGCTAATATTTTGATATTTTTCTGCCTTAGATTATATTGAAATGGTAATAATGCAAAATTGAAACAAAACTTAAATGTCTGAAAATATAAACATGGAATACAAATAAACAGCTATAAAAATGTCATTTAGAAGAATTGATTGAGTCATGAAAAGGCACAATATGCTTGCAAAAATATTTTTAAAACAACAGGAACCTCATTTGGCTGCATTTCCACAGTAACACCTGTTGGTGGCTTGGTAGGAAAAAGCTATTTTTCCTCAAAAAACACCCAGCTGAAAAATAAAAAGCCCTCAAATGTGCATTTTAGAGGAAAACAAAAGTGCAACATCTGTATAATGTGGAAGTGCATCTAAAATTAGATAAGAAAAACAATCTCTTGCAAAAGTATTAACAAAGCAGCATGCTGTTAGAGCAGGTTAATGATTCAACCTGAATGTTTTTTAAAATATATTTCAAGGTTTTCAGATGGTGGATGACTCTGTAAAGCTCTAAGCCACTTGGCCTGAGCATAAAGGTGATTCTAATTTTAGTTCTGAGATTTAGAGAACAGTCAATTATAAATATGATATTTAAATATAAAGAGTAGAGATGGAAATTTTATCAGAAATTTAAGATAAATACTTGAACTTCTTCTGAAAAAGAAGTTTGAACAAGAAATACTTTTGACTTAGTAATTATAGTTGTGTGACTCACAGGAGTAAAATTCCCCACTTCTTCTAAAATTTATCGCTAAAGTCTTAAAGCTTTTTAAAGATTTCTACCAATACAGAAATAAAAATATACATAACAACAACATTTTTTGAGAGATCAGCAGCTGTTAATATTCAACAAAATCTCTCAAGAGATACTTTTACAGGATTTATACAATAAACATATTTTCATCCTGAATTATACTATCAATATGTATATGTACTACAGATTGGACAAAATATTTGTAGTTATAATAATGAGCAAAACAATACTACAGCTGAGATCCAGTTTCTGACTATTTGTGGGAATGAGACTGTGGGAGCTGGATGATTTAAACACAAGATTTTAAAAAGCACTATATGCATAGAGTTCATCTATCAATAATATATCTCTGGTTATGCAAAAAATAGAACAGATTCTCCCTCCCCTTCCTTCCATGAAACTGCTTTATAAATTCTGAAAACTAATTATCAGCCACTGTATATTAACACAGGAAAAAGACAGAGATCACCAATCATTTACCGGGAATATTCACTGAAAAAAAAATCAAAACTCATTATTTTGAAAATTAAAGAAAATCTAGTTTTTCGAAGTACCTGAGAAGGAAAGCTAGCAGCAACTATTTCCCAAATTAGCACTGTGAATGACTGCCTTTTACATGAATATCTCTACATGTACAGATTTAAATTTACAGCTGCAGGCAGTGTTTCAGTCAGTGCAAAATCTGATGAGAACACGACAGGCAGTGTCATCTTTAAGCCAGCTGGTATGAATAACCACTGAAGGCACGGTGT
Source organism: Vireo altiloquus (assembly GCA_013396875.1). NCBI lineage: Eukaryota > Metazoa > Chordata > Aves > Passeriformes > Vireonidae > Vireo > Vireo altiloquus. The sequence continues at coordinate 92,045 of VZRF01010056.1, forward strand.
GTCTGTTCAACTAAAATCTACCTAAATCTATTGTAAACTCAATCACTAGCCAGGAAATTAATAAAATCACCGGTTTTCAGAAGGGCCGAGTATTAACAAATCTTTCAGTGAACATTGAGCTTAAGATAAAAAAGCATGAATATCTTAAATACTGCATTATGTCTCACCTTTACTTCAGGCTTCTACTGTGAGAGCTGGGTATATGATTTACATATCCACAAAGAAATGGTGATTGTTATGATTGAAACTGACTATTCAAAGGTGCCTAATTTACTAAGACATCTGTATTTACTAAATCACAAAGGCTGAGAAAGCCATAGTGGAGATATGAAAAGGCTCTCACATTTAATGAAGAATGGTTTGGATAAGATTGCTGATCCCTACAAAAAATCAGGGAGGATTTACTGCAGTGATGAGTAAAAAAATAAAGTTCTGTAGAAAGAAAATATTTTTGGGAAATAACAGTCCTTTTGGACTGTTCAAATGGGCAAAATAAGGCATAAGCAAATAATCTGGACTTATATCAAACCTCTACCTCAAGTATTGCTGAGACAAATAATTATCTATATAAAGAATAATTAGTTTTATGGCCCTTAACACACTTTGTAGCAACATAGCTATAGTTACACATCGATATTAAGATATTCTATGATATTCTTCAGATACCCATATGGGCTATCGTTTCCTATTGTTTCATGTGCTAACATTGGACAAGAGTTCCCTCATCTCTTAAAACTGATAGATCTTTGAGATGAAGTTTAAACATTTAGATCTCATTTTATTGATCCTGAGTTTGTGGCAGTCATACATATTTCTTGAAACACAATACTCATATTTTCAAAATGTTACACAGATTATTGCTAGTTTACCAGACACAGATAAAAACTGTACACAAAAGTACAGCCATATAAATAGCACATGGTAGTCTGAGAAGATGTTTTGGCATATTTTCTCTTTAATGGCTACTGCTACTGCTTTTGTAATGTAGCAGGATAGAGGTAAAGATACAGGAAACTTAATCATACAGGCCAGTTCACATACTGTGGTTGACAATGGACACAAAATACTGATGCTGAAGAAGGTGGCAAGCATCAGCACTTTATTGCAAAAACCCAGCTCTTTTAAGCACTTAGCCAGTTAATTGTTTACATAGTTTTAAAGCATAACAAACATAATTTAACCAACCACCATACACCCCTATGTGAACACATGATAGTCACACAGCATGTTTTTCTACCTCTAATTCAGCTGTGTCTCTTTCCCACAGTCCTTCTCTAGCCGAAGTAGCAGGCCTGAGCCATGATTTTACAAAGGCAATAAGGCCTCCATTTTATAAGGCTTTACCTATATACAACATGTGGTCATTGTTTTTTCATTACTTTTGAGTCTACTCAGTCAGCTAAAATAAAAGTCTAGCTTCAATGCAGTTCAGTAAACACTGTCTTCTTATTTTTGTCATCTCTTTACATTCAAGTACAAAAATGTGAAAATGGGCTCGGTTCTCCCACCACATTGGTCAGCTCAAGATCTTGCCAAATCCAAAATTAAATGCAGTTCACTTCTCTGTAGGAGACTGATTGACCTGGTGTGACATATTTTTTATCACACATCGACATTGTGAAATGTACTAATCCAAGTTCAAGATTCTTTATCACCTTCACAGCCTTCTATCTGACAGGAAGATATATAGAGGCAAGCACTAGGTAGCTAGGGTAAAATATGAAGATATTGATTTTTCAGGTTGTAGCAGATTAAGTAACCTGTAAAACCCAAAATTCATCAGGAACAAAAAAAGTTCAGGTCAAGTGCCCTCATGTCTTCAATCTGAGTTGTTATTTTTGGATGATTAAGAGGAAAACATTTTTATTTCTTCTAAAGGCTATATATTTATTGCCTTTCTTTAAAAGCTGGAGTGCTAGTGGTTGATAATACATCTTTTTCTGGACTGTAGCAAACACGTACAAAAAGATTCATTGAATCTAAAGCTAAAGTCAACCATTTCTGTATAAGGAGAAGAAACTTCCTGCCACCTTTTTGGTTTTGTGGAAAATGGTACCCACATATTCAACACAAAATCCAATTTGTTATTAGAAAAGTAGTTCTTGAGAAAAATCATAATGTCTGGTGTTTCTGATATTCCTTAAATATGTTTCTGATATTCCTCCTCTATTCTTTCCAAAACAGAAGGAACACTGAATTCTCAGTAATCACAAGGACAGTGATATTTTGACACAGTTCTTGCACTTTCATTAAAAAATGTTTTCTGTTGGCTTGCAATAGCAGGGAAATGGGGCTGAAGATGAAGTTCTTGTGACATGTGGCTTTTAAAGGACAACCTTGAGCAGAGATGATTTAGAACTATCCAGAAGGCAATTACTTCCAGAATGAAGAGAAAACCTTTTTCTCCAGCTTTACCATGAACTTCAAAAAAAGGTCTTTGATTAATGCTAAACTGACATATGACCACTTGATAATTTTGGTATTAATAGTAGAGATGAAATTTTGATGTATATAATACCTGGTGTTATTTTGATGCCCTCTTTGTTTCTTATGACATTCCAAAATAATCTGCAAGGAAAACAAAGGTTATTTCTTATACAAAAAGTTACATTGTTATCAAGATTTTGTTGAAATCTCATTGCAATTTTCAACTCTTGGAATTATTAACACATTATAAAGCTCTCTGAAATCAGCAGATCAGTTTTTCAGAGATTTATTTTCTATTATATGACTGTTAAAAGTAAATTCAGAGGGAGGAATGTGGAGGATAAAAATAGTTTACAATTGCACTCAGTCTGAGATGAAAGAAAATAAGTTAGTAGTTGTGCTAGCTGCAAAATCAAAGCAAAAGAGAAGTTGGAGTTGGGCGGATGGTCAAGAATTCTGCATCACACAGAAGAATCTAAGATCAGGAGGAGGTAAAGTTAAATTATGGGGAAGGGAGGCAGAAGTGAGGATCAGGCACATGGATTCAATGAACTGACACACAATCTAAAATCTTGCTGAGAAGCAAGAATAATCAGTAAGATAATCTCATGTAATAAAACCCCAGACTCACTAAGGTCAAACATCCATCCTCATCCAGATATTGTTACTGATATTCTCTAAGAGATTGTTGGCAGTGTTACTGGGCTGGCAGCTGAAATGAGCTGACATTTCCAAGGAAAGAGGTATCACACTGTCAAGCTGCAGACCTGGGTGTGATCTTTCTCAGAAAGCAGCATTCTGGTAAGCAAGACAGCAGGCTGAACATGTGAAAAAATTGTACAGCTCCAGGTCTTGTTTAAAATATCAAATCAGTCTTCATTTCAATACACAGCCTATATTGCTTCTCCCTTCTCCCTCCAGCTCTGCTCATCAGAGTCTTCCTCTTTAGCTGAGATTTCTGTAGTGTTCTTCTTCATGTGAGCCTTTTCATTTTGGAGGAAAAAACAGTCCTCATAGTAAAAGTAGGGCATTATTTGGGACTCTCTTTATCAGGAAAACGTGAAGACATTTAAAGGGGTAGAATGCAATTTCTGAATATGACATTTATACAAATTTTTGGATGGCTTCTCTTTCCTGTCCAATGCAGTATTTTTGATAGACCTGTAACACATTACAGAACGAAGAAGAGGAAGAAGATAATGTTTCATACATTCAGACAGTCTGTTTGAAATATTTTGGAATCCCTTGTTGTATTTTAGTTTGCAATTACCCAGTTCCATGTAGCTTTTCTCTTTTTACTGTTCACTGGCTACATTGTGTTTGTGTGTGTGAACTGTGTGTGAACTCTACTGTGAACTATAAAATAAAGTCCTCCAGACAATTGCACATATTTAAAAACAAACAAAACATGCATTAAGCAAAGCCTAAAAAGTGCTGTGGCAATCCAGTAGTGTCTAGGGAATAGGCATCCAGTCCTGAATGTGAGAATTAGAGCTGCTATGTATTTTTCAGATATAGCTGAATGTGCAGTTCAAGAACAACAGTCAGCTGGAACTTAATAAAAAGGCAGAGTGCAAACCAGGTGGTGGGGAACAAGTCAGCTGTCCTTAGGTCAACACACAAGTGGTGGAAATCTTCCAGCCAGGAAATTTTCTGACATGACATGGTTGAGTACAGGATTGCCATCTGTGCCCTATGAAAGGGATGAGACAATCCGAGCCATATTTAAAGAAAAGTCAAGAATATCTCCATGAAGAATGCATGAAGATATTTTGTATATGAAAATGAGAGACACCTTATTGTGGAGACTTACACTGGAAGAGCACAGCTTATAAGAAAAATCTGCAAAATGGTCCTTTTCTGTTCCTTTTCTCTTTTCTCATGTGGAGTCAACTCTGCAATTAAGTAGCATAAAAAGAGTGTATTTCCCCTAGCCTGCTGCACAAAAATCAGTCAATATAAAAATCAGAGAAGCATTTGGGATTAATGCGAAGACACTTTGGCTGATGTTGTTCTTGCTTTTATTTTCATCAGCTGCTCAGAATAAGGATAAAAGATTAAACTGTTGCCTGCATTCCATTTACCTCAATATGGACTTAATAAGCTATGTACTAATTTTGGCTTAAATTTTTTTGGGCTTTCAAAGATTTTAGAGTACATATAAATATTTTTCATTAAAATTTTTTCAGCTAGTAACAACGGCAAGCTGTTCATTTATTTAACTGGCTTTCATGTATGTGTGATATCTCCCCACAAGTTTAATGTGCATAAATGACTACTGATGGATATTATGAGAGGATAAGGAAAGGGAGATGCACCGATTAGGAAATTAGACATTCCACAGTGACATTGCCACAAACCTTATGTCTTGTCTAACTGAACTTGTAGCATTCATCAGGACTATCTCATTTATATGTCAGTTGGATGTTTCATGTTCAAATACACCACGCTACAGGCAGTCCACAATATCTTGAGCACTTAGCTATAGCTAAAGGAAAACGCTCATATCCTGTACAAAATGACACCAAAGTTGTCACTCTCTAGGTTAACAATGACAGTGGGTATTTAGCTACATGAATTTTTCTGGCTTACCATCTGTCATCATGTTCTGTGCTTTCACTGGCACATAAAAGCTGATTAGTCCACATCAGCAAGTGCTGCTTTGAAGAACAAATTAAAATACACCAACAGTTATGCAGTTCTTTAATTGCCTCCCTGGAATGCATCCAAATTAAAATATGTTTGCATGGGTAAAAATGGTAAGAGCAACCTCCAAGGGACAACAGAACAGCTGCATGCTATTTGGTAAAGGTCAGAGGACCTTGTCCAGTTGGGACACAAAGCACCTAAAATCCTGTGTTCAGTTTCGGGCCCCCAACTACAAGAAGGATACTGAAGTGCTGAAGCGAGTCCAGAGAAGAGCAATGGTGCTGGTGAAAGGTCTGGAGCACAAGTCTTATGACAAGCACCTGTGGGAACTGGGGTTGTTTCGCCTGGAGAAGAAGATGCTCAGGAATGACCTTATCACTCTCTACAACCACCTGAAAGGGAGTTGCAGCCAGGTGGAGATCTATTTCTTTTCCCAGGCAACCAGTGACAGAACAAGACAAAATGGCCTCAAGTTGTGCCAGGGAAGGTTTAAACTGAATAGCTGGGAAAACATCTTCACCAAAATGGTCACCAAGAAATGACACATGTTGCTCAGGGAAGCTGTTGACTCACTTGGATGTATTTAAAAAATGCGTAGGTGCGGCACTGAGAGACGTGGTTTAGTAGTTGAAATGGCAGTGCTGGGGTAATGGTTGGACTTGATGATCTTAAAAGCCTTTTCCAACATAAATAATTCTATGAGTCTATATAATTAACATTATGAGTGTTATATGAGCGTATAGTTAACATGCATGCTTGCACTCCATTTTACTTCCCTGCCCTACGGAAGGAATCAATGCCTGTTACAGCTTCACAGCTCTTACATGTACTCATCTGTAAATACTTTTTGTTGTAGAAATAAACTCACAAAAAGAAGAGATGAGCATAGAATTGAGGGCCAAAAGAGTAGTAAACCAGCACTTTTTTCTAAGGTACAGGCTAATTTATTTCTTATTGAATTGACTTCAGCATATTTAAACTCTATGTATAGTTCAGCTACTTAGAAGAGCACAAATATTCCTACGGTTTTAGCAAGGTTACAATTAATCAATTAATTTTTTAGAGTATAATATCTTCTACTGGACAACTAGATTAAAAGAACCTAAACCACATAGCAAAAAAAAAAAAAAAAAAAAAAAAAAAAAAGAAAAGCAAGACAAATAAGGAATTTGTTATACCTAAATGTTACACTTCTAAAGTAACTACCTAAGCAGCGTGTTACATAAATTATATGTGCACATATTTTGAAATACAAAGAATGTAAGATTTCTATGGAGAGTAGCACAATATGATACACACCTAGTTCATCCCCCTTTCTGTCATCCCTTTGTTTTTCATCTAACATGTATGACCAGTATTCATCTTTTCTTGTTTTTTATTTTATCCCAGCACCATGGAATAACCACAATAATTGCAGTTGGGCATGCATTTTAGAAAGCAAATTGCCAAAAAGAGTTTTTTGTTTATTTAATCATGCAAGTTCATAAAATGCAAAATTATTATATCTCAATCTCTTTTTTATTTTGAAGTCTGTCAAAGATGTAAAAAAAAAACCCAGGACAAACCTAGAAATTATTTTCACCAGAAATTCATCTAGAAAAAATTTATTTTCTGGTAGGAAGACAGAAATTTTACAGAGTGGAAACCTATCTGGACCAAAAAGGGTGATATGTATAAAATGTGTATGTGTTTGTGTGTGTGTATTTCTCTCCCTTCTCCAAGGCATTAGGTATTTGCCATGCAAACACATGCAGATTGCCACTATGTATTTACACAAGTGCTGTCATTTCTGTGGTTTGCCTAAGTATGCCTTTATTGGTTCTAAGATGTTTTTGCAATCCAGGTATAGAAGAAATACATCTATTCCTCAGAACCACCAGGATAAAATGTTTTAAGAGCAGGGCTCTCAGCTGCTGTTAGCAGTCAGTGCAAAAAGCAATACCACACCTGGTCTGCAACTGGAACACAATGATCAAGCATATGTTCCTGGAAATATTTAGTATTTTTTATTGGATGTCTACAAAATACTTAATTTAATGTCAAGATGGCTTTTCCTAATTTTCCAGTCCTTTAGAGTATAAATTTTGACTATATGCCAGGTCTTCCCTTTGAACAATGCTTTGACAAGCATCAGTGCCAACAGCACTTGGGTAAAATACACTATCCATGCAATTTAGGTGTTAGGCATTCCTACTTTTTAGAAACAGCTTCAAGGATGTGTAATTTGCTCAGCTTTGGTGTCTATAGCAATTAATTCTTCCTTGTTTTCCTTTCCTTCATAATTTCTTTCTCTCTGTATGTGTAGGGGTTTAAATATTCATCTAAGAACAGGACATTAACTTACTCCATTCAGCCTTCACATTTGAGTCTCAGTGGTAGAATTCAAGCAATATCCAAATGTTTTAAGGGCTTCCAAAACATACTAGAAAGAGATTTTTGATTAGGCCGCAGTGGTCATGATACGGATGATACGAGTGAACCATGACATAAACAAAAACATAATGGTAATGCTTATTATGACAAAACCTTTTACTGTTTGACTCCTCCTGGCTTTTTTGGTTTTATGGCATTCCATTGGTTCATATCCACCTCTTGAAATGTCAACAATGTACTTTAAATTTTGAAAATGCAATTAACTCTCCACTGAAAATATGGAATATGACTCTCTTATTTGGTCTGTTGCAGTTTGTTGCTAGCTCATTTCAGATTAGTTCTCATTACTAGCTGGGCTCTAAAAGATACTCATTTAACACCATATGCTCAAGAGGACATAAGTCTTAAGATTAAATTCTGCTGCCTCCTCTTGGCCAGCAGTTCATTGTAACAGACCTTGTTTGCATGCATCATCAATTGCTCTTGCCAGAAATGGTGCAGTAGCATTTTGTGGTTTATCTGCCAAAAATCCAAAATAAGTAATTTAATTTCTCTTGGTTAGCTCCAGGTTCTCAGCATTGATGCAATGATAATAAAGATAAAACACTCTGATAACTTTGCAGGGATCAATGGCAATAGGACTTTCAAGTTGCATAGAAATAGAAAAGAAGCTCCCAGAATAAGTGAAAAAAATCTTGAAGTAATATATTTTCTGCCCCTTTAACCCCAGCTAGATCCATTTGATAAATCAATATTTTCAAAATGAAACTCATCATGATCTTCAACCAGCTGTGGTTTATAAACACATATTTGGGGGTATTTTTCAACAGTGAATTACACACTAAGTACATTTAAAATTCTCTTTTAAGGATGAAGCCAGTTTTCTTATAGAGTTGGACAGCTGGATTTTTATTTGGCACATTTCAATGAAGCTGAAGGAGATAAATGAAGCCATGGAAGCAGTAACCATGCTCTGTCCAGGCAATAAATCCTACTTCTCAGCAGGACAAAATAGCCCAGGGAGAGTTATTCTAACGTAGCCATACTGTTCCAAGAACCTGAGCTAGCTTATTGAAGCATAGTAATGATACAGCTGCATGGCACTACAACATCACAGGTGGACTCAGTCTTCGTCTGCAGACTACTCAATCCAAAGAAGGATAGAACTGGTTTTCACTGAGAGTTTCTTACACAGACGTGATTGTTGTGGTATGTTTTGAAGCTTAGTCAAAATAATCATTCCCTTGAGCTCTAAGAACCTTATTAGACCTGTCCTGTTTTAAATCATCCTTCCAACCCTGTGCTGCTATGACTTCTTACGAGAAGCTTCTCAAAGCATCTTTGAGGTGGGTGTGTGTGTGCTTCATAATGAAAGGACCTTAATAAATGCATTTACAGTGTTTTGACAACTTACTTTTATATTAATTTAAATTCACACAAACAGTATCTACTTGTTCCTGACACAAAAAAAGAAAAAACAAACAAGAAAAAACCCAAAGAAAAAAACAAAACCAACCAACCAAACAAAAAACCCACAACAACAACAAGAGCAAAAAGAAAAATGTGATGGCTGGTGGGCTATTAACCGAGGGCCCATGAGGGTCCTATGGAGGAAAAGATTTTAAGAGGCACTCCCCAGGTTAGGGCGACAGAAAGAGGCTTCTCCCAGGCACGTGTGTTCATACACGCATGTTAATGTAGCCCAGTTCTGCTCCCCCGGCTGGCCTGTTGGCCTCCCTCCCCCTTTCCACCCTGTATGTCCCTGTTCTAGAATGTTCTCCCTTCCCGGTTTCCCCACTGGCCCTCGTTCCCCAGCCACTCCCTCTCTGTTTCCCTATTGGCTCCCACACCCTGGCCCCACCTGTGCACTGCCCCTGTGCCCTCAGACCATTGGGCCCTGAGGCTCTCTCCACCCCTATTGCCCCCATAATTGAACCTGGTTCCTCTGTTGTTTTTGGCTCTTCGTTCCTGGATCCCTTCACGTCTATGAGTGTAATAAACCTCTCTGTGGAACGCCATACAAAGGCCCTTCCTGGCTCGTTACCATCGACCTTATGTGGAGCTATCTGGTGTGTGTGCATGTGCCTGTGTGCTGGCACTGCCCAGCGGCTTCCCTGTGGAGATGCTTTCGGAAGGTTGCAGTATATACTGCCCTCACCCTCTGCTTTAGAGAAAAACCCAAACAAACTAAAATACAAACAAAAAAAAGAACTAGAAACAGCAGGAAAATACCGAACTAACATTTTAACTAACAGATTTTAACCAGGAACATATTTAATCTCCTCAACGCAAGGCAGAAAATATCATGCATGTTTTACAGGCAAAGAACCCATGGTTCATTTGAAGCCAGGCAGAACTGCCCAGCCTCACATGTTGAGCATCAGGCATATGGAGCTTGCCTTCAGTTTTGCAGTCCTCTGAGGTGAGAAGCATCCTTCATCCACCCAGGCAGCCAGTACCACAGCTTCTCTGCTGCCTACTTGGTGCACACATGTCCTCTATGCCACCACAAAGCCATGGCAAGAGCCACGGCACTCCACATTAGCCACAGTGTATATTGTCTGAGTCACTGAAAGGGACTTATTTATATATCCCTCAACTTTTTTCCCAATGGGGTAAAGAAAATTCCTGTACTTTCATGCAGCTTTCCTCCTCTGTCCCCACTCACAGATACACATGCTAGCTGACAGGGGCAGGTGCCTGGATGTCTGTGAAAATGCCCGCCAAAAAGAGGCCCAAAAGAGACCGAGTTAGGGGGAGGAGTTTGGGGGCACATGAAAAGCATCACAGGGTTTTTTTTGCTTTGGGTGGCTTGGAGGGTCAGTTTGGCCCCTTCCCTTCTCAGCTTCGTTGTGGTCCTGCCTTCCTATGTTGCATGTTTTGCTTTGCTTCATTGCTCCTGTGAACTAGTTCATTACGGTGCAAATCTCTGCTGCTGCCTGCCACTGTCCTGACCCTGCGACTGCTCCAGGAGCACACCTGTACCTACAGCAGCTTGTTCTCTACTGCCAGAAGGGACATGCAGCCTGCTGCTATCTGAAAATCGTACCCAATCCACCACAGGAGCTATGCAGTTGATACGCTCTGCCTGCTGAGCTGACGCTGACAGAGTACTCAGAATTCTTCATGGTAATGCAGTCCCTGCCTTCTGTTTCTTTTCCCCTCTGCCCTTTTTCCTATTCCCCTTTTATTTCAGTAAACGGTTTCCAAATATAATATTGCTGTGTTTTATGCTTAATTTTTTGTCAGAAAATCTATTAAAAGAATCCTTCCTGTCTCCTATAGTAGAATGGGACAGTCCCAAACTGGGCCCTATGAAGAAAAACCATCTTCTGTTAATGTGTAGGTCTGAGCTGCAGCAAAAGCTGTGTTCTCCCCCCAACACCACTGCATGACTCAAAGCACAGCACCATCCTACACTTTGGCAAGAAATGAGAGTATCTGACTTCAGGACATTGCAAAGCCCCAGTGTACCAATGAGGAAGATAAGAGCTAGTTCCAGGAATCCTGAAACAGTTCCCTAAGAAAGCAGTCTACTACTGTTAATGCTGGGATTGTTTCTATTGTTTTGATTAAAATTTCTTCACCATAAATATGGATAGAACCCCACATTTTGACATGTAACAGGAACACAGTTTAATATGTGACTCCTCTTACAATAGTCTAATGCAATTAAGGATAGATTTTTAATGACATGGCAATTGTAAAGACATGGCAATTGTAAAGACATGGCAGCAAAATAAGACCGTCATTTGGAGGGTAATATTGTAGTAAGATTGTCCCATGTTTTCAAAGACAGAAAGCAGTATTTTGAAGTCATATAGAAAACTGACAAAGCAAAATTAGTTTTACATTGTTAAAAAAAAAGAAAACCTACTAGCCTTAAAATTTAACATTTTTAATATTAATAAAAGCAGAAAAAACACGAGAAAAACCCAACCAACCCAACAAACCTTAATTTTATTTCACTAGTATTCAAGTGCATCAGACAAACTTTTACATTTCTTGGATGTTCTTTGTTTCAAAGTCATTACCTACAACAGTTTTATTAAACAATATTCTGGTTGATGAAAATAAATAAATAAACATTGGCAAAAATCCTACTGTGACATATTTCTGTGAAGTGAGTCAAATGCAAGTGGAAGTCAGAATTTTCAATGTAAACAACTGGGGACAGAAAGATTTTCTCACTTCAGACATAACAAAGGTGGTAAACTAAGTGAAAATCGGTAGTGCCAAGCAATAAGACAAGAGGCAACAGGAAAAAACTGATGCATGGGAAGTTCCACCTAAATATGAGAAAGAATTTCTTTACTATGCAGATGACTGAGCACTGGAATAGTATGCCCAGAGAGGTTGTGGAATCTCCCTCATTGGAGATCTTCAGAAACTGTCTGGATATGATTCCATCTAGAATGACCTCGCCCTAGCAGGGAGGTTGATCACTTCCAATCTTACCCATTCTTTCTTCTGCAAAAAAAGAAAAACAAATTTCAAAATGTTGCCCAAGACAAAAGAGAGGATTTTAGAAAAGAGATTATATTGCACAAGAAGAATTACATGATGACTCATAATGACATGAAGGACATCAACATAATTAATGCAAAGACAGTCTGCAAACACCCTTAATCCTCCAGTATGCATTGAGCCTGAAGAAAAGGAATCACTGTTAGAGAAAATGTGTAAGCTTTAGTCTATATCTATATCGTCCTTGACACTTTTTCTGAGATTCTGGATTATTACAAGTTCAAATGGTATTGCTGAGGATGTGCAGAAGCTTTATGCTATAGGATAGTATGCATTTTAACCAATTTAATTTAATCTTATTTCATTTGTGCAAATCATTCTGCAACAAATATTGATTCCTTTATAATTACTGAGTATAACTTTTTAAACATGTTATGTAAATAAGATTTCAATCTGGCAAATATTACAAACCACTCATTTCAATATTGCCTGTAATAATACACCTGTATGAATAAATGTAGGTCTGTACAGATAGCTATTTATTATACTTAGGCTAGTTCCCGTTTTACCTTGACCTCGTGTTGATGTCTCTGCTAAAACTAAATACATTTTTCCTTTCACTATAAAGGAAACTGAAGAGAAACAGCTGCCATGGAGATGTTGCATTGATAGATGGCTAAACTGGAGATTATCCAAACCTAAGTATCCACCTACCTAAATCAGAGTACTATTTCTACTACTTGATCAAATGACTGAAATCTCAACTGTTCTCATCTGGAGTTACTTTAAACTTTATTTACAAAAATGTTCTGAATAACAACTCATCTTCTTCGATTCAAGCCAGTAGCACTTCAGTCAGAAGCAATATAGAAAAGGAAACAATATAAAAGTGATTAAATGTAAAAAAAGCATTCCTAATTTTTTCACCAGCTTTAAAGAAACTACTGTAGACTTCTTTTTAACAGGGCATTAGCATCTCAGAACAAACTTTAATCACTAATGATATGAATTGTGTTGAAAGTGGGAATAGAGAGATGAAAAGAAAAACTTATTCCATTACTCATTTCCCAGTATGAGGAATTATGTCTCTAACCCAACTTAAATGCAAGGTCTTGATAATGTAGACATGGAAGTCAATATTGCAATGTCAAATTTTTCTAATGGTTATCTTTAAACAGGAACACAACTTTTTCATATATCATTGGTATAGGAGGTAATTATGGAAACACCCTTGGTTACACTGTAGATCATGACTTTCTGATAGTAGTTATCACTGCAAATTTTGGTGTGTATGATTTTTGTTTGAATAAAAGCATTAATGTTTTTTCTTCATATTTTATATATAAATCAATGAGTCATGTACTTCATAGTTTGCATGTAAGAGCTGTTGCCCACTAAACAGATTCAGTAACAGAGTACTGTGGTGGAAAAGAGCAATGGACACTTCCCAGTGTGTTCTGATCTCAAAGATTCAGCATACACACCTGTGTTTCTGCCAGCAGTCTCAAAAAATAGCAATGGACTCATTTGGCAAGTGATGTTAATTGCATTCTTTTCAAGTTCAGGAACTTGGAGAGCATTTCTATGTTTTAAATTAAGCCTTCTCACCAGGGACCAATTTCAGAAATGGATTGAAGGCATTGGAATGATATAAATGGATACCTTATTCTGACTCATTAATATGCATATTGTACTAATCTAAACCCCCTTTATATTCTTTTTAGATTTCCCCAGGCAATTCTATAATTTTTTTCCTCTCATTTTCATAAATTTATCAATATGTTACATCCCACTCTTTAACTTTGTCCAGTATATTCACATGAAAAAGAGCAAGAATGTCTTTAATTTCTAGGCTGAAAAGTAGATGAGTAGGAAAAGGGACCCAAAGGAACAAAAAAGGAAAAGGTAGATTATATAATTACATTATGCGTCATCTAGTTGAATTTGTACTAGTTTCTAAGTGTACTGGCAACTTCCATATGTGTTCTTTTAAATGTTAGTAAATGGAATGGATGAAATTATGCTAAAAACCTCTAAATGAACAGAAATCTAGTGACTGAATTTTTTAAGTCACATTAATACATTAAAACCGTTGAAAAATTTCGAACCCATTACGTTTCAGGAAATAACCTTGTAATTGATTACCTCAAAATACTTTAGCATAATCTCTTGCCTTAACTCTGGCTGCTTTCTAAAGGATGTGTTGATTACCTACATAATATATTAGACTTGCAAGAATGCAACCTCCTATCTAGTTACCCTTGAGAAAGAAATTACAGATTGTCTACAGGGAAAGGTTGAACATACCTGCAAAATATTTATAACTTAATGTGAAATTAATCTGTTAGTCTTTTGACACCAATATAGTAGTTGCTGAATTTGTGTGTGGGCAGGAGGCAGATAGGTAGATTCAGAGAAATTAAAACTATTGGGAGTTATTAAGCATATGGCCATATGGAGACATGTACATGGAGGCTGAGAAAGCATTTAGAAAATTTTTGCTATATCATTGCCCTCTTCTTGTTACCTTTTTTTTTTTTTGTCGTCTATGTATGGCCACTGTCAGAGGTGAAATACCAAAGAAAATGAATGAAATTTCAGTCTGATGCACCAGAGCTTCTCTTAGAGGTTTTGCAACTTTGCACCATTCAATTGCATACATTATCATATCCATGTTCTCTTCAACAGAATAGAAAAGAGGAAAAAAAGGGATAGAGAAGAAAATTCAAATAGGCTTTATGAAAAGGACTGCTAGATTCCATGGATGCCAGCTAGTATTATAATAATTTGTTTAACTGTAAGACAATCTAAATGAAAGTGAAAACCAATCAGAATCATAGAGCCATAGAACTGGAAGTTTGAGTTGGAAGGAACCTTAAAGATCATCTACTTCCAAATCCCTAACCATAGGGAGGGATACCTTCCACTAAAGTACATTGCTCAAAGCCACATCCTACCTGGCCTTGAACACTTCCAGCTATGGGACATCCACAATTTCTCTGGGCAGCCTGTTCCAGTGCTTCACCCTCAAAGTAAAGAATTTCTTCCTAATATCCAACTTTAACCCACTCTCAGTTTAAAGCCATTCCCCCTTTCTCTATCACTATGTGTCCTTGCTAATTTTCCTTCTCCAGCTTTCTTTTAGGCTCCCTTTAGGTACTGGAAGGCTTCTCTAAGTTCTCCCCAGAGCCTTTTTTTCCTCAGGCTGAACATTCCCACCTTTCACAGCCCTTCTTCATAGGAGAGATGCTTCAGGCCCCCAATCACCTTTGTGGTCCTGCTCTGGAACATTGACTCCAGCAGGTCAATATTCTTCCTATGTTGGGGACCCCAGAGCTGGATGCAGTATTCCATGTGGAAAACTAAGAATCACGTTACATTTTTCTAACTCATTCAAAAACAGAGCATTAAATTATTAAGTATAGCCCTAGCTCTCAACCCTGAAGAGGGTCCATTAGTGGTACACATATTTGAACAGAGATATATCATAAATATATGTGTTAGTATATATACTAACATATACCAGCAAGTATGTGCATGTGTATTTTGTTGAGGTCAATTGCTAAAATGTAAGCAGTAAATGTTTTTAAGATCTGGCTTTGAAATTTCCTGTTTATGAAAAGTATACTGCATATTCCCTTCTTATTAAGATGAAAATGCTTTGACAAAGTTTTCAATTAATCCCATTTCATCAGAATAGTGTGCCCATAACTGACCTCAGCTGAACTATTAGAAAGGGAGTAATTGTCCTGACAAAACAGCAAGTGTGTCCTGATTTTTTGTTCTGTTTTTAAAGATACTTCTGAAATTATACCCCCAAATGTCTCATTGCCAAGCCAAGAGACACACGGTCTATTTGGCTATGAATTACTTCTTTGAAACAGCTTAGTTATTCTATAGGTCTCTAATGAAACTCAACATTCTATTTCTGTCTGGAAACATCTGTTCACTGGATGACAAAAAACCTCAAAAAACCTTTTATATATCTCTTGAAGAAAGGATTCTGTCCTGCTAAACTACCATTCAATGCATTGTAACCAAGAGGGGCTGTTGAACTTGTACATTAATGGATTTATGGACCTTGTCAGGATCATAAAGATGAAGAGATATCCCTCGATTATTTTATGTATATTTCTCGTTGCCCTTCATCAGCAAAGTTATTGTGAGAAACATTAAATACACTTGACCATATTTGTGTTTGTGATCTTTTTATAGTGCATTGATGTCTCCCAAAAGTTTCAAAAGCATTTAGAAATCTGACTGATCTTCCTGGGTAAGCTAACTTCAATCTTAAAATTTATCAGTCATAAAGAATGAGATCTAAAACAACAAGTTGTTGGAAAGGGAACTAGCAATAATTTGCATCTAACTGTCTTCAAAATAAGTAGTGCCATGAGTTTAAAATCACAGAATCACAGATTGTTTCAAAAGGGATAAACAGAAAAGAAAGGATGTTTTCTATGACAAAAAGTATAAAAGGTTGCAGTTATTCTGATGAATAAAACATTAGTTTTATTCAGTGCTTTATAACAAGAAGCAGTGTTACGGTATTACTCACTAAAATAAATTTCCATTAAACTCTTGTTTTGAACATGTAAAAGCCATAAGTTCAGCAGGAAGCTGAATCAGTCACTCTCTCCTACCTTTCTCTGTAAGCATCCAGGAAAGGAATTGTAGTCCCAGAGTCACCCCGCATCCTAGCCTGAACTTAGTTATTCCCATGGCCATTGCAACAACAGTCCTCCATCTACAACCAAGAATGAGAGACATGCACAAAAAATGGTACAATTCACCAGTGGGCTGCACTGTCCATTGAGGAGCCTCTCTCTCCAGTACCCACAGACAATAATCATAGGGCAACCAGGCTTCTAGCTTGGACCTCTTCATGAAGTGCCTGAAGAGAAGTGAGAAGAATACAGGGTGAGGACAGCAGCGCCTCAGCAAAGGAAAGGCTGCCTGTAACCCCAAAGAACCATGTTTTTATCTCTCCCCACAAAAGTACCAGCATTTGTTTTGCACAAAGACCAGGCTGAGAAGCTAAAACTGCTGGGAAATGCAGGAGTAATTAGTGATGTCGTATGTGTTCTTTGGACACAAATGGAGCAATCTTAACTCTGTTGACACCTGATGGGACATTTTATCTATAGAAGCAGAAAATTATTCATCTAAGTCAAAATTTGCCAATGAAGAGTACAAAATACTATTTTTCCCTCCCAAATGCCTTTATCTGTGCACTTAACTTTATGACATAATCTGCGTGCACTCCCATTACTTGATAAAAGGAGAGGTTTTTAGAGGTCCAAAGAGGATTCCTGTTGACTTTCAGTGTAAATCGGGCACTTTTTATTATCTCCCACCAGATCTATAAATATCCTCACTTGTTCTGTCCTTTAAAGAATATAGGGTTCCCCAGGCACTGGGTCATTAACTTAAATATTCTCTTTTCTTGCCCTAGGTAAGGGGTCATGGTTAGTTAATGTGGATATTTTTAAGAAACATCATTAAACATTCATCAGGACTTATTAAAAGTGCCAGAAGCAAAATAATATTTCAGATGCAAAAGATGTCCAACTTTCAACGTGTGCAAGAATGGCTAAATTAAGCTTGATTACTTTTTAAAAGTCTATGATTCTGATTTTCATTATTATGTGGAGAAATCCTTCCTCCACAGCCTAGTAGGCACAAATTATCTGCAGTCTCAGGCCTCCCCTCCCTAGAGGCAGATGACAACAGAGTTCTGCAGTGATTTGGCCTTTTCCAAAACATTTTTAATTGGTTTCATGTCAAAAGCAATTCACAGCTGCAAGATCTGTTAGAATACTGTAGAGCTGATATTGCACGAGCAATGAAGTTCCTACTTCCAACAAATTAAAGGCTGTAGATACCTTTTTCTTGTGTATGCCTTTTCTCCATAGTCTTTCCCTCCCCCACCTTTTTTCTTTCTTCCTGTGGACCAGCAGTCAAATGCTCAGTCAATTAGCAAGTATTGAGAACTGGATGATTTTTTGCTCTTGAAATTCAGCTGTTCCCCACAGCAAGGCAGAGGACAGGTGCCTTTACACTGTTAGATTACTGCATATGGTACTCTGTCACTTTCCATGTTTCAATCCATGCTGCAGCCCTAGAAAAGAAATTATTAGGAACAAGCAATCTAACAGAATTGAAGAGTTTAGCAAGTGCTTCCTTCTAGTTAAAATTTATTATTGTAACTGCTCAATTAATGATGTCTGTACATTTTGCAAAGCTCAAGGTTCTCCATGCAAAACTAAGACTCGAGAATCTACACTGAAATATTGCTGAATCTTGTTTTAGAGATACTGTTCAGATATAAGTCTGAATCTTATCTATTCTAATAAAAACAGGGTCCCTATTTTCTTAAGAAAAAGAATAGTAATCACGAATCAGACCAAACAGTCCTTTTCCATACCACACACAAATACATCAGAACAGGAATCCACTGATATGAGTAACACAGTTCAATGTGCTCTCAGATGTCATTTAAGATTATAATACTGATTAGAGTAATAACAGTCTTGTTTGTTCTGCAGTGAAGAAGCACTCTAGGAGGTGGTATAACTTGCCAGCAATTCTGTTGCATCACTCCCAAATGATATATAAGCTGCTAAGTAGAGTAGTTTATTAAATATTTTAAAAAGCTGATGCCAATGTGAAGCTATAAACAGAAGATTGAATTGTAAATATTTAGTATGCATGACACTAGTGCAAAAGAGACATGGTACAAATAAATGGTATTTGATTACTGAAATTAGGGCATTGGGGCCAGACTGGGCATTAGTACAACATTTAACCTGGAGCTCTACTCCTCTTTTGCCTACAATAAATTCAGTTCCTCTAAGAGATTTTCCTTCCTTGTTTTTTTGGGTTTGTTTTTTTTTTTTCCCCATAATTAACCACTTCCAAAACCCCTTAGATATCAGGTTTTATTTTGGAGCTAGTCATACTATATTACAGTGTAAATGTAGCTCTGATCTTCTGTTTGCATATGATTAATTAATAAGTTCTGATTTCTGTGGATATTTTTGAAAAGTAAACGTCTTCCGAGTAGTTTATTAATATAAATACCATCTTATGATAGTCCATGAAATGTCAGCTTTGACAGTTCAGTATTGACTGCTTTTGGTCGTATGACTTTTGTTTTTCTCCTATATTGGAATTTTTAAATATTTGAAAGTAGGATGATGTGAACTGGCATATTAAACCACAAACATTCAAGCAACTGAGTGGCTGAGTTTCTTCTTAAGTTAATGTTTGCTGTGGCCTTCTTTACACTTTGAAATCCTTGAAATTTTGATAATTCTAAAACAATGTATAAAGAATACCCAAAACATTTATTCTTTATTCACAAACATTATTCTTTGAGAAAATGTTTGTGAAGCTCTTATCTTAATTTGATTAGTCCTTTCCTACACAAAATGTCCTCTTTTGGTGTCTGAATATTTCTCTCAATATCTGCCTTATGTAGGCAGAGGCTCTTCAGATTTCCTTGCCACAAACTGCTAGGTTGCAAGGGAGGGAAGATTTGCCTTAGGATGCGATATGGGCTTGGGTTAAATAAGGCATTGGTCCAACTCACATAATTTCAGCCAGCCTGTGCAGGTCTTTAATCTTCCTCTCTCCCCGTGCATTACATCACATCAATACTCATTGAAGACCACCACGACTTCTAGTTTCAAGTTTATAGAAATGAAAGCATAGGCAAGAGATAAGGTTCATGATTGTGATTTATCCCAGTCAGAATTTGGAAGGAGGTCAGAAGAATATACTATTGCACAGGCAATTGCAGACAGACTGGTCAAATAAAATCTACCACTTCCAAAAAAAACCCCACAAAACCACAAAAGAACCAAAACAAACCAGGTAGCAACAACAAAAAACAGCCAGCAAAAATCACGAACCATTTTGTTGGGATAGTTAGCATGGGATGATATTCAAGTGGAGAATCTTTTTCTCCAACTAGTTGTCCAGTTTCTGTCCAGGTGGTGATGGGAGTCCATTTTAATGGTTC
Source organism: Vireo altiloquus (assembly GCA_013396875.1). Taxonomy (NCBI): domain Eukaryota; kingdom Metazoa; phylum Chordata; class Aves; order Passeriformes; family Vireonidae; genus Vireo; species Vireo altiloquus. The sequence continues at coordinate 111,987 of VZRF01010056.1, forward strand.
TTAGCCATGCCAGAGGAGACTTCCCAAACAGTTAGTTCTACTAAATTTTTATAAGCAAGCTGAACTGTGATCCTATGCCACCACTCCAGTGAATGCATGATCTGTTTCTATTTAATAACTTAAACTATAACCAAAATATCTTAATTTTCTATGTGCAAAAGACTCTTCAATGTGAGCATGTGTGCAAGTACAAAAGCAGTTTATGCAGAGTATTAACAGGCAGCTTTCCTGTGTACAATCTGGGTAATTCTAGAGCAGGAATTGCCTGGGGAAGTCTCTGCAACAGCCAGGTCCTGCACCCAGGGTGTTAATCAGCATGTTTAAGCATATAAATTATGTCTGTCAGTTAGCTGGTGGACAGCAGGAGATGCCTAGGGGAATCTACAAGACTCTTTAAAATTCCCAATACAAGTACCCCCTGTAACCAGAGTTTCTCAAGAAGCCAGCCAGAAATTTGATCAGTGACCCTGTCTCAAGTCTGCCTGTTGTTTCATTGGTGTGAACACCTGGAGAACACCTGGGCCACCCAAGGAAGTGATGAGAATGCACACTGCATATGCACCTGAGCACAGTCCTGACAGACAGCTGCAGCTCTATTTTCAACTTCCACTGTGTTACCATTAAATCAAACTCCATAGACTTTTTCACAATATATGTTTGCAGATTTGGGGCATAGGTTCAATTTCTTTCCCTAAGTGACTGTTGTACTTTATTTAGAAATTTTAGTCCTTTGAGAAAAAATGCCTACACCTAGCTGGGATGAACCACTTTCTTTGTGACCTTTGATTCCGCATTGTTGGGGAAGATGAAACAGGGAAACCTTATAAAGGTGATTGCTTGACAAAATATTCTGAAAACATGAAACCTGTAAGTGAAGTAGAAATGAAAGCTAGCTTTGAGGTGTAGGATGCCGAGGCATTAGTTACTGTACAACCAAAAAACAATGGGCTAGCCAGCTGAAGGAGAATCTCTGTTGATTGAACAATGTCCTTAGCAGATAAGGAGATGCTTCTG
>VZRF01010056.1:113165-171347 GCA_013396875.1 Vireo altiloquus
TGCTTCAAGAGCTGCCCTAGATTGCAGAGATCTCTTGCCATCCTCGTCCCATCTCCCCTTTATTCTTTCCTATACTGCATCTTTAACCTATGAAGAGAAGAATACTAAATATTGAGCAAATTTTTTTGCTCTGAAAGTTTCCAGAAATTGTTCTGTCCTTTTCCTCTGTTTCTCAACATTTTCTCATTTGCTGTGGTTGAGAGCATGAGGGTAGAGGAATTCTGTAAAAACAAGAAGTGTGAAGGCAACTGTTTGCCGCAATTTACAAAAGAGTGAAGGAAGTGAATAATTCAAGATGTACCATTCTCACATGACTTTGAACAGCTCTAGACATTGAGTATTTCGTGCTGAAGCGCTCTGGCTCTTTGGAAATTCAAGTAAGCTAAAGTGGTGCCAGTGCAGAAAATGCAAACTTAAAAATGCAACTAAATAAAAAGGCATTAGGTACTTCTCTGAAGTTCTTACACACTAGTTTTTGTTTGCCAGCTTTATTTCATTTTGCTCTTATTTAGATGAATTCTCTTTTTCTTAATCTCTATAAAACCTTTCTGACATAAGAAAGGATTTCTCAGCTAATTTCTATCTACATCAAGGGGTTTTTTTTGTTGTTTTGCATTTTGACATATAGTTCCAGATAAATACTCATGATCAAAGTCAAAATTATCAAAAATTATCTTGTATACCAACTCCTGGTATTTGAAGCAGAGATTATTTCAATTAATAATAAATAATATCAAATTGGAGATGGAATTTTGATGGTTTCCAACAGAAATTTTCCTATTTCATATAAAAATCTGTTTTAACATTTGCAACACTTTTACTAGTTAATTTAGCTCATCCAAATACAGTAAATCAAATAACTGGGGTTTTTTTCATTCCAAGATAAATATAAGTTTTTTACAATGAGATGTATTGGGTGACCACACTTGGGTGTGGTCTTGCAAAATATCAAACTGTAGACTTGCAAAAATATCTTCCCATAATACCACTAGCATATCTTTGCATTGATATTTGAAATTCTTTGNTTTCAGTTTAGATGTGAAACATTTCAATGTTTTAGTGGGCCTGGGAATGTCTTCCAGTCAAGAAACCTAAGAAACATCTAGCAAGCTCCATTCTGAAATACATATTAGATTAGAATTAAAGACTTTCACTCAAGAGATGGAAGTCATATGTTTGAAAGCCTCATGCAGGGCTAGGCAGAAGAAAAATGGGCACATCACATCACTTTGCATGACAAAGGCAATATTGGCCCCCTCATGGACTTTCCACTGTAAAAGTGAGCTGACTTAGACATCCACCAGTAAGTAAAAAAATACTCTCTGTGTCCAGGCTCTTCAGTACTTGTGTCCTACTGCACAGTCTTGCATTGGGTTACCTGGAACCTCTGCCATGGCTACAGGAAGCTGTTAACACATCTGGATGTGATCCAGGATGTCTCCTGAAAAGCAAGACGTATGCCTTACAAATCCAACTGCTCTACAGAGTTCAGGTACTTTTTGCAGGTTACCGAAAGGTGAATCCCTCCTATGGGATTCAATGTCCAGATCCTTTCCTTGGCAAATTGTCCAGCCCACACCTTTTTTCAGTTAAAGGGCACAGGTATAATTGTGTACAGGAGGAGCAGAGGTAAAGAAATAGGTATTATCAAACATTTTGCATTGTGTCTGTTGGGTCAAGATTCTACTGAGTGGGAGAGATAGAAGGAAGAGACAAAATACTCGTAATTAGTGTTTAAAGAAATTACCTAGGAGTGGTAAGAGTTAAAGATTTTAATTACAAGCCCTATTCAAAGAATTGCTTCTGTGTTTTCCGGGATGTGGTTAATGCAGGACAAAAAAATCTGTTCTTGAGGGAGGAAAAAATATTGTCCACAGGACTGCTCTGGGCAGACATTTATACCTATGTATTAAAGTACAAATTGCACACTTACCTCTGCCTTCATGAAACACTGTAACTCTTAACATGGAACCCTCCCACCCTGCATTCTAGTTAATTTAAATTCATTAATTTATTAATTTAAGGATCATTTCAAAAATTATTCCTGAAAATACTGCAAGTAATAGTTACAAGATTTTTAAATATATTTATGCAGAACTATCTAGGCCTTGGATATTTCCAAGATAGTGTTAATGTAGTCCCATTTACAGTTCTGTCCTTCAAACAGTACCCCAAATGTCTTTGTATAAACATACAAAACATTAAAATTATTACAGTACTTATTACAATAAACAGCCACATAAAAATCAGCACTTGGCTGCATTTTGAGTCTGGAACAATCATCAAATATAACAGCTGCATGGTGTGAAGAATAAAGCACATATAGTATACATGGGTACAAATCACTTTCAGCTAACTTTTTATGATGTGCCTCTAAACAGTGTTTGTATCTGAATTTGTAATTCGTATACTGAACAGATGGAATAAACTGAAATACTGGAGTGCCCATAAATTGATTCATTCCACCTCATGACTGCATACTGGAATATAATTTTCTCACCAGAGCTTTATCTTGGTGGATAATGCCCCTCATGAATAGAGGAAAGAGGTAAAGGATGGAATGTTTTATAGCCCTGGTCTCTATTAAGGGCCATGTTCAAGAAAGCAGCTGCTTCATTGATCAGCTTTAAATGACAAAGTGTTTGATAATCATAATGCGAAGCACCCAGAAAAAAACCTAATTTAAATGTTTCCCAGAAAGCTCAAAAAAGTTTTGACAGCTGTAAACATTCTCATGACAATGAATATATCTGTGTCTTTTGTTCCGTTTCTCAGCAACTACAGAGACCTTCAGTGCCTCTGGATGATATATCAAAGAAGAACTTACTTAGTCAGTACAGAGAAGCTGAGGTCCACTGTGACAGATATTTAAAAACATATTTTCCCTTGAATGAGTGACAAGAACTTGACATTCCCATCACTCTGTGTCCAGGTGAAAGCACAGATGTGACTAAGAAGGTCTGGTCTCTGTTCTTGGCTACAGGACTGAAAGAGACATTTGCTGTTGGCACTCCACATTTCAGTCTTCCCATGCATAAAATGTGGATAATAAATTATATTTTTCCCTATAGCTATGAGACTTAGTTCACTAGCACCTGAGTGCATGCCATAGTCTGCTGGAATATCCAGTAAAAACTACTAAAAATTAGTTTTAGTTGTCCATAGCAGTTAGATTATCAACAACGAAAATGACCAATTTCCTCATTCTGTATTGCTTGAAACCTTCTAGTAAGCCAAGAATAGTTACAAATCCATCCTGCAAGCTGCTTTTTATGGTTACATCTTGTGTCCAAACATTTGTTCAAGTCAGCTGGCTACAACTGCTATGTTAGACCACTAAAATTCATATATTCTAAGTTCTATGACTCCCAAATTTGCAACAGAAGAGAGGTCATAGTCCTCGACAGTAGCATTACAGGCATTGATCACTGGCTTTGAGTCAGGCTTCAGTATGCTTGCATATAGAACTCCGTCCTGTATACCTTGATATACATAAATTTGGTATATATTTGAATTTGGACTAAAAACATACAAAAACATATATATTTTATATCATAATGTAAAATGGACAAGTAGGTATGACATTTCAAGTCTTTCACTGAATTAGTGGAAGTGGAGACCCTACTATTTTTAGTAAATGAAAAAGCTACGTCTGCCACTCAAATTTTTGTCTTGGAAACTTTTCAGGCTTGGGTTTTTGTTTTGCTTTTTTCTTAATGAAAATCACTGCTCGTTAGCTTCTAATCCCATTCAAAGAATGACAAATACAGGATGGACTATAAGAATTTGAAGATTTTGCCCATTTTGTTCTGTCTCATATTCCAGGTTCTCAAGAGGGTTGGAAACATGGCAGACAGAACAGTTTAGCTGAATAACTAAAAAGGAGGAACATTTTCTATGTGCCTTTGTGTAACCCCAGACAACAACTAAGCACTACACAGCCTTTCATTCACTTCCCCCACAGCTGGATGAGGCTGAGAATCAGAAGCGTAAAAGTAAGAAAATATGGGGTTGAACTAAGAACAGATTAATAATTGAAATATAAACCATAATCAAATATTGAATAAAACAAAATAAATGGGGGGGAGGCAAAAGAGGAAAGGACAGAGGAGGGAGGAGGGCAAGGGAGAGACGGAGTATGAACCAGCCCTTTTTCTCAGGCTTGGAGCAGATACATAAAATAATGGAAGATGCACAGCAGAAAGCAAGACCACTTAGCACATTTTAAAGAAAAAGTGTTTTTCGAAGAAAAATATCATAACAGATGGCAAACTGTGTGTGCTAGTTTGTTCAAAAGTAATAAAAAAGTAAGTAGGATGAAATAGACAGCATAAAACAAGAAAAGAAACTACTTCTATTAGCAAGAAAGGATGATTAGGATGCTTAAAGATCAGAAAAATATAAAATGAGTAGAAAGATCAACTTTATTGAAAATAAATTCAATTAGAACGGAGTCCTTCACAACAATTATAAAGGAACTAGCCTCTCAGCAAGGAAACTAGAATATATTGCAAGTATTTTATATACATCAATATAATTCTTTTCTTTCTGCATGAAATACATAGGAAGATATGCTTAAAACACATTACAGCAATTTAGATGGCAAAGATTTTTTTTCCAAGACACATGAACCCATGCAGATTGAAGGTCTATTTAAAACTGGCCATTATTGCTTCGATAAATAATAAATCAACAATTTTCCAATGATTTCAGCATGCACAAAGCTAATACACATTTCATGGACCAGCTGATGCATGACTCTGTGCTTGAATTTTGAGAGATACATTTACATGCCAAAGAATATACTCTGCAGCTGAAAAGAAGGAAGTGAAGAAGTTATGTAAAAGTTTAGAAGGTTTCAGAAATGCATTGAATCAGAGAGAGATTAGAACACTTAGGAAAAAATAGGTTCAGAGGACCATATCTCACTTTTCAATCTTTTACCAAAAGGGATGAGAAACATTGTCCTTGCGAGCAGGATTTTTGCACTCAGGATTTGTTACTACTTCCGTCTCTGGGTCGTGACAATGGTCACTGTCAGCAACAGCTCAATGCCTTCATTAATTTGGTAGGGCTATGACTGTGACATTCCCATCCCTCTACAGGGATCAAGGCCAGGTGGATCACTGAGCCCCAGCCCTGCTCTCGTCCTGTCTCTGCTAGACTTTTGAAGAAGAATGGGAACTGTATAAAAACAGAGGCAGGAATCTACATCACCTCTGGAATAACCCAAGAGATTGACTTAGAGAGAGCGCAGTTGGCAGAATATAGGTAGGCCCCTTTCCCACTGATTGTCTGCTAAAACTTTCTTTTAAGAAATGATTTATAATATTTATTATTTTTATTTTTAGTTGACATACAATATGAACCTCATGGGACAATGAAAAAAAGGAAATCTTTCACTTTGGTCTATTTATCCACCATTTAATATGTTGGCCATTTTTCAGGGATTTTTCCCCTAGTATTATGACTCAAGGAGTAATTTTTAAGGAAATAATATGTAAAAGAGGAAAGGGACATTCAAAATAAATTAGGGATATTTATTTTATTTTGAGATGGTACAATGAAAGTATCTACACTTATAGAGGACATAAAAGAGAAATATTTAGAGCTCCCTCTTCAGAAATATTGTTATTGCTAGCAATTTTTGCATAGATGGGACTAGACTGGCACAAGCAGGTTTTAATCTGAATCTCTTTACACATTTTTTAACAGTGTGTCATAATGTAATCATTAAGAAAGGGAAAAGGTTTTCTTCTTACTTGAAACTGATGGGCCCTTGCTTCGCCCAAGCCTGTATTTAAAAACCTGACACATTAGTTATGAATAGAATCCTAGAATTGTTAAAGTTGGAAAAGACCCTTGAGAACATTGTTAACCCAGTGCTTCTAAGTCTACCTCTAAACCATGTCACTTAAACACCTCTGGGGATGGTTTCTCCACCACATCCCTGTGCAGTCTGCACTAATGCCTGACAACCCTTTTCATAAAATTTTTTTCCTACTCTCAAATCTAAACCTCCCATTGTGCAACTTGCGGCCGTTTCCACTGATCCTGTCACTTGTTACCTGGGAGAAGAGACTGACCTCCACCTGGCTACACCCTCCTTTCAGGCAGTTGTAGAGAGTGATAAGGTTCTCTCTGAGTCTCCTTTTCTAGAGGTTAAACAAACCCATCTCACCCAGCCCCTCCTCATCAGACTTGTCCTCCAACCCTTCAGCAGATTTTTTGTCCTCAGAACACATTCCAGAACCTCAATGCCTTTTTTGCAGTGAGGGGCTCACAACAGAACACAGGTTTTGAGTTGCAGCCTCACGAGTGCTGAGCACAGGGGAACAATGACTGTGCTGGTCCTGATGGCCACACTATTTTTGATACAAACCAGGATGCAATTGGCCTTCTTGGCCACCTGGGCACACCCTGGTTCGTGTTCAGATAGCTTTCAACAAACACCTGAAGGTCCTTTTCCAATGGGCTGATTTCCAGCCAGTCTGTCCCCAGCCTATAGTGCTGCATGGGGTTGTTGTGACCCAGGGGCAGGATCTAACACTTGGCCTTGTGGAATCTCATTCAATTGACCTCGGCCCATTGTCCCAGCCTGTCCAGATCCCTCTGTAGAGCCTTCCTACACTCCAGCAGATCAACATTCCCACCCAATTTGGCATTGTCCGCAATCTTACTGAGGGTGCATTGTTTCCAAAGGCATTAATCAGGGCTGGCCCTGGAGAACACCACTGCTGATGAACCATCAGGAGGATGTGTCACCATTCCCCACCACAGTCTGGGCCTGGCCATCCAGCCAGTTTTTAACCCAGCAAACAGTGCACCCATCCAACCCCTGAGCAGACAGTTTCTCCAGGAAAATGCTGTGGGAAAGAGGGTCAAAGGCATTACTGAAGTCCAAGTGGACAGCATCCACCACCCTTCCCTCATCCACTGAGCAGATTACCTTGCCATAGAAGGCGATCACATTGGTCAGGTAGGACCTGTTTTTTCAGGCCCATGCTGGCTGGGCCTGATCACTCTTGTTGTCCTGTATGTGCTGCATGAGGGCACTCAAGATGATCTGCTCTGTTACTTTCCCTGGCGATGAGGTCAGACTGACAGGCATGTAGTTCCCTGGATCCTCCTTCTGTCCCTTCTTTTAAATGGGTGTCACATTGGCTAGCCTTCCATCATCTGGGACCTCCTTGGCTAGTCAGGACTGCTGGTAAATGATTGAAAGTGGGTCAGCAAGCACTTCCACCAGTTCCCTCAGTACCCTTGGGTGGATCCCATCCAGTTCCATAGGCTTGTGCGTGTCTAAGAGGTGTAACAGGTCCCTGACCACTTTCTCTTGGATTATGGGGAATCTTTTTGCTCCCTCTCCCTGCCTTCCAGCTCAGGATACTGGATACTCTGAGAATTGGTCTTATTACTAAAGTCTGAGGTAAAGAAGTCATTAAGTACCTCAGCCTTTTCTTCAGCCATTTCACTACATTTTTCATTGCATCCAGTAGAAGATGTAGATTCTCTTTATCACTCATTTTGTTCCTGAAGAATTTACAAAAAGTTTAGAGTGTCTTTTACTGCAGCGTCAGGATTAAGTTCTAGTTGGGCTTTGACCATTCTAATTTTCTCCCTGCATAACCTCATGATAACCTTATACCCCTGCTGAGTTGCCTGCCTCTTCCTCTCTTCCTTCTTTTTTTTCCCCCAATTCCCAGCCAAAGCTCTCTGTTCAGACAGGCCTTTCTTCTTCCCCTACAGTTCATCTTGGGAGCCCTGGTGGTGTAGTGGTTAAGCACACGGCACAGTAATTGNATGTGAGAAGGGCCAAGAAAAAAAAAAAAAAAAAAAAAAAAAAAAAAAAAAAAAAAAATTTCATCTTCTAGTACCTGGGGATAGCCTGCTCCTGTGCCTTTAAGGTATGTCCTGCACATTTTTGAGGAACATCTAGCATTCTGGGACTCTTTTACCCTTCAGGACTGCCTCATAAGGAACTCTCAACCAGCTTCCTAAAAAGACAGTCTGCCTTCTGGAAATCCAGTGTGGCAATTCTGCTGAACCTTACTTCTCCAGGAACCCAAAACTGTACCATTTAGTGATTGTATATATTTCAGTTTATTCCTTTTTGAGGCAAGGAAAAAAAAAAAGGCACCTGTAGTCTATGACACATAAGAAAAAAAGGAAAGAAAAAGATTCTAAAGACTCAAATGGTAATGTCTCCTGTCAGAAGAAAAAGACAGTAGTCCTTGAGGTACACGATTTAACCTGATTAGCTCTGTATTACTTACTGAACTACAACCTCTGTATAGACATGATTGACAAAAGGGACTCTTTTTCTACAAGGTCAGTGAAAAAGTAATAGATCAATAGCCTGGGCTAGAAAGTGGTTACTTGGGAATCAGTTAGTTTAGGTGCAAGTTACTGCTCCTGTTCAGGAGCAGATGCAGTCAGGGTCATCTTGAAGAGGTAATCGTCCACTTCCACTGTCTTCTGTTCCATTCTTTCCTCTATCAAAACAGATTTAGCTTGAGAAGTCTCCTATTATAAACTATTTGTGGGTAGAAAAGGGTCTTGATTTTGGTGAGCTGCTGTTGTGTATCATTGAGGAATTGTTCTGATAATTCTCAGCTCTGAATATTTCCAGTGTCAAGAAAGTAGCTTGAGTTTGAAAAAAGTTTTGTCATCAAATACGCATAACCTATACAGTCAGAGCCAGTTTTGTGACAACTGATGAGAATCAAAGTTCTGATTTTCATCACAATTACCTGTATCTTAGTTATAAGGTTATTTGGCATTCACAGGGATAATGAGTCAGACAGTTTCTTTAGATATCACTAAAACTCACATTACTATGCAGAAAGCATAATTTGATTGACACTGCCAAAACTTGTGTTTTACAGCAGCAGTTAATCTGTTCTGTGCTGCACCTACATCAAACAACATCTTTAATGGCTCATAAATTATAAATGTTGAAAAAAGAAACATGAAGGCAGAGCAGGAAATGCAGTTTAAAAGAGCACTGCATTGGTAAACAGCAGTAGATAACAGCATGCTAACTATGTTTCCAGACAGAAGATTTTGGGGATCTAACAAAGGCACGGGACTGGTATCCATTTATGTATTTTAAAGATTTGTTTCTTCTGCATTGAATATTCATTTTTTTCTAAATTACCACTGTTTCAAAGCAATTTCAGAAGGATAATAAGGAAAGCAAGAGCTAGGGTTTTATTGAGAGTTTGGGCTGAGATTTTTGGAGATGGATGGATTACAAATGTAACTGTTCTAAACTAACTCATTAAAAATTATGCAGTATTTCTTACCACCACATAGTTTTATTCTTATAGCCATGCTACAATAGTCAGCAGCATATATTTTTTTTTTTACTTTTTTTTTTTTAACCACTGAAATATTTCTTGAGGATTCAATGTCCTAATGTATGCCAGGATAAATGTCCAGGTTCTTGGATGGCTGAACACATACAGCAGAACTGTTTAGATGTTCTTCATATAAACCCAGGTTCACTTGCTGTGAAGTTTGATCAGTGTGTGCAAGGGAAGTGATTCCCATTTATGGCATTTTGATGCCATACCAGAGATCATACCAGAGTTGCTCAGAGTTACCTTACAAGGGAAAGAAAAAAAAAGCTGGTTTGTTTGGTTTTTTTATATCAGTGTTCTACATATTCTGCAGGACAGCAGGGAAATGGTGCAGTCTGTGCAGTGTATTTACTTGCATCAAAATTTGTATTTGGGATCAGGCTATCCCAGTTTATGTTAAAATGCTATTAGAAAGAAGGAAAAGCATCAGCCTCTATAACTGTAAACAAAACACTGCAACTGCAAGAGCACATGAAAAAAACTTCTGCACAAATAGCTGGTTCCTTTGGACTTATCTCTGTTACAGTCAGAAAGGTTCTGAGTTATGAATGAAAAACAAGATTCCTATGTATACAGCAGTATTTTAAATAGCCTTGCACTAGAAATATTACACATAGTAATGATTATTCTAAGACTTACAAAAACCAGTTTCTAAATACAGATTTAATTTGCCTAAATGAGCAGCTTAACAAAGACAAATAATTGTATGTCAGGTTTTTCATGTCAATCATAACAGGTCACTTAGTTTAAGGGATCACCTCCAGATAAATTCAATTTAACAAGTCAAATTTTCAGTGTCCAATTAGGACCATTCTTACCCTTACTTTAAGCAATTATTTCATTGATTGTACAAGGCAGTTCTTCCCTGTGAAGCAATAGGTACTTGGATTCTTTTGAAGAAAATATAGCTACATATAATACCACAATAATAATATTCCTAGTTTTATAATACCACAATAATAATATTCCTAATTTTATCCTCTGTGATTCAAGATCTTGTGTCTTGAAGAATTATGTAATTCATGCAAATCTCCCAGTCTGCAAAACCTTTGAAAGAAATAAGGGTTAATTTTCCTTGGTTATCTGGAATTTGCTATACATAATTTTTTTTAGTTATCTTAATACAGCTCTGTGTGACAGTAGTCCTTGCAATATGTCCATAATACCCTTAAGGAAGACGTTGTTGAAGCAGAATACATTCATCATTTCCTCTTAATCCATGGGGTTCAAATAGTAGAATAATCAGTAGAAGAAAAAGTGAGAGCTTTTCCTCTTTAAAAACTAAATAACTATGGCTACATCTTCTTTCCTATTAATACTATCCTTTGGTAATGTACAATAATTTCAGCAAATACAGTACACTCTCTCTCCTTTTCCAAGGAAGAAACAAAACAAATCCCAAAACCACATTATTGCTAGTAAGTTAATTTTTTTCCTGTGTTTCTAGCATGATTCACTTTTATTTAACTTAATTTTATCAGGGGATTTATCTAAAGATTAAAACTACCTTCAAATTAAAACCCATAATTTTACATAGAGGTAAGACCAGTAGGTTTATTCTACAGTTAAACTAGCAATAAGGTAAAAAATGCAGTGCAATATTATTACCATTACTAGGGGCATGGCTTTAAAAACCATTAAAGTGTATCTAGATTTAATGAGGTGAGAAAAAGTGTTTCTGGTATTGGTCTAGCACCCATAAAGAGACAAAAGGGAAAGGTTTCTTAGCTGCCAAGGCAATAGCCAACTACATAATAAACATGAACTTACTGAGTACACAGTCCATTTAGAAGAATACTAAGTCCTGCACAGATTCAAAAATAGATCTATAAAACCAAGGTAATGTGTTTTCTCACCTAAATTTTACACGTAATTTTTAGATTAAAGGGCATTCTGTTTACAGACTTACCGTGAGATAGAACTAAAAAGACACAGCTATTACCAGTTAATCTTTGCAATACACAAATATTACAGTGAAATGACAGACAGATGGTCAGATTCATAGATAAAGAAACATATCACAAATACACACACATATATATATTTCTTATGTAAACACCAAGATGTAAAATAAATCTATAAAATTAAATTTGGCAACGAAAACTGCTGACCTGTACATAGCCATGTAGGCATGTATTTTTATATTTACAAAAATGCAGTCTCCTTTTTCAAAGTTAATATGGCTTTACAATACTAGCTAAACTAAATTCTACCCCATAAAATAAGCATATGGCAATTATGAACAAACACATTATTTCCCCCATTGATTTTAGGAATGTCTTAAGCAGGACTCCTACAAAACATAACACAGGTATTCTACAGGACACTTGAAACTGATCCCCATCAATATAAAATCTAAATCTCTCTCTGCAAAGGTATAATCTGACTTTCACTATGTTCCTATGTTTCCATATTGTAGTTTTGCTTTGCACACTCCCTCTCATCTTATGATTTGGTGCATTAAAGATATGAAAATATGGTGTGAGGAAATTACATATTCTTTGGTTAGAAAGAAAAATCACGTTCCTATCTGAGCTTTACATTACACATCAGAAATACCACTGGGGCCAACAGGATGTATTGTAAAGAAATCCACTGCTAACCATTCAGTCTGTGTGCCTGGTGAGCTTCTCCAGATCTTACCACATTTTTGATGAATATTGGATGTTGCAACTTGAGTTTCCATTCAGCTCAGCACAGCATTCCTCCTGACCTAGGAAAAAGACTCTCAGTTGACAGTTCACAGACCACAGACTATGGAAAATCATTCACCACTGAGTATGCATATTACAGCTTTTTTTCCCAAACCAGTTGGAAGTAGTAATGGCCACAAACAGCACATTGGCATATTAAGATGGAACACAGGTAAAATTTTCCTTACTAGCAGCATGGTACAGCACTGAACCAGTTTCAGAGGTGAAGAATGCCCATCTTGCATATTTCCAAGACATGGAAGGATGTAGCAAGAGATGAACTAATCTAACATTGGAAAGCTGAAAAGGAGTTTGGGCTAATGACTTCCATAAGATCCTTTCACCTTTTGTGGTTGTCTGAAAACTGTGTGATGACCATATTCTTGATCTATTTAGACAAACTGAAAACACAGGAATTAGCTTGGCAGGTTATACACTTCTTGGATCAGACTTCATTCTTCAGCTGATTGAAAGGGACATTATTAATCAATTTACAGCTCCTGCAATATTGACATTAGCAATGAATTCACAGTACAGTAAGAACAACGACAAGACTACCATTCTGCACTCCTAAGAGGAGCTCTAACTTGAAATGTGGGAAATAAGGGATTAAATCCCAAATCCATTACAGATTTTCTACCTGATTTATACATACTTTACATCATCATGCCTCCAGACATTCCACCAGATGATATCTTGTGATTGGCTTCTTCCACTGTCAGGTATCCTAGATGTAGTCCTTCTTGGTGGTGAAGGATTTCACATGGATGATGCACTTTCAAATATGTTTAGTAGATCCACTTATCTCTGAATCCTGTGGTCCATTTAAATTTGGCCAACTTGTATAGCTGTCACAATAGCAAAGAGTTGCCCAATTCTCTGGTACCAGCATTAACTGGTACGGAAGTGTCTGAAGAAGAGCTGATCTCACAACAATCACTATATAAGCAGCAAATGCTCAAACTATAATCATCAGCTGGACATGGAAGAGGATAAATCCTATTTGCTCAGCCAAAATGCTGATTTTTTTTTTTTTTGGAAAAAGGATCTTTTGGAATCTGTTAGGCAAGTTGCAGAAGAGAAAACATTTTCAGAACCATTATAAACATCAGACTGTGAACAGCTGGCATTTAGGCCAATTCTGGCATTAGTGTTACTCCCCTGAAATGAGAGTTACCTTCCCAGAGCAAATCTATGAAGATTTTAATAATAAGTAAATTGATTTTTTTTGTGCTAGGTATTGCAACAGTGCTAAAATACAAGAAATTGTGTATAGAATATCTTTTCAATTGCTCCTGGATTTTGCAGTTTAATATCTTAAAACAGGTGTGTTTTGATACCTTCAACCTACATTAACATAACTTTTCTTCTCTTTTCTGTCATAAGAGTATGTAGAAAAACTACTAGATTTCCATTTTCATCATTACTTACTGGCACCTCATTAAGTTTGTTATCCTGAGCTGCAAATAGCTAAAGAATTCATTAGACCTCATCAGACCATTAGAAAAGAGTGACTTTTTCCTCCTTGAGCTTTTTTTTTTTAGTTATTTGTCACTTGTAGTATTTTCTCTGTACTGTGCATAATGGTTTAACTTTCTTTTCAAAATGCATGCTTTTCTGTTTTATCAGCTTTCATGCATTTGCTTCTGATTCTATATTGTCTGTCAAAGGTGTAGCATTAAAAAGTTACCTCTTAAGGCATTACAACTCAGGTGAAGATTAAAGAGCTTGACTTTTGAAATATTCAATTACTCGTCGATGTTTTGAGTCAGTAATTTGCCCCAGTATCATAAGCAATCACACCTGTTACCTAATATTTTTATTTTTCAGCTGACAGTGTTTGCACATGACGTAATGCTGCAGAAACTACATTGATTTTCAATCCACAACATTTTGACTAGAAATAAGGACAAATACTGCATTTGCCTTTCTTTGCTGTCCCATTTAGCCCCCTTGGGGTTCCTCAGGTAAAGGGGATTTTGAAAGAGAACATTTGTCCTAGGCAGCTGGAGCCAAGAAACTGTCATAAACCATGAACATTAAATGACATAATGCTGTATTCTATGGGATCTCTCCAACAGGTAATACAGACAACACTTGTTTTCCACTATGCCACAGTCTGCACATTTTTATATGCAACAGGCTTCCTACTACTTCAAACAATATCAGGAGACAGGTAAAACAGATTGCAAGAGACATCTGATGCAAAACTCAGTGTAGATGAGCAAATCTCCAGTACTGCTCTTGGATTCCTGCAAAATGTAAGAGCAAGAACTTAAATCTTGAGTACATAAAACTTTAACAGGTTAAATTCTCATGAGTTTAACTTAAATTATTTTTAAAATCTCAAAGTTGAAAAATTAAGATTTTTTTTTTAATTAAATACTTCTCTCATGTGTCAAGGAAAGGTATATTGCACAAAACATAGATCAGATCACTCATCCCATGTAAACCAAGATCCAGGGAGCTAAAAGAACTGGCAATGGAATACTGTCTTAATAAAGAAGAACATTTGATAGAACATAGCTGTTAGTACACATCTCTGTGAACTGAAATCTATGTCATTTGGTTCGTAAAAATACTAAGAACTGTTGCTTTTTAAAACCACCTAGAAATTAAGCTCCAAGTGGCCTCTTGCCTCCCCCTGTCCCTCCAATGAGAAAGGGACAAAAAGGGTTATGGATTGCGATAAAGATTTACTAGAAAACCAGTAATGAGATAAGGAAACAAACACTAACAGCAACAATACTTATAACAACTGTGTTTAAAAGTGGGTGATTTCATGGAAAAAATGCTCATGCAAGTCTGACTGGCCCAGTGCTACCACAGCCAGCAACATGCAGCTTCCCAAGACAAAGGAGTAAATAGTGGGTGTTACCACAGCCAGTGTTCTTTTCCCCCAAGACAACGTCAGAAAAATCATCCATACTCACACTTCTTCCCCAAGCCTGAAAAGAGGAAAAACAGTGATGGACTAACCCTCCAAGCTGAAACATCTTCACCACATCACCCCACCGCTCTGTACTCAGCTTTGCTCCCCAGATAAAAAAAGAAACAAAAATGGTGGTGGTTCCACATCACATTCCCTTTTTCTTCCTCCAGGAGCCATGTCCCCCAGTGATGATGTGCATGATATAGAATAAATAGCCTATATGACCACATGGATCCAGGCTGCACACCCCCTCACAGGAACTGTGACAAAATTAACTCTGTCCTAGATAAAACTAGGACAAGAACGCAGTATGGTTGCACTTTGATAATATAATATTTCATCTGAGTTACGTTCTTTTATAATAGAACTAATGACAAAAATTAGTGGGACACCTTACACAGAAATCCACCATTGTAAAGAATAGACACTGTGGAAACTGAAGCAAATATAACAGATTAATTGCGTTTTCTCTACAATGCAAGACACTATGTCTGAAAAGGCAGTAATATGCATGCTTTTATTATTTCTTTAAATCTTTAAATTATCTCTGCATCTGCAGTTGTCAACAATGCTATTGTAGACAAATAAAACTTTGGATAAACTTTAGAGTGCTGCTGAGAGAAACTTACTTCGGTATGGCATTAAAACTTGCTGCTTTCCTAGACATCTCCTCCAATATTCTGACAGATCATTTATTGCAATTAAAACTTTGATCTGGCATAGCACTTTGGCACTTTACTCCAAAGCCCATTTTGCTAGTGGTGTCAGGAGGCCACAGAGGCCTGCCCCTATTTGCTTACAATCTAAATATAAAATAACACATATTCAGATAGTTAAGGGGCTGTCATATCACTAAGAAAATATTAGCCAGCATAACAGAAACAGAATATCACTTATAGAATAATTATCATTCAGTGTTAGCTTAGCATTTTAGACTGGTGTTAAGGGCTTCCTGCCATTTCTTTTCTTTCAAACAGAGCTCTTGCTATTACTGCAATTCAGCAGCATTTATGAAGTGCATTTTGCCCTTAAACCCAAATTGAACATTAGCATTTTCCAACATTACCCTCTTACATGTTCCAGTATGAAGTGAAGCCAAAGTAGGTTCAAGAGATGAGGGAATTCATCTCATAAAATGTTAATTATTGCTTCTATAAAAATGTTAGTTAACTCCACTCTAAAATGCCAACAGAAATATGAGTATCATCTTCATTGTGAACTTGGAACTACTGGTGGTCTGATATGTCCTGCAGAGGAATAGTGGTATTTACCAAACAGAAAGTAAAACAGGATTGTATAAGTTATAAAAATGAAGAATACTTTTTCTGACTTAGAACCATGTATGTGAACAAAGTAAATCTCAGAATACTGAGATAGCAGGCTTCCTCTCTCACTTCTCCTGAACAAGTTGCTGAGCAGTCAGTGCAGCAATCGCACATGCCAGAGAAACTTTATTCCTACCTGAGGCAAATCATTTCAGAGCAGATCTCTCAGCAGCCATTGAAGAAACAACCAGGCATACAGGCCCCTGTTAGTTTCCTGATGCTCAGTTAACCTTCTCCTTGAGTTTCTCTTTTCATGTTGATATTCATCATGATTTGATCAGTGGCATGACCCACGGGATGCCAAGGCACTCCAGCGATTAATCAGTCCAACTTCTTTAGTCCATGAACGGTGTGAGAGTTTGTGACAGATGCACTTGACCCCTTGCTATACTGTTGTTCAGCCTGACTAAGGAGCAACAAACCTCACACCCCGTGGTGAACCTGTGAGCTGGAAAGGTCCTGTCTCATGTACAAGGAAGTCAAGATACCTTGGAAAAATGTTTTGCAGACTGGCTTTGAAGCCCCACAAATGCAAGATAACTGAAGTACAAAACAAGAGTGTAGAGCTAAAATAAAGACATCGAACTTGTCTATATTATTGAGTAGCAGCCAACTACTTCAGTCTATAAATATTTCCATCAGTATGAGTGCACTTTTGAGCTCTCCCTGAAATGCAGCATGCCAGTTACTTTCCCCTTGAGCAGGGATGACTGTCAAGGTTTGAGATCCCTTACCTGAAACTAAGGGATCCTTCCTTGTCCAAGATGGAAAAATACCTTTTCTCACAACAGATATTTGGTAAGTGACTGATAACACTGAATTAATACTAATGAAACATTACCAATCCACGTAGCTACTCAATATTAATTACTGTAAGCTTTTGTACAGATATTTTCATGAGATGTAAACCATTGTCCAGGTCTGACACTAAGATTGGACCTAGCCAAATCTAGGCTGTATAAGGATTTTAGAAAGTGATGGGGTCCGTTCTGCGCCTTATGACTCAAAAGAATGGTTTTTCTTTATCCTTTGCATCTCTAGTCTCTGTGTGAATCTCGATTCTATCTCAATGTGCCTCTGTGTGTTTCTTCCATGCAGTCATTAATAAGGTGAACCTCTCTGTCAAACTTAATTGAACCTTGGTAAAACAGTGATAAACTTTGCTAAATTCCACTGAATGTATTGATATCTGTCAAGTGATTATTTTACCTCAATAAAACATATTGCTGCCTCTCTCTTTTGGGTGATGTGCCTTTCATTCATCTACAACAAATTGGGATTGTCAAAAGTATGGCAAGTTGTGTCACAGATTATTTATGGAGTCATGAAATAAACCTGAGTCCCAACTTCTCAGAAAAATGTGCTTTTGATAACTGGCATGATTGGGAAGCTGTGGAAGAACAGCCAAAAGAGGCCAGGGAGCATATAAAGGATTGAAAAGGGAAAGGAATTATTTGTAAAATGCTAAGTACCCATTTAGAAACTGCTCATCAGGATAGGAAGAATAATAATAAAAAGGAGCAAGACCAAAAAAAACAAATTGAAGACAAAAAGGCAACTGAGTTAAAATTGTATTTGAAAATTGAACAGCTGCTGAAACACTTACAGGAAGAAATGTAAGAAAGAATAGAATTAGAAGAAAAGATCAAAATTATGCTTATGGAGGCTCTCTATCAACCTAACACTATGCAGATTAGGAAATTAGTACTATGCCCTGAGCTGTGGGATGGGAATTTATAGACATCAGTGATAGCAAGCAGGGGAAAGATCATTCTTTGTTTTCCAAAGCCAGACCCATCATTAAAACAGAACAGTCGGATGCACCTCAGGGTGGTGCTGTGAGAGACACTGTGTGAGTCGCTCCGGGATCCGCTACCATGGACAAATTTACAAGAAAAATATGACAAAAAGGTGAAATTGAAACATAGTATTTGTGGAAAGGCTGCTAAATGTCACCTCCTGAATAATGCTGGGTAGACATGAAGCAAACAACATTTGGGCTCAGGACCTCTCTTAAATATAGCACTGAATATGGGGTGCCATTCTATCATCAGCAGAGTAGTTTACTGGGCTGGGGAATTGGATGCTATGGAGCAAGGTGAACCCATAAAATGTCTGAATGAGCTCTCCTACGGCCAACACAAAATTTGCCTGCGTACAAGACATATATAAGCAAGAATCCAATGACACCCTATTTTCTGCTACAACTGATTATGTGATGCTAAAACAACTACTTAGATGTGTCCTAGCAGTTCTTAAGTCTACTTATTTGCAAAACAGCATGAAATTAAAATAGACTCAGAACACAATGAGGGATTAGGTGATAACGATCCCTGCAAACAACACCCTACCTGGGCAGAATTACTGCATTTGAGTAATTGGTATGAGCCCACAGGGAGCCCTGTGAGCTGAATGTTCTTTGCAAAAGATGGAGCTTGATGCTCCACCTTCTGATCAAAGAAAACATCTGATAGCATTACAGTCAGGAAAACCTGTCGTGGTAAATTTACCACGAATCAGAACTGTAGCTATTAGTCTAACTAAACCTTGTGGTCTACTTGCCTAGAAAGCTACTGATAGCAGTGGTGCAAAACAGAGAATCAATGCATTGTGGATTTTTCTTTCTTTCTAACAGGGTCAACAGTCCAGAAAAACCTGAGACCAGTCTATTTTAACCTACTTGCTTTCCCATTAACACCCACCTGTCTCAATCATTAGTCAAAAGATCAGCCATTCTTTTGGCAGTACAGATCACAGAATCACAGAATACTCTGGGGGACCCATAAGGATCATCAAGTTCAGCTCTGAAGTGTCAGGAGATGTAGTACGGAATGCAGTAATCAAACAAACCCAGAGGAGACAGTAACCTCTGCCTTAATACGTACAGTGAAATCAAACATATCTAAAATCCACCAGTGAGCAGCAAGAACGAAGGCATCCAGCTGATCACACACATCAACTTTATATTTTGCCTGTCAATTGTCTATATCCAGGAATCTGGGTTGCAGACACTAAGATTTGCATTATAGACTGAGACACTGCCCTACAATATGATCATGATACTGCTGAAGGACCTATTAATCTTGTCCTTTTATACAACTGCACACAGGTAACATAGGTAAACACACAGGTAAATCAAACAAGGGATGGCAATACCCAAGAGAAATGGAGCCATTTGGATTCATTATGGGAATTGTGGTTTGTGTGCCAATTGACTGTCAAAATCATGGTTCAGGTGCCACAGTGGGAACTAGGAAGTTTAACATTTCTCTTATTCCCACAACACTAAAACACCAACAGCAACACCTACTGCTTATCCATCTACTTCCTAGCATATTACTCCCAGAATCAATCAGATCTTATCTTCACAAATTACTGAAATTAGAGTTTATGCAATTAAATACAAAGGCCAACAGTGAGGGTTGTTTAATTCATCGTGCTCCCTCAAATAAGTGAAACTATCAATACAGATCAACATCTCAGCAATTAAACCTATTTGTTCACTATTCTTAAGTATGTCCCACGCAGGATGGTTAGAGTACGGATCAACCCTCACCTCTCCAAAACAATCAAGAAGAGCTGTGACTGGTATATAAGGAGTAGGATAAGGAGTATTAAACAGTATGAATGCTGAAGTTTTAGCCAACAAAAAAGCTCTGCAACAAGTAATTTACCCAAGTTAGAACATCCATAACAACCTTTGCTATCACATTGGGAAATAACCAATAGCTCTTATCTGATGTATTTTCCCAATTGCAAAGAAGGAAAGGAACCACCAGCTAATTGCGAATGCACTATACGCAACTCAAGTTAGTGTCTGTCTCACTCTTCATCGTTTTCAGGTCCAGCTGTGGGTACAATCTATTGTGGCATCAATTGAAGGAAAAGGTGAAGAGAGCCACACCCACTGGAAGAGATAATCTGGGATAATGCAACTGAGTCTGAAAAGTGACTCAAATCCTGGTGGTGTCAAGTCAATTTTGCCTATGACTCTGCTGAAGGTAAATCCACAACTTTTAGTGTGAACATCCGGTGCTTTGGTATATACTACACCACATCATTGGCCTGAAATTAAATCATAATGGAACAGCACTCTGTACAGTCAAACATGGTGTATGGGCTCAACAAAAGGGGAACAAGTAGCAGACTGTTGATACTGATATATGTGTTGAGTGAGAAAAACAAGGATTTGTGAAAGCAATGCTATTAAAGTCTAAGACATTTGTCTTGACACTGAACAAGTATTTGCCATTTTGAGATATATCCTGACACAAACTCTGAAACTGTGCTTGTGTATATTTGAAATGGATGTATTTGTTATAAGAACCCTCTGTGATTTTATATTTCTAGTCAATATCACTGTAGATAGAAGCAATCACTCAAATATTTATAGATTTAATTTAACTGAAATTATGGGCTGTCGCTTTAACTATTCAGCTCCTGCCATTTCTTATCAATTATTACAATCTAACTCTACATCATATTAAGATTTACTACCTAACTCCATTGGAATGAATCTTACATTGTTAAGAAAGCTATTACAGCATGATGATGTCTACTCATTTCAGAAAAAAAAGTTCAAGAAAATAGACAAAGAATATGGATTACTGCTCATTATGAAGCAAAATAAATATGTCGTCTTCTGAAGAGTGCAAAGGATAGAAAACGTAATTGATGGTATAACTTATTCAGATGGTCACTAACTGCAACAAGAAATTTGCTTTTAAGCCTTCATCCAGTTTTGATTTTGTTAGTTCTAACAATAAGATGCTTTTTAGTTACAATCTTTCCATGCAAAGTTTTGGTACTTAAGAAAGCAAATACTCCATCATGTGAAATCACCCAATAGTGTACAAACCCCCATAAAATTAATGGTAATATTTTACACTAAAAGCTGTTTTCCTATCATGGATCCCCAAGTGTGTCAATAGGTTATTTAAAGTGTTTATAGCATAGAGACAGGAGGTGACCACAACAGGACTCTACGACATGGAGTAAGATGACTCTCGTCAGGGCGGAGTGTGATACCTACACTTTAGCCCTCACTGCACATTCTAACTCAATGTTCCTTTGTGTTTCTTCCATGCAGTAATTAATAAGGTGAACCTTGCCATCAAACTTTATGGACCGTGGTAAACCACTGTTAACCTTTGTTAAATTCCATTGATTATACTGAACTCTGTGAAAGTATTGCCTCAATAAAACTTATTGCCGCTTCTCTCTTTTATGTGAGGCGTCTTTCACTCATCCACAACATAGTTGTAAGACACCAAAGTAAAAGACTATGAACCAGCAACCAAATGAGATCGTGGAATTTTTAATTAAACTCATGCCTGGTAGTAGTAGATGAAGAGTCAGACAAGTTTCAGGACAAGTGCAGCATCTACTTCATATCCTGAAATTAATTAATTTAGTGAGGGCAGAAGCAAACCACTAGAAATATGAAAATAACAAAGTGACTGAACAGTGGATATTTTTCTTTTTTTTTTTTTATGAAAATGGTAAAAAGAAAGAAGGGAAGGAATAAAAATAAATAAAGAAATAATGAATAAAAGATATTTAAGCAATTCTATTAACTTTTTAAAAAAGTAAAAAGGGTTATTTACCAAAATCAATCAGATTTGCAGCGTATTCCAGTGAAACATTTTACTTACACTGTCCAGAGAAAAAAAACTTCATTCATTATTTTAGGCTAACAGAAGGGCAACATTCGGAAATATCTGACTCATATCACTTAAAAAAAAAACCCTATGATAATCAGTTGTGCTAATAACATCCCTGCAAGATGTTTTAACTTTCAATAAATGCTCTCATTTCAAGGAGATTCTAAACCAAAAAGTAATTACAGAAATGCCTCTTATTCAAATGAGGCAAAAGATCATCTGTATAATGTAGGGAAAAATGTACTTAATATCTCGCTCTTGCTCTTTGCTTAGTCTTTTTTTTCCCCATTTTGTTCTGATTCATTTTTAAGAAGACACTAATTTGAAAAACTGAAAAGTATTCTCTCACAACATGTAGAAATAACTTTCATTCTCTTCTTGACAGCACCAGGCAGAGATGTTGACACCCTGAATATGTCATTTGGTATCAAGAGAAATAGGTAGTAGACAAGTTAGAGTGAAAATATATTTATTGCTACTTTGTCATAGCTTGTTCATTGAGCACGTGGAAGTGTTTCTGTATCACACCTGTCTATTTAAAAACAAAACTGTTTGCTGATTTAACTGGTGAAGATGTGGCTGCCACTGCCTTGCACATTTCCTACTGAGTGGGCAGACCACCACTTAAAATATTAGCCTTTTTAGTACATGGAATAGAGGTCTAGTAGTCCTGATTTCTTTTTGCCAAAGAAGAATGAACCACCTGCTTGTGTCAGATCCAAGAAGCAGATAGAAAATTTCACTGTATGTCAGCCTGATACATTTCATATGGAATGAATAATATTTAAAAAAACTCTTATGGGTGTTTGCCTTTTTTTTTTTTTCAGGTCACACACTTCAGCTTGACAAGTTTCCCTGTGTTTGGTTTTGAATGGAAATATAAGTGCATAGCCAAATTTGAAATGGTTTATCTTCACACATTAAAAATTACTTCAAATATGTTCTTCCCTTAATGATGAGGCACACTGAAGCTTGAAACTTGTATACCTTTATAGTTTACCTCATGTATACAACCTTTGAGAACAAAATCTCACATTTAGTAATATAAACATTCACTGCTAGAGCACTAAAAATGGACACAGTGCTAATAAAGTAGTCTCAAGAGAAGCACCTTCTTCAAAATCAGACTGGACTCACGTATTCCAGCATATTACCTGCTCAAGGAAAACTTGATCTTGTACTCAATGAAGAAAGAAAAGAACAGGTATAATTAGAGAGCAAGACTAGTAGAGTATCTATCAAAGTAGAGACAGACACGAGTAGAGAGTTACATACAGACTGATTGATGGTGAAGCAGCAGCTTGGTCTAGGCAGTGAAGGATGGAGACAGCAGAAAGGGGCAACAGGAGGGAAAGCAGAAGAACAGACATACTAACAGCTAGTCTTTGACTGAATGAACAGAGCGAGAGAAAACAGAATGTGAGGAAAAAAGGAGTGGCCACAATGGCTTTCTGGAAAGCCAGAAAGAATAACAGTTTGGAACTTTGGATGGAAGGATGAATTTCAAAGGTCTCTTTCCCTTACCGGAAAATATCCAATTTAATATTGGCAATTTCTTCCCATGTAAATGATCTCTTTTGAGACAATAATCATTGCTAGTTATGCATTACAAAATATAATTGTTGAAACATAAAACTTTTGGCCCATTAGAATTATGTGTGTTTTGTCATGATTTTAAATAGGAAACTGAAACACTAATATGCTGGCTGACTTTGAATTGTAGTGCCAATTAGACAAAGCAGACGGCTAAACTCCATTCCTATAAATGTGACTACAGAAGAGAATGAATTCTCTGCTGGTATTAAAGACAAAATTCAGAGAACTACCAGGCTGACCTAGCTAGCATTTACTGTACTTTTTATTGCACAAAGGAAAAATACTTGCAGGTTCTTTAAACCGTGAACAAAATGAGCAAATGTGGGACAAATTAGCCAACTAAATCATTAAAACGAATCATCAACTTGACTCCCATCTGCTTGCATTGCATAGATGGAAATAAAAAGAGCAACTCTGCCATCCATTTTTCTCAGGTTCCAAATAAGCCCAGAGAGTCCTATACTGAGTCAGACAAAAACAAATGCATAGTTTTTATAAATAGTTATTGGTGTGCATTTAGCACTTTGTGGGCCCTATGAAACGCATTCACAGCAGTACTCATTCAAGTGTTTTAATTACTGTAATATCTGCTGTAGCAGTAGTCATATAGCAGCATTTTGAACTTAAACTACGAGTGCAGCCTCAGGAATAGCCCTGATTATCTGGGCTTTGCAGTTTTGTCAAAAGTCCTTGAAAGTTTACACAACATTTTACCATAAATCTTTTTTAAAAGTGAAATAAAATGGGCAAATATGTCAGCTCTTCAGAGTGTGAAGGCTAAAGAAAAGTTGTCATTACAGTAGAGTAAAACAAATGTCATTTTGAGGCAGGACTAATTAACGTGGATATTTTATGATCAATACCTGAATTACATACGTCTAAAAATATCCCACCTGCTCTTAATTAAGTCAGGGATTACCTTACTAGTGCTACTTTACTAACAATAATCATGATTTCAATCCCATGCACAACATCCAGAATTCCCTTCAAAATTAGGATGCATTCTTTAATGTGTAAAAAATCTGAGGACTTGCAATAGTTACAAAAAAAATTTCAAGTTTCTAAAGGCATGGCCAACTGGTTGTCTTGCTTTGATCCTCTTGATACAGTTGAAGTAGTTTGTTTCTGCCCACATCACACTTCTGAGATCTTATGCCTTTCTTCAGCTAAATATCCCTGGAAGAGGCCAAACCTTTGCATGCTCAGCTTTTTGTGTAATCTACAAGTCATATCTGAAGAAGTATGTGCTGGCAAACAGGAAGTATCACTCAAGTACAGAATGCATAAACAGATTTTCAAAAAAGAAAATGCAGGAAAAAGAACAGATTACTCTTCTTTGTTCTAAGCCTGATCCTAGAATAAAACTCTGAAGATCTGGAAACCTAGATAGTAAACAGATTACAGTTTTGACAGCCTTTATCTTTACTCCTTTCTAAGTCTGTCACCTTCCAACAAAACTGAGGAATGCTATAGTTAGGCCAGCCAGCATGTTTGTAGCAGGAAAAATGTATATAATTAATATAATTTAGGCAGATGAGATTTCAGTACAAAAGAGCTACTATAACCAGTGCCCCAGTACTTTATTTTTTTTTCAGGTGGGATAATTTTCATGCAAAAAACACTGTTCCATTGCTACTGATGCCAAGTCCTGTATCTAGCTCTGTAGCTGTCTGGAGAAGTTTCTTTAACCATAACTATTGAAAAACAAGTTTCTTGATGACCTTATCACAAACTTTCCTGTAAAATAGAACTTGATGATAACCACAGGAACCAGAGCTGCAAAGGCCCTGAAAGCCCAGTGTCCAAGATCAGTCAAAGGAGGTCCTGGAAAGCACTGTAGGGCTGCTTCTCTCCCTTCCCTACAAACCACACACTAGACCGCCATTCTTCACTCTGGAGTGGGGTATTGGACACACTTAAAAATGACCCAGGAAAAAATGTGTGGTCTTTTAGCTGCATGTGCTCCAGATCAATTATCTTGTACAGTGCAGCTGAAATACCGAAGCATAGAAGGAAAGAACAGACAATATAAAAAGGTGTCACAAGGTCCTAAGTCCTCATATCTCAGAGACTGTTGCAGTGAGAAGTGACCTGAGAAATCTAAAATCAAAGCAGTAAGGAGGCATACAAGGGTCTCAAAAAGACAGACCAGAGACCTGGCATAGATTTAGGTGGCATCCAAGGGTCTGTCACATAGCAGTCAAAATGTGAGACTGTACACTTGGTCAGGACACAGGCTTCTCAGAAAAAACAGAGAAAGGAAAGCTACTTTTGCCTTTATTTCTGGATTACAAAATCTCATTCAAATTCCTCATTAAATTACTGTATTGCAACAATAAAAAGTCACTTTTTACGTAATTTTAGTAATTCATAAAAAATTCCTCCTGTGAAAGTTGTCTTTGAGGTGAGAGAAGCAAAAACATACAGACACTTAGATAAGGAATACTGAAATATTCTTCCCACCCTGAACTGGTTTAATCAAACATTGATATTTTCAACCTAAAAATTTCCTTTATTCCTGTAATCTTTGATTTTTTCCTATAATAATTAGTGGTTTTTATATACTCTTTACTTTTACAGTGCTATTTTATCAGCTGTACTTCTGAGGTATCTTTATTTTTCAATTAGTTTCCCTTTTCTTTTCCTTATTTAATTTTAAAATTTTCTGCAGAATGAGTAAATAAAATGCGGAATGAGTACAGGTCACAACAATGTCCATGAAGAAGAAATAAAATTAAATAGAAACATTTATATATTACATTAAACAAAGATTTCATTGCTTATTCAGCAGTGCTTTGTCCTAACAACAACACTAAAAATGGTAATGTTATCCATGTGATCAATAGAATAGACCCATAAAAGCAGTTATATTAAATATACACCAAAAGATATTGCAACAATTGTGCACTGAAAATTCTGGGCAAAATAAAACACTGGCAACTGCTCAACTTTCTTGGTCAGGCAATAAAAACAATTTTAGATTAATTTTTGACTTGCAAGGAAAGGGGACAAAAGTCCTTTTTTGTGATTTTTATTTAACCTTCAATAATATTCCACCATATCCTTAGTAAACAAAAGACAGCTATAGACTACACAGACATAAATATTTAATATTCAAAAAGCATCAGCCAAGTTTCCAATATGCATAATTTTTAAGTGAAGCTTTATTGTTTTAGAAAGTTGAAGGAGCAGAACACAAAGTTTCTGGCTCTTGTATTTGACAACCCAGTTACTAAGCAGTGTGTCTAGACTTGGGATTCTATAGGTCTCTGGTAAGAACTCAGTCATTACATTTTTAAGCACAAACATTCAGCTACAGGCATCTCATTGCTGAAATCATGACAGCGGCCAAGAAAATACGTCAAGGAGAGGAAAAGTGGAGCAGGGAACAAGGTGCTATAGCCACCCTATTCTCTAGGAATAAACTGAAGGCAAGTAAGGGAAATCTAGATACATAGCAATCTTGCTTTTTTCTTCAGATGATATCTCCTTTATTTCTGAGCTCCTGAATAGAGAGATCCTCCTACAGGAGGAAACATATGTGTGGTTGAACTGATGGACCTCATCAAGGCTGCCTCCCTTCAAGCTGCAGAGATGCAAAAGCCACCAGACCTCTCCAGGCTGTTAGGTACACTCCACACAGTCTTTCCCCTCCAGGGAAAAGAGGGGAATATTTATGTTGCTTGTTCTGGACAACATGAATATTGGCCGTGCCATGCCAGCCACCCACAAGGCTTGTTCACTGCCTGGTGCCTTCACAAAGATAACTTTTACCTTTCTATGAAAGAGAGAGTGCATGATTTAATACCTGTCTCTAGGAGCTGCATCTATTAAATCAATTTCCTAAGTTCAAACTCCAGTGAAGAATGTGAAAGGGATATGAAATCGATGAAAGCATATAAGTTTGTCAAGGCTTTGCTTAATTACGACCACATAGTTTTGCAATTTGCTGAATTAAGCTATAGCTGATTTACAGTCTCCCCCATTTTCTTGTGTATTTTTTACTTTGGTATACATCAATTATACCAAAAGACAATTGTGATCCAATCACAAGAAAGTACCCACTTAATACCTACCTGACTTTTCTTCCTGTAATTCAAAATTTGCCATTGATAAAAACTTGTTTATTTTTTCAAACATTTGTATCAATGTAGAAATATTTTTCTTGCATGTCAAATCAGATATTATCCTGATGGCAAATGGTCTACTTTATGCTTAAGCAATCTTCTGAAGCTTTGACATTGCTACTAATGCAAGACACCAGACTTCACTAACTATCCTCTGCAGATGTAATTAAGTACTTCCAAATGTTTTGCTTAATTGCATTCCTTAATGTTCTGAGTGATGTTTTGCACTTTTCTTTCAGTTACAAATTGCATTTATAGCTTCTAGTAATCCCATTTATCATTGCAATTTGCTTAGCTTGAAATGTGCTACATTAATTAGTTCTTTTCAAGTCTTTTGAAAGAAATGTCAGGAGATCATTAATTCTATATGGGCAATTTATTATTGCTTAAGAGAATTACATATTGCAGTCTGTTGCTTCTTTTTAGAAACTTCTTTCAGTATTTCCCTGTATAAAAATAATATTACATGATCACCTTTCATAAACCCTCCCTAGTGAGTATCATTGTAAGTTTTATGGTTATAAAAGGCTCCCAAGCATTCAGCAACCATTCCAAACAAACGGCATTAGTTTTTTGTTTTGGTTTTTTTTTTTTTTTGGTAAACTATTATTCTAAAATGAGTTCACAAAGCTATATATATCTTAGGAATAAGTAATTTCCATTATTTATTAGTATGTAATGTGATAATGATGAAATTGCACCATGCAAAGAAACACAGGGAACCAATAGTGGAATTGTTCTTTGTACAGTTATTAGTCTGTAGAAGAGAAGATTGATTTTTTTTTTCTTTCTTTCTTGAAATAAAACAAGAATACACACCTGGTTCTCCATTCCCTTGGGTTTCAGTATTGTGTCCTGGTATAAGAGTTTACCACTTGTTCACATGCTTGATTTCAAACACATCAGTTGTCACACTGAGCTTAGTGCCTTTAAGCACAGGAGTAAGTCTTAGTAAGATCACAGTGTTATTCACGACATGCTGACTCCCATCCAGGGGAATTTCTGAAGCCATCTGTTCCCCTCCTGAAGAGAAGCTGAGAAAGATCAAGTATTCTAAAAACCCTAGAAAAAACTCAACTCCTGAGTCTACTGATATTCATACTGTTATAATTCAAAAGGAGATCTAGTAAATGGTGTAATAATGTGAATATTAAATTTGAAAATCAAGGTGGTAATTATATAGCAATAGTATTATCTGTCTAAGGAAGATTAACAGAGTTATGGCTTTCTGCTTACACTGTAAATTTGAAGTGGGAGGAGTTTCACTTGTTTGGGAAATTAGCAGAGCATGAATTCACACATCTCAGAAAAGACACATATTCCCCTCTAACATGCCTGTTTAGATGCCCTTGATCCTGCTCTGTGACAGTGAATTGACTAGTTTCTGTTCTATCAATCTGCTCCAAAAGGAAACATACTTTTCTGTTTGCTTGTTGGTTTTCTGGTTTTTTTTTGTTTTTTTTTAATATGAAAAGAAATTAACACAGCTGTAGATGTCAATTAATACGGATTTGTTCTTTTACTTGCTTTTATTAATATAAGTTTGTTGTTTGCCTATAAGTAAGAGAAAGATATAAAGCAGAAACTGTTTTAAAAAAAATCATAGACTCTATCATCAATCCCTTTGAGTTATTATTTGAAACACGATGACATTACGGTACATAAATTACTTTTAAATGAACCACCAGGGAAAGAACATGTTTCTTTGGGACAAATGTTATGATTCAGTTTAAACACTTTTGATTTCACAGCCTACAAATAGGGCAACTAATCACTTCCCATAAAGTAATCATTTCTTGTGAAAGAACAATAATATATAATTAAAAAAACCCCCAATTCTCATGAAAAACATACATGTTAAAGGTGTCTTTCAAGTATAGAAGTTATCTAGAAGTTTATACTCTTTTATAAGTCTAAGTAGCACTGTGGAATTTATTCGTCTTACTGGACTCATTAATAAGAAAATTAGTATTTACCATGTTAAAGAATCTTGACCTCTTTCTTCATCTGAATAGGCAATGGGGACTATAGCATACATTTTGTGGATCAGAAGGTGAGTTTCTGAGTTGGCTTTGGTTTTACAATATGAGTGTTGTCACGTTATGACAAAACTTGACACAACATACAGATGATACAGTTTGGGATATGATGTATTTACTGGATTTCACTTTAGCTGGTATGAAAGAAAACCTAATTTTTTTGAGACATCAATTATTAAAATATAAATATGAATAACATATTTCACCCTGCTCTATACATGATTGTTCAGATAACAGCCCAAATTCTGGATTACAATGAAAACTGTCTCCACAAACTTTTTCATATCTCATTTGCTTCATAAAGAACAAAATCCTCTGTAACATTTAACTGGAATTCTTCCAAAGTAAGCCTGGAATGGGAAGAAAACTAGGAAAATACTATGAAAGAGATTCTGACTAGGAAAGAAAATTGGTCTTTATATATGAAACAGAGCAAAGGATTTAGGAATTAATCAAATACCAGAGTATGATGAAATAATAATTCAACACAGAGTCTCTGGCCCTACTCCCCAGGCTTTTCTTACTCATAAAAGTAGAAACTTACTTAGATTAGGACCGACTTATTTAGTTCTTACCTTGCATTTCCTTTTCATGTTATTACTGTCTGTAACATAGTGCCCTTGTAGGCACCTCTTGTCTTTTTCCTGTGAGATACAGAGAGAAGCAGCAGGCTAAGCAACAATAGGATATTCCAATTACTACTCTCTATACACAGTATCTAGCAATAATAGAATATTATTATGCTTTTCTTTCTATCTATTTTAAGAATGAATAAGATCAGCATCTCTGCAGAGGATTTCCACGCAGATAGGTTTTTTTTCAGGGTAGAGTTAAGAACTACATGACCTCCTGGGGGCCCTTTCTAAACCTGGACTTTTATGATTATATCAACTCTTTGAAGACCTATAGATTGTGCCTTCTTCAAAGTGGAATATTCTCTCATCAATTGGACAATGCTTGGGTAATAGCTTAAATTATAGCTACCTTTTTATATTAATATACCCAGCACTCTTCTTGACCTTTAGATACTTTGCCATTATCCTCTCTGGAATGAGAAACAGTTTAACATCCTTCTGCCTCAGCAGTATGCCATTACCATTTGAAATTTTTCATAGAAATAATTAACAGAAATTTAAGGAAAGAAAGTCATCAACATGTATTTTACTGTGATTTACAGTTAACATTGCAATACTTATGTGTTTTAATGGCAACACAGAAAATTGAAGTAATATAAATCCTTCCAGTCAAGAAAATTGCTGATTACTAGTGTTTCTGGTATATGGAGTTTGTTCAAGATTAAAGGGTTTGCAGTCATGCTACTGGCTAATCTTGATTCTTTTTTATGCTTAAAGCTGTACATAGGGACCTGCAATAGCAACTATCAGTATGTATAAACCACAGCCTCCAGTAAAATTTTTAAACACACACATGCTTCACAAACCATCACCATCAACTTCCAGACTACCGCTGATCCACAAGCTGGAAAAAGGCTACTTCTTTCCATTGACTTAAAAAAAAAATATGCATTCTGATTTGAACAAGTAAATTCTTTGACTGAAAATAAATGCTGTCTGTGCTGTCCTACATGCTCATAGTGTTTTAAGAATTACCAGCAATAGAGTAGCTCACTTAAAATATAGGTATTCTATATGGATCTTGTATAGCACATTTCCTTAAACCCTTTCCCAGCACCATTACAGGGCAATATTTCAATTTAGATTTAAAAGAATTAGAAATTCTCAGTGTTCAGAAATGACGATTTTCCATCTAAATATATCTTAATACTACAATTTAGCTTGTGGAAAAAATACTGCAGTATTACAAAGACTTTATGCAGAATAGTGTGTTTGTATTTTCATTAATATATAACACAGTTTAGTTTAGTTCACTAGTCCCTTACTAGACTGAGCTAGATTCTTTTTAAAGAAATGAGTGCATTAGTACCTCAAAACACTGGCACATTTTGACCCAGATACTGCTCTAAGTTCCTTTCTGCAATAACACAGGAACTTTCTTCTCCCATCTATTTACACAGTCAGACAAGATAAGGTTTACTGAAAAAATAGGTATTGTAGAAAGATTATTCACTCTTTCTGGTTTTCCAAATGGTAAATATCAGCTGAGAATTGCTTTGCAAAATGCAGATATAGCAAGAAGGAGGACCTTGAAATCTAGAGGCCTGTTATTCTCACTTCAGTGGCTGATAAAGTTATGGAGAAGCAGTTTATTCTGGGAGGTATTGAAACACTGAAAGACAACGCAGTCAGTGGTCACAGTCTTCATGAGGAAAGTCCTGCTTATCAAACCTAATTTCCTTTTATGACAAGGTAACCCACCTGTCTGACCAAGGGAAGCTAGATGATGTAATCTTTCTGGGTTTCAGTAAAGCTTTTACTAGTGTTTCTAACAGGATCTGTCTGGACAAAATGTCCAGCAGGGGTTCAGCAAGGCTCCATCTTAGGCCCTATGCTCTTCAAGATCTTCATAAAAGGCTTGGACACAGGACTGGAAGGGATATCCCTCAAGTTTGCAGATGATGCAAAACTGGGAGGAGCTGTTGAATAACATGAAGGTAGGGAGGCCCTGCAGAGAGACCCTGACAAATTAGAGGGCTATGCAATCACCGATCATATAAAGTTGAACAAAGGGAGAGCCAGATTCTGCACCTGGGATGGGGCAACCCTGGGCATATGGACAGACTGGGGATGAGATGCTGGAAAGCAGCACTGTGAAAAGGGACCTGGGGATCCCAGTGGATTGCAGGATGACCATGAGCCAGCAGTGCCCTGGCAGCCAGCAGGGCCAGCCCTGTCCTGGGGGGCATCAGGCACAGCATGGCCAGCTGGGCAAGGGAGGGGATTGTCCTGCTCTGCTCTGCTCTGGGGCAGCCTCACCTCCAGTGCTGGGGGCAATTTTGGGCACAAGTTAAGAAAGACATTAAACTATTGGAGAGTGTCCAAAGGAGGGCAACAAAGATGGTGAAAGGCCTTGAAGGGAAACTGTATGAGGAGGAGCTGAGATCACTTGGTCTGTTCAGCCTGAGAGGAGGATACTGAGTGGAGACCTCATGGCAGTCTTCAATATCATCATGAGGGGAAGAGGAGGGACAGGCACTGATCTCTGTGGTGCCCAGTGACAGGACTTGAGGGAATGGCCTGAAGCTATGTCTGGGAGGTTTGTGTCAAATGCTAGGAGAAAGATTCTTCACCCAGAGGGTGTTTGGGCACTGTAACAGTTCCCCAGGGAAGTGGTCACAGCACCAAGACTGACAGAGTTCAAAAAGTGTTTGGACAATGGTCTCAGGCACATGGCATGATTCTTGGAGACGGTGCTGCGGAAGGGTTGTAGTTGGACTTGATGATCCTTTAGGTCCCTTCCAACTCAGCGTATTCTGTGATTCTGTGAAGTTAAATCTCAGGCACTGTAAGTGGACTGGGCACACCTGAAAGTCACCTTCAGCTTGAAAACCCTTTCACTTTGTCCATTCAGTTCAAGAAGCCGTATTGATTTAAACAATCTTTTATTTCAGCACACCTTTTTTTACATATTTATTATCACTGATAATAATAATTTAGATATTTTATAGCAATTTAACTAAAGTGAACTTCTCTCTTCTTAGAAATAGGAATTATGACAATACAGATCTGCATAATGTCTAAGATGGAAATTATATCATCAGCACTTCTCTCAGCTTGCTAGCAAAGTGACAAGAAATGCTGAACACTTACGAATTTCAGCACTGTGCTTTTGAACTGACACTAGGGGAGAACAGAAAAATAGCATATAGATAATATATAAACTGTGTGTATGTGTTGCAGTACAGAGCAACGAGGAGTCCCCAGGCTCCCATAAGTGTTACTTATCAGTAACATGTATGTATGTAAACAAATCTTTCTTGTTTAGGAACATGAGGGTGGTATAGGATTTTGGGGGTCTACTTAATGTGTCAGAGACTGATACACTTTGTTTAGGAGATGCTTTGATGATAAGTGATACAGTCTAGATGTGTGGAAAATTAATGCATTATTATATCAGTAATCTGTGCAGGTCAGAATAATACACTTACTATTAATGGCCATTAAATCCTCATAAATATCCTAAAATAATAGTCCATTAAGGGTAAGCTCTTTGGGGAAAACTGCCTCTTTGTATTTATACACCACCTCTCAGAAAGAGGAACTCATTCTTTGTTTGCTGCTTTAGGAACTGGTGATATATGGTTATTAAAATGACAGATTTTTCTAAATGGAATCAGCCATAAGTAATAACAAAATGTGGAGGGGTTTAGCAAGACTAATGACACTGCAAGTTGGGTGGCATTGTTATCTATTTAATTAATGATACAACATAAGGCATTAGTTATTCATCTGCAAACAGGGAAATCAGGCTACACTTATGAACAGGAAAACTAATTGTTTCTTGGAGATCTGTAAAAGAACCTGGAGGCCATAACCTCTGAACACAGAGTCAAGTGCAGTACTGCGGGAAACAACGTTAATGACATACAACCAAGACAATGGGTAAGACTAAAACCTTATGCGGAACAAGCACTCAAATTGTTAATAGATTCCACACTACCAAGAAACTGTTCAAAAGACAAAAAGTAGGCTAAAGTAAAATACTTAAGGACCTCTCTCTATATGGCAGGAAAATACCTCTAACTTTAAAGACGTCTAGAAAATTGCATTTCACAGGGGAATCTTGGGTACGGAAGTGCTCTTAACTGTGTTAAAGAAGCAGCTAAAACCCTCAGAGAAATTAAAATGAAACAAAAACTTTTACACACTTTATAAAAATACATGTGATTAACTATTATGAAAAAATAGCAAAGGAAAATTAAGATGTGAGGTCATTATGGATATGTTCTAGGAAAAATACAAGTGATCTTCATATCGGACACAATATACTAGATTCAGCTTGTGACCACCAAGTAAATCTCAACTATTTCTTATTTATTCATGCTGTCATACTAGATTAATGGTATTTAAGTTTTCCAGCAAGGTCAGAAACATAACTTGGTTAATGTCAGGAAGGGATGCTCTGTGACCACATTTAAAGGAGTAATAAAGCTATTAGAGAGTGCCCAAAGGAGGGCTGTGAAGATGGTTAGGTGTCTGAAGGGGAAGCCATATGAGGAATGGCTGAGGATACTCGGTGTCCTCAGCCCAGAGAAGAGGAGACTGAGGGAAGACCTCATCGCAGTCTACAACTTCCTTGTGAGAGGAAGAGGAGGGACAGGCACTGATCTCTTCTCTCTGCTGATCAGTAACAAGACCCCAGGGAATGGCCTGAAGTTGTGTCGGGGGAGGTTTAGATTGGAGATTAGGAAAAGGTTTTTCACCCAGATGGTGGTCAAGCACTGGAACAGGCTCCCCAGGCAGGTGGTCACGGCACTAGGCTGACAGAGTTCAGGAATATTTAGACAGATCAAGACAGCGGTTTTGCCTAAAATTTAATTTTAACGTCAAGTATACTCTTATATAAATTAAGTGATAATGATTGAGAATTTCTGATCTTCCTTGTGATTATTTAGTCACAACAGAAGACTTGATGGCCTCTTAAGAGGTAAGTACTTATAAGTAGTAAAAAGTACATACTGATGGCCAGGGTGGCTCTCGTCCAGTTCCACAGATAAATCTGGAGTAAACATTGCATAATTGGACATGAGTTCTTGGGATCAACATGCATTTAAGTAGTTTCACCATAGCAATCTTACAGAAAGCTCCCTCTGGTCAGCCATTGGATTGACAGAATCATAAGTGTCATCTTTAGCAAATGTTAGACAAAAGGCCAGAGCCTTTGCAGTGCTTCTGGAGCATGACCTTGTACAACAGAAGTCCTGGAGTTGATGGCTGGCTTCCATGGTTTAGGAATGGCATTACACAATCTAGTGTTCACCCTGAAACACTCCAAACCACATTCTGCTTGGTCCTCCCCTTCTCTCTCCTCTGCAGTGGGCTGGAAACAAAATTGGAGGCAAAACAGGTAAAGACCACAGGTTGAGATATGAACAATTTATTGAAAACAACGATGCAATAAGACAATGGACAGTAACAACAGTGATACTAATGGCAGAGTGCACAGGAAAAGAAGCCTATGATTCACACGATTGCTCACACCCGACAATACTCGGCCATGATCTTCATCACACTACACCACCCAGACGGAAGTCTTTCCCCTTCCCCAGAAAATGATGTGGGGTGTTACAGAATAACCTCTGGGTCCTGCCAGGCCCCATCTTGGCTACTGCAAAAATTAACACTGTCCTGGCTGGAAACAGGACCCTGACAAAATCAAATAGATAATAATGAAAAAAATCCCACTTTGCTCATTTAGTTGTTTTGTTATGCATTTCATGCGTGGGTTCACAAATTAACCTTTTTCCTTCTAAATTCATCTTTGAAAAAAATAAGTGAAGAAAAATGTGTATTGCTGTGAAAATTTGTTCAGGAACAGAATCAAGGAAGAAAAAAAAGACTTCTTTATTTGGAGATCAGCAATTTTCCCAGCAGCAAAACATGTAGATGGGACACAACCTTTAATTATAGTGCAAAACTAAATCAATCTAGTACTAGACAATAATCTGTTGTGTTCAAAAAAGTTTTATAAAACTTTCAAAATTACAGTTAGATTAAAATTAGCCATAAGTCTCTAAAAATATTTTGCTTCACAAAAATATAACATTTGCATAATACATTTTATCATACTATTTCACACTATATTATTTTAAAATATTTCAAGACAAACCTTAGATGAGAAATTAAATTTTCACATTTCACATCTTGCTTTGCAACATCTACAGACTCTTTATCACTGTAGAATAAAGATCTCCATTTTAAAGAGCTTTTCTGAAAATACATTCCTATACTATGTCATCTTTTCTTTATTAATATTGTAAGCACACCACACAAAGTTGGGGTGCTAGGGATTAATGCTATAGTATTTAAATAACATGTCAGTTATAAGAGCTAAGTTGATGCATTCACACCCTAAAAACAGCAATTTTTTTTTCCAATATAGAATTATTAAGCAGCTTCTGAAATCTGTGTATCATTTTCAAAATTATAATCTTTGATACCTGTAAAGGGAATGTGGAGCAGAAGGAAGAAAGTTGTTTACACAGCTTTTCAACAAGGAGGGGCTCTTTCAGAAACTGGTGCAACGGATAATACATGAAACTACATAGAATCATTTAGGTTAGAAAAGACCCTTAAGATTATTGAGTCCAAATTTTAATCCAGCACTTCTAAGTGCACCATTAAACCATGTCTTTAGGTGCCACAACTGCACATCTTTCAAATACCTCCACAGAGAGTGACTCAACCACTTCCCTGGGCAGCCTGCACTGCGTTTCTGGCAGACATCTGGACTTTGAACACCTGCATGATAACAAAAACTTCATCTGCCTGTTCATCCTCATTGGGTGGCCTATAATAGACTCCCACCATTCTCAGGCACATCCTTGGTTTCTAACAAATCAATAAAACTCTTGTCTTTGCTACCACATGAACCTCCTTCCCCTACCTCCACTGAGATGACAAAGAGACCTGAGACCAAAGGACCCGGCTAGAAAACCATACCTCAAACATTGGCATGCCCAGACCTGTGTCTAGAGACTTTGGGGTTTTTTCCCTTTCCCTCTCCAAATGCAGTTTAAAGTTTTTCAATGAGCCCTGCTAACTCCCGCAGAAAGTTCCCTTTTTTCCCATCTGTCAGCAACAGGTCAGGTGCTGTGTAGACTGATCCATGACCAAAAAACCCCAAATTCTTCTGGTGGACACCAGGCTCAGAGGCAGGTATTGGTCTGCTGGTTTGTCCTGTTTATTCCCTCATCGTTCCCTGTAACTGGAAGGATAGAGGAGGATACACACCCACAAACAGCATTTCCCCTGGTTATTGCTCACATAGACTTTTATAGCTATTTTGAGAGTCACTAAGGTGGATCATTACTGTGACACTGTTTCAAGATCTGACCTAAAACTTACAGGAATAACATGAGCAAACTTAAAAGATGGCATGTACTTGGGGTGGATATAAAAAATTGAAACGATGATTCGTATCTGGAAATCTGCATCTGAAACGTATCATGTTTGAATCTGGATATGCAAACAACTGGAAAAGAGGTGTTAATAAGTACAGAACCTACAAGAATGTAAGCAAGTAAAGCGCAAGATTTCATGGCTAAGCCCAGGCACATTCAGATCAGAAGCAAGACTGACCTTTTAAATTAAGTAATTATTTTTTTTTATTTCTGAGCAATCTCTAGGGTTTCTCCCTAAAAGACATAAGAAAAGTGAATTTATTATGCCTTTTAAAACATTTCCTAGGAGACTCAACCAGAAATTACATGTCAGACATAGGAATATCCATGTGAGAGACCACAATACTGGACTGTATGGTCTAAGGGGTCCTTCTGACCATGAATGTAATGGGTTTGTAAAAAGTGTGCAATTTGCTTCAACAAAGAGTAATAGCAAAAATACTTTTGTCAAAAGCACACTAAAAATACAATTAGGCTGTACATTTTAGCCATTAAATGATTCATTTCAACTGAGCATGCTCATTTGAAATGCTAACAATAAGTGAATACAGTCTAACAGGTGCTCCTATAATTAACAGCACATTCTGAATGAAAGATGAAATAATTTGGAGCAGTATTACTTCCCATTGCAATTTTCATAGATCCAAGGTAACTAAAATAAGCATTTTGGTTAAAATTGCACAATGTTCTTATTTTAATTTACTTGTAAGTGTACTCATATTCTCTCTATCCAGCTCATGCATTGACATTTGACTCTATTGCTGAGTTTTACACATGTTGCTTCCCTTTTAATAAGCTGTTCCTGAACTTGATGAGGGAAGGCAAATGAGGAAAGAAAGCATATTAGACTTGAATATGATACATGATATTTCAATCTTCACTGCATACTAAGTGCTTTTAAACTTTAACTAAGCTTTAGATATTGTTTGTTTTCTTTTTTTTAATTCTAGTGTTATTACTCTGCTGTTTGTAAGTTTCTTTTACAAAAGTAAGAGGGAAGTGGTGTAAATATGTTTATAAATCCGGCTAGGTGCAGAGACTATTGGGAATTCAGTTAAAAATCTATCTGTATTTGAGTATATCTCGCCAGCACCTAGGAGAAGAAGAAAAAAGGCAACAAGAGGAGTAAAACCAGTTTCCTCTTGGTGTTTCACTGGGATTTGTTGAACTTGACTTTTCCCAAGAACAGTGCAAAGACATCAAACAGGTGTATTAGATTACATTGAGAGAATACTCAAAGAACTCAAAGGAACAAAACACACTTGAACTCAAAAGAAAATATATTACTCACCATTAGTTAACCACAGGACTAGCTGCATGCATTCAAAAAAAAAAAAAAGTCTTTTCAGAAAAGCTTGAAAGACTAAAATGTGAGTTAGATAGAAGTGCAAGAGCTTGAGAAATCTTCATGTCCTAAAAGTGGTCAAGTATGATATTCTTTCTCAGCAGAAATACAATGATAGCTATTCTATTATTTCATTTCTTCTTCTCTCTGAGCCCCAAGATGGTAACTGAATTTCAAACCTTTGTAAAATCTACATTTCAATTCATATACCAAACTCAGACATAAACCATAACATAAATGTTGACATAAATCAAACCTGAACTGCCCATCTGGTACTGAGACTTTTGGAACCAGTGTTAGTCATAGGATGTAAGTGTTCACATCACAACATTTCTGGTACTGGGGAATGGGCAATGCTGTGGAGCTACAGATTAAAGGGAGGCCTAGAGATACAAAGCTAGACACAGTACTTTAATTCTGCTCTAACACAGGTAATTTGGGCACTCATGCAGCAGCATAAATTAAAAAAAAAAAAAGCATGGCAGCTTGTGAAGGGTCTTGCAAGGGGAAAGCTTTACCAATATTAAAATAAAAAAGAATCTAGTTATCTTTAATAATGTATAATGAAACATGAAATTTGTACAAAATTTATCTCGCTACTGAGCTGCAAATCTGTGAGAGACAAATAAGCTCCAAATGTTGTGTTAAGATCAAGTTTTCATGTTAGGACTAAATCTAATGAAAAATTCATTTTAATACTTTTGTCTATATTAAAGGAAGTTTCTCAGTCTACAATCAGAACTAAAATCACAGTAATACCTTTTCTTCCTATCACCATTTTGATACCAAATATTATTCTATGTAGCAACTCTAGGTTTGCATACACGTGTCCATGAAGGATGGTGCAAGGCATTCTCTTCTTTTTAGTCTACTGCTTTGAAAAATGGGATTAATATATTCTGATATCCCATCTCTAAAGTCATTATAAGCAATTGAACTTGAAACATATCCTGGACTCCAAGACAAATTAGATTTTTTTACTTTTCCAGCCTTTCAGAATTACACCTTACAAAATGGCAAAGGGAATCCCTTTCAGTATACAAACAGGCCCAGGTATGACAGCATTAACAGCTAAACATTGAGGAATCAAATCTTTGCTCTGATTTTAATTCAAAGTTAACTCTTTTACTTCAATTGATTCACTCCAGTGTGACAGACTCAGTGCCAAAGAATAAGAAAGAGTCTGTCCCAAAGAATATCTTATCAGATTTGATAGTTGTGACTATCAAACCACCCTTCTAATCCACATTTAGTAAATATTCTTTATGATTCCTTTCTTGCATTCATTGGTTCTTTGAATTCAATAGTAAGTTTCCCAGAAACTGTCAATAATATCTTTTTTCCATATTTTTTAGAGTGCTAGTTTATGGTAAAGTTTATGAACAGTTGCCAATTATATTGAGTAACAAGTGATTTATTTTGCTGAGATGATTACAGACTGCAATTGCTGTTACAGGTAGTGAAATAACAATATCCCTAAGCATTTAATGACAGTTTTCAGTATATTTCACTATACTCAACTGAAAATGAATGCTCATAGGCCCCTACAGTTATTATTTTTTCAATAATAGCAAATACCTCTCATGTTGAAGAATGATCATGGTAATTTGCATATGATAATGTCTAAATTCAATGTGCAATGACCAGGTTGATCTTGAGGCTGGTAATGGCCTCCCTTTGCAGTGCCAGACCACACAAAAGTGGGACAGAGGTAGAGAGAGAGACAGGAAGGGAGAGAGGGAGAGAGGAAGAGGGAGGAAGGGACAGGCTGTGGACTCAGGTCTCAACTCTTGTTACTGCCTCCTAGCAAGAGCAGAACTACCAGGGTGAGCTTCTTTCTCTGTGCATTTTGGTCTGGAAAACAAGTACATCACTCTAAATCAAAGACAGATTATTTTACCTAATTTAAACTGAAGCAGCAGAGGAACAACCTGCATTCGCAGGCAGCATTAGTGTTAGTTGGTACAGGATTACAAGCAGCAGCATCCCTCAGCTCAGGCAGGAGATAGCTTTTGCAGCCCGTTTAATCTTTGTCGCTGGAAGTCCTGTGAGACTCAGGGACATAATGGAGAAGTCACAGTGATGTGGGCCTTTAAGCATGTTACCTGAGCAAAAGGACAGTGATTGCCCATACCAGCACGGGCTCCAGACACAGCCTGACCTTTCCATACAGTCATCTCTACAAAATGTATTGGTGAGGAAATTGCTGTGTCCCACCAGTTTGATTTCTGCTCTGATATGTAATCTGGAAGAGCAGTAAAAAACCCAAAAACCTAAAATACATTATTTCGATGGGCACCATTTGCTTGAGTTTATGATGTCTTTCTTTCTCTGATATTTAGTTGACCACAAGCAAGAAACAGCATGTGAATAACTTTTATCCCAATGGGATGCATGCTGAATATGTTACAAGAGCTATTAGGCTAAATTATATAACTGGAAAATATAGACATACTCTATGGCAAGCTACCCTTCCTCAGGCAACCTCCTACAGCCAAAGCTTGTTAGTTCTTGTTGATTGGCTTTGGAAAGATACTGCTTTCCAGCCTTTTCCTTTTTTTTTTTTTTATCTTCAATTATAACCAAGCTGCTAAGACCAAACTACTAATATCACATTATTAATGTAGTAATACACTGACTTTCTCTAGTTAAGATCTGATTTTGAATTGTTCAAAAAGAATATTATTACAGGATTCTAAAATTTGGTTAGTAGCTGAAGATACCAAAATAGTTTTTAAAAGGAAACAGAAGTTTTCAGCACATTTTAAACACTTTCTCAGCCTACACGAAGGGAAAAGAAAAAGCAGAAGGAAAGTGACAGCAAAGCTGAATATACGCAACTCATCAAAACCCAGAACACAAGACCAAAGTTTAGGTGATTAAATGCTAATTAGACAATTAAAATAATTTTAGATAAAAACAACAGATTGCATTACTGGGAGCAGCTAAGAAGATTTTAGTTCATCAGCAGTTCCAGAGCTATGAGTGGAAAACAAAAAAACCCAGAGGCAGTAATAGCTAGGATAGAAACCATCCTCCTGCAACAAATCTGAGAAATAGAACAAAGAAGAGCAGGAAATGGTCTATTCTGCTTTTCTTATTTTAATTTTTTTTCCCAGCCTTAGTACTTTTAAACCCTGGAGTCAGCAGTTGCTTCCCAGTGAAATTCTTGCACCTTACAAGGCCATAACAGAGCTGGCCTTGTTCCCCATGTATTAAGATGGAGGATGGACATGGGGAGAGAGGCATGCTGAAGGGCAGGAAAAGATCTGGCAAAGATGGTACAAGTTGATGTTTACTATATTCCTTTCTACAGAGTTTTAGATGCCATAATAAGGGATAAGATTTGAGAAAACTACAGAGGTTTTTGGACCATGAACAATCAGAAGCTTACTCAATTTTGTATCAGAATGCTTAAATTCAACTCTAAATCCTCTTCAGTACCTTTTCCAGTTCTCATCTATCTTATTTTGGCTTCCCAGGCACTTACTGAGGATGCAAGCAAATGGTGCATGCATGTCTAATGAGCCTAGTGA
This sequence comes from Vireo altiloquus, assembly GCA_013396875.1. Lineage (NCBI taxonomy): Eukaryota > Metazoa > Chordata > Aves > Passeriformes > Vireonidae > Vireo > Vireo altiloquus. The sequence continues at coordinate 155,828 of VZRF01010056.1, forward strand.
GTTTCCTGAAGCAAAGAAAGGATCTTGGAGGCAGGAATGCAGAGGAACACGGGAAAAGTCTGAATACTAAATAATTAAGAAATGTGATAGAGAGGGCAGGGTAGATTATAAAAAGAAGAGAAATTCCTACAGATGTCTTAATCCTACAGTGGTGCGTATCTGCAGAAAATATTAGCAACACCATACAAAGCCTTAGATGTAAATTTGTATTTATTACGAAAAGTAAACCTGATGTTACTCCTGCTGTATCTATCACTTCTATTTCCACCCTTCGTTTTTCTGCCAGTATCACAAGATAGTTCTTTTTTTCTGAGTTTGTTATATTTATAGATTATTATGTCATTGGGGTTTTTATACCTATCTTGTCCTAAAAAAAATCTTCTGAGTTACCATCCCTGGAGAGGTGTGGTCCTTCATGACATGATTTAGTGATGCACTTGGCAGTACTGGGTTTATGATTCAACTTGATCATGTTGGGAGGTCTTTTACAAACTAAATGATTTTATAACTGTATGATTTTCTGCCAGTACAAAAGTTGTGGATCAGTCAGAATGATCTCTACTCAAAATAGGACAGGCTTCACCTCATAACAGTAATCTGAAATTAACTCAGTTGATTAGAAAATTAAATTAAATTAAATTAAATTAACTCCGTTGGTGAGAGCCTGGTGTTAATAATGTCATGGGTTTGAACCCTATATGGGCAATTCATTTAAGAGCTGGGCTCAATGTTCCTTCTGGGTCCCTTTGAACTCAGACTATACTGTGATTCTGTAAATACCATGAAGCTCTATGTGTGAAGAAATGATTTTTCCATTTATGGACCTCTAAATATTTTCCAAGACAACTGTCAAATTTAATTCCTCAAATTTAGTGCAAAGACAACTTTGAACTTGTCCTATAGATTTCCATGTACCACAGATAAAAGACTGGAAATCTCAGACTTACACCCTAGCAAAGCAGATCCATAAATCTGCACCAAAGGGTGTTTCCATGAATTTTGGTACAAGATTTCCATTGCTGCAGAAGCTACTGCCATTTCCACATCCAGTCCAGAACATACTTTTTCAGGTATCTCTTCACAGAAGTGCTAAAGGCAGTGAAAATAAATGTTAAAAAGAAAGAAATGTTTTAGCCTCCCAAAAAAGCAGTCACTACCTATATACAATTTTGCCATCATAATTTCTTGCCATAGCTAAATTGTGCTAACCATAGAATGGTTTGGATTGAAAGGAACCTTAAGAATCCTCTAGTCCTAATCCCCCTGCCATTCACAGAGACACCTTCCACTACACCAGGCTGCTCAAAGTCCCATCCAGCCTGACCTTGAACATTGGGATAGGGCATTCACAACTTTTCTGGCTAGCAATCTGTTCCAGAGCCTCACAACCCTCTGACAGTACAGAATTTCTTCCTAATAATATCTAAACCCACCTCTTTTAGTTTGAAACCATTCTCCCTGTTCCTGTCACTACAAATGTTTTCAAAAAGTCCCTCTCCAGCCCTCTTGTAGGCCCTCTTCTGGTACTGGAAGGTGCTATAAGGTTTCCATGGGATCTTCTCTTTTCCAGGCTGAAAAACACCAACCCTCTCTGTCTGTCTTCTTCACAAAAAAAGAGCCATAATTTGCAAAAAATATTAGATGTTTGCAGTTCTTTTTATTAAAAGTAAATTCTTTGACGTGAAGGACTGCTGAAAAGATAACCAGATGGTGCTTTGTACAACCAGGCTGGATCTGGTTAATAGCCAAAATGGCTAGAAGCTTACAGGGAGGTTCTTAAATTTGTTCTTTCTCCTATTGGCAGAGCATATCAATGTCACCTTATCTGATTGGACAGCCACTTAGAATACTCGTCTGTCATGTTAGCATGCACAGTGTCTGTGCTTTAAATATAAACAGTTCTTTAAAAGTTCAGGGAAGGAAAAGCTAAGAAAAACAACATGCAGGAATATTTTTGACAAAAATTAACAGACGAGCTAGAAAGACTAGAAAGCTTCCTGCTGTGCCCCAAAGGCCAGCTCACTTAACCTTTGCAGCACTTGGGCTTTTACATTTAGGGAAGCCTAGAAGAAGGTAGAAGGTAACTGTACCAAGAAACCCCACTGTGTCCAAGAAGTGAATTATTATTCATGCTGCATATTGTAGGATTTCAGATATATGGCATGACCTTCTCAACAGAATTTCAAAGCAATAGCTGAGAATTCAACAAATAACCTACCAAACTTCCTATAGATATTGTGCCATTGAATGTGTATGGATAAAGCAATATTAGGATGAAGAAATTCTAAAACACCATCTACACACTTAAAACACAGTCTGTGTGCATTCAGCATTCTGCCTGCTTTTTTTGATGACAGAAGTTATTTTTCGCCTTTTAGCTCAGAAGAACCAAACCAGACAGAATAGAAATGGAACTTTATTCCTTCCTTCAATTCAATTTAAAAGTCAATTAAGTTCAAAGCAACAGATTCAAGATTCCCCCATGGAAATCATTTTAAGGCAGGGATGGCAGTGTTGAGTGAATTTGTAGCACAGGAGAGATCAATAACTGAATGAGGTGACAATCTGTGAATGCAACACAAAAAAAAAAAAGGAAAATGAAACTAAAGTCAGTGGGTACTGGGTGGAATGGAAAGACAGGTCTTCGGGAAGCTGTATGTAGACAGGCCCTCATGCTAAGCCACGTGAGTGTCACTGGAGCTGAAAGCAGCCCTTACGTTCACCATTGTCACACTGAGAAACTGTGTACACACAGATAAGCAAGGAAAGGAGGACTGGATGTGGCACCTCAAGAAATGTTAAAGCTACCATTAGTGTCTCTGCTATACAGTGGTGCAAACTTAATTAAAGCTTAGGTAGTCATACTGATCATAGGCCTGTCATACATTTCTCCCTTAACTTTTGATTTTGTTGGCCAATTTTATCTGTTTTTATTGGTTTGGTCTCAGTTTTGGGGAGGTCTCAGTTTTGGGGAGGAAGTTACAGAAGTGGCTCCCGTGAGAAGCTGCTAGAAGCTTCTTCCATGTCCAGCAGAGACAATCCCTGCAGGATGGATGGATGTGCCACTGGCCAAGGCTGGGACAATTAGAAAGGGTGTTAATGCCCCTGCGATAACATATTTAAGAAGAAAAATAAACAAAAAGCTGTTGTGCAGTTGGAATTCCAGCCAGAGAAGAGAGGAGTGAGAACACGTGAGAAGAAAAGCCCTGAAGACACCAAGGTCAGTGGAGAAGGAGGGGGAGGAGATCATCCAAGCACCAGAGCTGAGATTCCTCTGTAGCCTGTGGTGCAGACAGACCATGGTGAAGCAGCTGTGCCCCTGCAGCCCATGGGGATCCATGGGGATGCAGAGATCTACCTGCAGCCCGCAGAGAGCTGTTGCTCGTGAGATGGACTCACATTGAAGAAGTTCATGCAGAACTGTCTCCTGTGGGAGGGACCCCACAGTGCAGCAGGAGAATGACTCCTTGTCCCTGAGCAGCAGGAGAAGCTTCAGGTAATGAATTGACCAAAACCTCCATATCTCCCTGTCTCCCTGCAATACTGGAGAAGGAGGTATAGAGCTGGGAAGGAGGGAGGGGTGGGGAGGAGGTGTTTTTAAAGGCTTACTTTACTTCTCATTATCCTACTCTGATTTGTTTAGTGATAAATTCACTTCATATCTCTAAGTTGGATCTATTTTGCCCATGATGGCATTTGATGAGCAATCTCTCCTGGTCCGTATCTCAACCCATGAAACCTTTGTTATATTTTCTCTCCTTTGTTCAGCTGCAGAGGGGAGCAAGTGATTGGCTGTGGTGGATCCCTGGCCCAGGTCAACCCACAACAATGTTTGATACCAGGACAGACCTGTAAAAGTCCTTGTTAGCATCAGGGGAAAAAGAAAAGAAACCAAAACCAGGTAGTCTAGCAGATGCCCCAAAGGAAAAAACAAGTAGCAGCCTAAGCAACAAAAATTATTTGACAACATATAGTCTTCATGCAAGAGAAAGACTGGATTTTAAAGTCCTTCCAGTTGTAAACTTTTTGCATGCTAAATTAGTATGAAAAAATATATCTTCCATTTAATGTGTAAAAATGTGCAGATAGCTACACCACCATGTCTTAAATAATTAACCATAATAAAGTCTTTGGAAACATGGTTTTCCTACAACTACAAACACTGCGCTATTTTGCACTTTACTTCAATGACTAGTTGTGTTCAATATATCCAAAAAACCCACATGTAAAATACACCTAACTAAAGAAATAATACAGACATTTTTGCAGATAGTAAACACTTTCTGATTTATAGGTACTATGTTGTAGTTTTGCTCATATATGTCACGTCTGCTTCTCTCATTAATTATAAGCTTGTTGTAAAAGGACAGAAACATTACATGGGATGAAAATAAACTTCACAGCCAATGTTTAATTGCATCATAAAACCAAACATGTAAAAAAGTTGAAGAATTTTCATAGTAAATCTTAGAGTTATTGTTCTGAATCTTACTTTAATTAACATAATTAAATCTTGTAGCTGCTTTTAGAATACTATACTTCAGCTGAAAAAGGAGCTTAATCTGAAGTTTAGAAATACTGCAGACAGTAGTACATCTGCACTAAAGCCAAATGACAGCAAAATGCATCCCAACTCAGAAGTATCATTGGCTTGTGTTCCTGGCCAAATTCCAATTTAGAGTTTGTGTTCTTTTTATGTGTCTTTCAATATACAAAAAGTTTTAAAGGCATACATGTCATGTCATTCATATTTATACCTGATGTACATATGCCTGCTCTCTGTGCAGGCATAAAATGCATCTGCAGTGTGGGTTTTTTCCCCCTGTTAACCTAGAACAGATATTTTGTAGATTGAAATAATCTTGCAACACAAAATCCACAAGCATATACATGCACTTGACCTTATACTGTACTTCATGCTTTCCTTACCAGGAAGAACAACTAAATGCATTGCTCTCCCTGCTCCATAACTTTTTGTTTTCTGAGCCTTGTGCCATGACACACTTTGTACTACCGCTGCAACATCTCTTCTTGTGCTAGGCTGGCTTCTCTCTTTGAAGGTTCAGGAAGCCCCTGACAAGCTGTCGCCCCATGCTGGTGTGTGGAAACATGCTTTCTTCCTAAAAAAGCCTCTGTCTGTGAATAACACCCCATCATATAATCCACCATACAGTTTTGTTCCCATCAGGTGGAATATATTGGAAAAGAGGATGTAATTTACATTCTTTCATGCAACACATTCCATTTAAATGAGGTAACATCAAAAAATTCAGTGTGGGGGGAGAAGAGGTGGTGTTCTTGTCATGTGATGTGAGATCATGTGATGTTCCCTAAAGATCAGAGATTATGAAGTGATGAATAATTCATGTTCATGATTTTTGCTCAAATCAGATGCAAGTTGCTCATCTGCTGCACAGAACTGGGTTGTCAGTGCTCTACTACGTCTCCATTATACACTGCTGTCCTTGATGAACTAATCAGAGCACTGTAAAATGACTCTAGTGGTCCCTTATTATCAAATTATACAAAAAATAAATTCACAGATGAATGGACAAAAGTCAATAAAAATGTTTTCATCAAAATTCTCCTTGTTTCACCACAATCAAATAATCTGACTCTACTTACGGCATGAAGAACACTTCTTGAAAATACATCTTTAAAGCTGATCATGTGAAAATAAATTCAAGACCTCCACACATGAAATAGAAGGAATCACCAGATTAGAATACTCTAAGAGTTAATAATCACAGACTTTGCAGAGTTTTGGTGACTTTAATTTACACGATGCCTATGCTATTATCCTCATTTTTATATTGTATTATTTAATACTATTTTTCAGAATGGAGAGTCTTATCCTCATTTAAATAATAGATTAAAGAAAAGAAAAAAAAAGTAAGTGTTGCCATAATAATATAATAAATACATTTTATGGCTGTATTACAATGCAGAGGTCATGACTTCGATCCCTTACAACACAGCTGTACTTTCTAATGCAATGGATAATAGCAAATGCATGTTAAATACCACCATCTTGAGAAAGATTAAAACCAAGTCAGTTTTGTCTTCCATTATTGTCATGAGTGATGCAAATTTTGTGGTTTGTTTGCTTAAACAGTGTGAATTTAAGATGTTGAATCACTTCTAAATCTCATTATTTTTTATGCATCAAGAGAGCCACCTTTGTTTTTCAGGAAAACAGACATACCATAAAATTAACTATGTCATAGCAGGAAGGGCGCTTCTGCCATATCACTTTCTTTGTGTCCTTCAGTTTTACATTTCCTTTCTTTACGCAACACCAAAAACCTAAAAATTCCCGTCACCAGTACAGTGGTACATCCAAAAGACTGTGGAATGAAGAGTTTGCTAACCATATGCTTGGTTCCTCTCAGCTGTATAGATTTCACATTGAATATGAGCACTTATTAAGCAGCTATAGCAGAGTGTTCATGGTTACTCAAGTGCATGCCTCTGGACAAAGAATACCATGAAACTGCTCCATGCAATTATTAACCCATGTAAAAAAAATCAGTGCAGAGTTAATTAAAGCGCATTTTTTCAATATACATTCAGTCATAATTATGCATAGTAGTGCATTTCCTTGTCCACTTGAAATATTACATGCACCTGTTTGGGACCTATATCTTTACTGAGATAAGGGTGTGGGAGCATATTGTACAGTGGCTTCTCAAAGTGTACATGATGGATTTGGCTGCTGTCACTAACCAATGAACCTTTGTAGCAAAACACTACAAGAGTACAGGAGGACTTGGGCTGGGGAGAGGAATGCTGCACAGTGTGCCATGGTCCACATGGAACAGTTTGTCCAATGCTGCAGCAGGGGTTCCTAGCATTAGATGAGATATAAGACTGCTATCGCTTTTTCTATAGCTTCCATCATTTACTCCATAGTTCAGTTTACCAGTTTAGAGTAATAGTGCTTTTCTTACTGAGATCCTAAAAAAGCTGACACCTGCTCAGTGCAAAATAATTAGAAGTAAGTGTTAAATAAAACAAGTATTGAATGAAAACAGATACAAGTATAAAAAGGTCATGATCAGATGTGAAAGCAACCTGCTTTTTCCTTTTGTTTTGTGACTTACAGTCTTTATTTCAAAAATTTGCATAAGCAACAGAATGTTATATTTTATATTTGGGCTCCTGAATGTGTAATAAGGTTATTTTTGGGTTCTACCCTGGAGTAATGTATATTATTGTATATTTACTGTTGTTGTTTTTCAATTGTGGAACTTCAGATACCAAATATTGAATTCTTATACATAACCCACCTGATACGGAACTAGTAAGAGGCCCCAGTCAGAAGTTTCTTCACAAACTGAATAAGCGTCTCCAAGGATTTGCATCCAGCTTTGAAAAACATCCCTGGATTGTTCTGAATTTCACTTTTACTATCTTTGATTGCATCAGGTTTTTATTTAACCAGCATATGCCTTTAGAAGTTTAAAAAGCAAAAGCCCAAACAAATCCAGAAACCAGAGTTAGTAGGATCACACAAAATACTGACCTAATTTTAAATTAGGATTTTTCATGCCTTATGTACCACTACCAGAAAGAATTTCATGGGCATAGATTAGAATAGAAATGAGTCAACCATAAACCTCTACTTTGGTATGTCAGATACTTTGTCTGTCATCTGAACTTTGAACCATGCTTTGAACCACATTTATACTTACTCACATTTATATGAGTGAGCTGCAATTTACTTTAAAACACACTATTTAAAATATGCCGCAAACTTTTCAGCACTTCTGTGCTTTGTAAATAAAACCCTTTATGCTAATAGCAAAAAGAAGCTAATATATTTTATTTGCCCATTAATGACTGAATTTTTTTGTCAGATATATTCTGCTTCCACTTCAGTGAATCCACCTTTTCCTTGATTAGGAAGATGTGTCAGATGTTTTCAAAGACTTAAAAGACCAATTATTCAGGCTACCCCTCTACTTGAAATAATGCAAGCTATTTCTTACTGCACTAGTCTAACATGTACTTTAGACAAAGAAATCACACTTAGTAATTTCCCAGCTGTTGGAGTCAGAAAAAGCTTGGGAGCTTTTCCTGCTCCTCTGGCTGTTTGCTTTACTCTCAGAGCTCCACAAAAAAGGCTTAGCCTGTGAACCAAGCTCGTGAGAGCATTTGTCTCAACTTCTGGATGAACTGAGAACACCAAAGAAATGAGGAGATGGTTGTTTAGTGTACCACAGAATGTGTAGTTGTAGTTTTTAGGTTTTGCTATATATGTTATATGGAGCCAACATGGAGATTTTAGGGTGTTGGCTGCTTCTTCTTCATCTTCTTCTCTCTTCTCCTTCTCTTCCTTTTTCCCTCTGACATGAGTTCCTGTGACTTGTTAATTGGTAGATAGAATTCAGTGTAAACGACACATATCAATAAGGTTGATATTCACTGGTTTTGGGAACAAAACAAGATACGTAAAGTTTTCTAACTGGTTGATAATAGATATAAAAGCTAGCTGCTTCTGGTAGCCATTGCCATTCTGCCCTCGTGTTCCTGGAGGTCACAGCACAGTCTGTGCCTCTGAAACTCTGATAAGAACCAGAAATAAACAAGCTCTGAAACAGCAGAAAGAAGCCTCATCTCATCTTTTCGGGACATGGGACACTGAAACAAGGAACACAGCCGGGCCAGATGTCAGGGGAAGAACACCTCCCCCCTGGCACCAGCTATTACAACACTGCCACTAGCAAAACCTAACAGGTAAAAATTTTTAGGAGTCACTTCTGTCTTAATGGAGGCATAGAGACAAAACCTAACTCAGCCCTATACTGCACAGGGTAACTCAGCTACATTAACAGTTATTCATGGGTCAGTCAGATGGTTATGTCATGAGTGAAATCAAAGCCAAATTACAACCTCACAGAAGAGGCAAAGCAGAACATAGCCATCCTAAAGACAAGAGCACAGTGGGAAAAGCAGAAGGAGGAAGAATGCGAGTCTTGGAAAACCAGACCTGTTCCTGCCTGCTGGTCCTGAATACAGAACCAAGACTGCTGGGGTATGTTCCCCCTTGTTGGTCAAACAATATCTACTGCTCCCAGAGCTCTCAACAAGAAAGTTAACTTTTCAAGGCTCTGGCAGAGAAAAAGCAAGCAAGGCTTTCTGCTGTCCTAAGAACTTGTTCATGTCAGTCATTCTGACAGATGGCTCTAGTCAGACTATCGTACCTACCAAACTGGACAAAAGGATTATCACTATTCATGCTGGAGCTGTGGACTTGTATTGAATTGTGAGCTGCACATGACTGACCTGCATAACTGGGCTCTGGATTTAAACTGGGTTAGATTTCCTTTTTACCTGCTTCATGTGAAGAATATAAAAAACTTAACTACCATAAATTGTTTGCAAGTACACCCATTACTAAATTTACGCATCACTATAATAATAAAATTGAAAAAGGTCGATAATAAAGTACAACAATAATATTAACCCTATGAGTTCACAGTATCCCTGCAAAAAAGCTGCAGTGTCTGGAATCAGCCTCTTCTTCAGGTTGTCACATATTAAAGAGAATCTGCAGGTACATGTGAAGGGTTAAAACAGAAACTGTCCTTGCATGCACAGCATGCACCACCACATATCTTTATATCCCAGTCTGCAGCAGGGACAGAGGGAAGCAGTTATTCTTAAACCATAAGTAATAGTTATGAAGTAGGATGCAGAGTGATTAATCAAACTTGCCACAGCTCTCTTAGATTTGGGTCGTATACTCCAAAGAAATCTCCATCTGTCTCACTCTAACCTTTCCCATGCATACAAAATGATCTGAGTAGACTCGTAGCTGCAGTCTCCAGGCACAAGGCTGAGTTTAAACCTAATACTATAAGAAAACACTTTAATGAAATTTGCCAAGTACTACCAAAACTATTTTGCAGATAGGAAGTGTATGTGATTTTGCTTTAGCTGAGTTTGCAGCTTTCCAGCATGTTCTCACAAATGTTCAAGCAGCTGAATATGGAGTGCTGACTAGTCAATAAATGCTTATCTTAAATCATGCTGGATAATGGATTTAAAATTGTATTTATCTTTGAAGTTTACTGATTCTAATTTAGACCTCAAAAAGGACTTAAGAGCCTTTTTTCCTCACTCTGTCCATTAGGTACAATTAAAAAAGCTACCACTTACAATATTTCCCAACCAGCGAGTTTATGTAAATATTTCCAGAAAACAAACTTGTCCAATGAAAGAAGAAAAAGATTAAAATATCATATGAATTTTCAAGAAACCTTTTATTTTATGATATCATGACAGTTTTCAAATTTACATTCAGCGCACATTCAGAATTTAGAAGCAGAAAGTATTTAGACAAATGATTATGACCTATTATCTGTGGTTATATTTTCAAGCTATTTTTCAGGTAAGTCTGCAAAATGAACTAACATATCAAAAATTTATTTACATCTTCCCAGTTCTGCAAGACTTAAAGGCAGATGATTCCTCAAAGTTGTGGCTCTGGGCCTGTATTACACTCTTAATTGCCATTTTTAAAAAGTTAGCAAACCCCTAAATTTGCTAGTATTGAGGAAAATCTGGAAAATTACCTGTTTAGCCTTTCATGACAAATAAAAGAAATAACACAAAATAAAACCTGTTCCCCCCTAGTTTTCCTAAACTGCAAAATGGCCTTATGACTTTCAGCAGGATGACAAGCCATCATCTGGAGAGATATCAAGCCGGCAAGTAGAGATTCTGGCCAGCTGGCCAAGAACACGGGTGGCTCCTGCCCAGCTCGCCTGCTGCCCAGCTCCTGCCTTCCCGACGGCTTCCACCATTCTCCCCCTGCCAAATGCCTTATCCTCTTGCTGGCTGCTTGATTTGCCGTGGTTCTGAGCTCTGTCTGTCCGGCTGGCAGATGAAAAGGCTTGAGCTTGCTCTCCAGCTCCCCAGATGCACAGGCACCCATCTGGTGTTTGGGATCTCCAACAGAGCCATGGGCCAAAATGGACTGTTAGCCTTTGCCAGAGATTCCAGACTGCTGACATTTAAATCCAACGTAAAACAAACCAAAGACTCCACAACTCAGGATTGCCTATAAAAGGGCAATTCCCTGTTTCCTCTCATCAGCTCTGACTGAAGACTAAATAGCAGAGAAACAGACCAGAGTTCTGTTCCAATTTCAGTAGTATCCTAGTCCATGCAAAGTTCAGTAAGACCTTCTCTGGAATAACACTAGGTTGAAATAGAGGTATAAGAAAACTATTTATAAAGGTCCATATTCTACATCTCTTTATGGGAAGGCAATGTGCGAGACACATGATAAACAATAATGAATAACCTGTGAATGCACTCTCCTGCTTCAAAGAAAAGAAAAAAGAAATTAAAGAAATAAAATTAAAACTCCAAAGTTCTCAGGTTAAACCTGAGATGGAAAGAGGGTGTAACATAAAAAGGGGTTCTGATGTTTGTGTAGAAAGCCTTCTCTTCAACTTAAGTCTTCAGAATCTTACCTCTGTATCAAAGGCATGCAAAAAGACCTTTCAGTCTTATAGCTTTCTCAGTCTATATATACATATAAATACGTTATTTATATGATTTTGAAAAAGACCATAAGGTGACAATTCTACTGACTGACCTGACTGGGTTTCCCTCTACAGTAGTGAAGATGTCAAACCATACTGGCAAGTGTATGTGTTTAACATTGAATCATGCATGGCTCCTTCCAGGGTTAAAAGAAGTAGAATGGAATGTAGACTAGAATATAATAGAAGTTTTGTGTTTCTGCAACATGACTTTCTTAAGCAGTAAGAAACACCCCATGCAAGAAGTAGGTGTTATGTTCTTTCTGCCTGAACCCCCTCCCACTGCTACCACCCAAAAAAAAGCAGTGGTGACAGTTAGTGGAAGAAACAATTTTCATTGACAGCAAGCAAAACCCAAGAGAACTTTATCTAAAAGAACCTAGATGCACCAAGCCATTCTTCTTCGATTCAGTGTTATCATCTTAATGAAATTAATTAATTCCTTCAACGCAACAAAGAGGGCACTACTTCGGGAAAAGAAAGATCATGAAAGTTACTGACAGGGCAAGGAGAAAATGCAACGCTTCCATCAGCCTTCGGAGAAGATCTATAATTTTTTATCCAGGTTTTCAGCGATGTTAAAATCTCCATTCCATCTCCCTGCCCTGTAATCCCTATTACAGCTTGAAATATGGATTCTTGGAGATTTTGGGATTGGTTTAGTCATTTCAGTACTCATAACCAATACTTGCAATGAATATTTACAAGAAAGTTACACAATAATTTTCTTAAACATTAAATACTCTTACAGTTTATTCAAAAGTCTAGATGAAACTAGATCCACAAAACTGACACGTTCGTATCCTGAGTCTAATAAAAACTGTGAGGAAAGGTACAGCTTTATTTGTAACTGTAAACTCTTCCTTAGATGAGTTTAGAAATTGTTAAGAACATGAAGACATACAGATGAAACCTTCATATTTTACATACTCCCTTTTAGCAAAACTGCCACAGGTTTATTTCATTATTGACTGAACATTTTAGTGAGAAATGGTTGAGGCTGATCCAATTCCTTATGGACCCTCACACAGCTCAGTCCTAGGGAAAGGAAAAAGGAGCAAGGATGAAGGAAGCTACCAGGGAAAGAATTTTTCATCTTAAGATCTTATTTCCATCAAGCACAGGATTAGATGAGACAGAATTGGATGAGACATAAACACAAAATGTCACCTTCTACATTTATTAAGCAGGTCTGGGAAATAAATATACTAAGTGCCAAGGCATGTTCCTTTTTACTAGGCTGTGGAGTATGAAGCCACTGAGAAAACCCTCATTTATTCTAAACAAAAACAAAATATTTTTTAATAGATTAAATACATTTTTACTTTAGAAAATGTGGAATTCAAAACTTAAACATTCTGTATTTTTAGATATGTGAATAATATATAAGAATACTCAGCTAAGCTCATCTCTTCCTATTGCCTTGGAAATCTGTTACATGAACTAATGGATGTCTTATTAGCTGAAAATGAGTGTGTGGCACATCTTTCCATTTTTAGGTGAAACTGACATTTCAATGCATAACCACATTGCATAGTGTAACAGTGTGACATGCTGAAATGATAAAATGCCAGCTCTCAGATGCAGAATTGAAGAAAGAAAAAATTACTTTGAGCTCAAAAAAATATTGTTAGATTATTCTGCAATTGTCCCTTTCCCTCTCCTCCCAACTTCCTTCCTCCCCAAAAAAGAAATCAATGATTTTCATTCTGAAGATAATCTGCAGAATGGTTTTCAAACACCCTACAGGCACCTGAGAGATTCTTGCACCATTGTTTCTGGTAAGGAATGAAATGTTTGCTTGATGTATTGAATTTTTTAGCCTGTTTTTCTATGCATTTTTTTATTCCTGACTTTTAATCTAGCAGCTCTCCTATTTTCCAACCACAGAATGGTTTTCAAACACCCATCCTTCTTGCTACATCAACACATGCACTGACACTGACAGTTTGCAGATTTTCCTTTTAAACTTCATAAGCCAGCTAGACCACTTTCCATGGCAATATGAATCACAAAGATGAAAGTTTGGGAATTACTGTGTTGAACAGAATTTAGAAGTCAAGAGAAAAGCCCATTTTCAGCCCAATTCAGGGTCATATTATAACGAAAAAAACAAGGATGATGATAATATCGATGGTAGCTTTACAGTGAAACTTTCAAAAAGTTTTTTTTCAACTTCCTTTAGGCCTCAGTTCAGATCTGTTTTCTTTAGCAGTGTAGGATTAGGACCAGCACACATTAGCAGTCTTAACTCACTGTGCAAGGAGGTAGTGAAAGATATCAGTACATGGCAGATAGCCAATATTTACAGAATGGATTACTTTCATGTTTAATGTAAAAATCTCTTTTTTTGTCCAGCTTCAGAAAAGGCATTTTATAGTTCTGGAAGTTATTTATTTGTTCAAAGATGGGACTAAAACAACAACACAGCATTAAATTTCTGCAAAGTCATATATATTTCCACTTTTTCCTTGGGGGGGGGAAAAAAAACCCCAACACCTTCCTAAACTTGATGCAAACTCTTCACAACGAATGTTTTATACACCAAACAGCTCTCCCAGCACTTTCTCACAGCAAAATTGCAGTGCCATGGAAAAATGAAGCTCTCAAAGAAAAGTAGTTTAGAGCAGAGGGGTATCTGTAAGAACAAGGAATTAGTTGGAGCTTGTCCAAACCAGGCTGTAGTAAAAAGATGAGGCCTTGCATATTTTGTAGTTCCATGGAATTGCATGAGTTGTCCCTTCCATGGAGCACTATTGGCTAAAAAGTACTCTATGAAAGAACCACAAAAAATAAAAGTGATACTTACTTGCTTCAGATGAATCTGTAACTCAGGTGACAAGTACAACACAGTTTTTAAGTTTAATGTGCTATCTTTCAAATTTCTGCATGTTACCATCTTTATACCAGATTGCGTTAACAGATATATGATACATATGTGTCTGGAGAGGTTTAGGTTAGATATTAAGAATAGATTCTTCACCCAGAGGCTGGACAGGCACTGGAAGAGGCTCCCCAGGGAAGTGGTCACAGCACCAGCTTGACAGAGTTCAAGAAGTGTTTGGACAGTGTTCTCAGGCACATGGTGTGATCCTTGGGGTGTCCTGTGCAGGGCCAGGAGTTGACTTCAAGGACCCTTGTGGGTCCCTTCCAACTCAGTATATTCTATCATTCTATGTTTAGGAGGTCAGCAAGAGGGGAAAAATAGGGAGAAGTGTGCTCCATGATGAACACATTTCTTCAATTTGCCATTATTCAAAACATTCAAAGTTCTACTTTTTGCTAACGCATTTTGGAAAAACTTGAATCATTAACTGATTTTCCAAATTGTTTCAAATACTATTGACATATTTCATTCATATTGGTTAGTCACCTTGCAGAAAGAATAATTTCAATTTCTGAAGCTATAAGACATTTTAAGAAAATAGACATTTTTAAATATATATGCACGCACATATGCACACATAAATATATATTTATATGTCTATAAATATAAAGAAAAAATGAAAATGCTACATGATAATGAGAAATATTAGTTTTGTCACATTTGTTACTATTAGCTCAAAGCAATTCAGACATTTTTCCTGTTTTCTTTAATTTTTGTTGCATTTTAGAAGTATAAATTAGATTTGAAATTGCAGAATGTTTCAAAAAATAAAAAACCCAGTTCTGTTCTGTTCTAAATTGTTATCTTACTGCATTTTGTGCCTTTGTGATCAACAATAACTCATTCATTTTCCTTGCCTTCCTTATTGCACATTGTCTCAGCACATATGCAATTAAAATTCCATTTGCAGGACTGTTGTGATCTGGTTTAAATCCAGAAAAGCAAAGAAAACTAAGTCTTTGTGCGTAAACCAGAAAGAACTTGAGAAGGTTCAAAATATTCCCAAAAGCAAGATTAAAACCAAACAAGATTAGATATTGGTGCCAAAAAAGTTGATGTATTTTATTTATTAGTA
>VZRF01010059.1:0-12502 GCA_013396875.1 Vireo altiloquus
ACTGCTTAGGTCATAAAAGGGAAAGCTCAAGGAGATCTTATAAATACACACAAATACCTGAAGGGACAATGCAAAAGTACAGAGCCAGGCTGTTTTCAGTGAGCCCAGTGGCAGGAACATAGGAGGTTCCACATGAACTTCACAATACCTTTTTTTACTGTGTGGGTGACTGAGCACTGGCTCAGGCTGCCCAGGGAGGTTGTGGTCTCTGTCCTTGGAGACACCCAAAAGCCATCTGGACACAATTCTGGGTAATGGTGTAAGGGGTTAAAGAGCACAGCTGCCTGTCTCATATGCTCTCAAGGCCAAAGGAGGGATTTGCCATAAGATAAGGCAGGAACTTGAGATAAGCACAGAAGGGAAGAACAGCCTTGTGTTAATTCCAGGCCTTGCAAGGCAACATCCTGTTTACACTTCCTGATGGATGCATTTGAACAAAAGTTCCACTGTGGCAAGCTGAGGAAAGGAAGCAACTGCTCCTATACCTATCAATGTTCAAATACAGCATCTGTGACTACCAATGACCACTGAATGCCCCCAGACTCATTTCTGGGGCCTTCCACTGGAGGACTGCAGAAGATCCACAGTCTGCATCAGACAATATAAAACTTCTCTCTGAGGGGAGGTGCCTGGGCATTCCCACCTAAACCTGAACCTCCATCAATCCACTGAGCTTCATCAATCCCTACCCCCAATAAACCAAGACAAATCACTTCAACAAAAGGACATTGAAATCACAACAAGCAAGTCTCGTTGCTGTATCCACAAATGGTGACATCTCTCCACAATCTGCTCTTATCCTTGTTTCTCTCTTTTTCTCTTCATTGCCTTGTATTTTTTCACTTTTATATTTTTTTCATTTTTATACATAACTGAAATGGCTGCCCCCTTTCCATTGTAGCCAAATTGTTCTGAAATAATATATATATATATGTGTGTCTGTGTATATATATAGATACTCATCTTTGAGTGTCATTTCACTCTAATCTATATGTATATACGCCCCAAGGGATCCATTAACAAGAACCTGGGTTACTCTGCCTCAGGGCAGGATGTAACAAATGGACTGGAAAAGGCTCTACTTGAGCAGGGAGTCAGACCAGATGACCTTCAAAAATCCCCTTCAAGAACCACTCTCTGATTCTGCAACTCCATGAACCAAGTTCAGGTACAATATAGTACTATAATAGTATTAATACAACATACTATGTAGTATATATATAGTACTATACTATATAGTATTAACACAACAAATCAGTATACAAAATAGAAAAGTTTCATCTTGAGAAAAAAAAACATCTAAAAGTACACAACCAAGAACCATGGAGAACATATTGTTTATATGTATCTGCTTTTCATCCTCTAAACCAGCCACAAACTCGGAACCTGTCAGTTGAACACCAGTTCGAGACACACTTCTGTTCTCAAAAGTTGGGGACTGAAGCCCACTCAGTGTGAATTAATGGCCTGTCTGTACCATTTGCTGTGAAATACACTGCAATGAAGGCTGCTTCCTGTTAAGAATGGCTAAATAAAATAAAGCTGTCAACAAATTATTTATGTGCCTAGAAATGATTGTGACAAGGACAGCCATACATTTGTCTTTTGGAACTGTTAATAGTATATATTCTTAAATGAGTGTCCAAAAGGCTAACTCTTATTTTCCAGAGTGCTATGTACATTCTTGAAATATTCTAAAATGCCAAAGAGTGTTACAGCAACTTCACAAAATACAGGAAAACAGTCTTCAATTTTACAATGCCTGATGATTAATAGAAACTTTCAAAGGCATAAGATCAGGAAATGCATGCTCAGCTTCCTCACCACTCCTAAAATGTAGATCTTTTTGTCAGCTGCAAGAAAACATAAAACAATATCTATCAACATTAGACATCTAAAGAAATAGAGAAAAACATGGAAGAGGAAATATGTCAGGGATGAGTAAGACAAGACTCTTCAGCATTCTGCATTAATACAAACTAACATAATTACCAGACTTACCCACACTTTTATTTTTTAACATGCTGAGGAAACAACAGCATGATGGGAAATTATATTGTTACAATGTACTACTACTGCCTACAGTGTTCAGGGTACTTTTATCATTTTTATGGTAACTCGTTTGAATTTGTTTATTTGCTTTAGTTTCTTCCTTTTGTGAGGAAGATCAACTGAATTAAGACAGGAACTGGTGTGCCTAAAAGTCTTCCCAAAATTCATGGGAAAATTTTTCAAGATAGTTTTTAGTATTCTAATGGGAATCTGCCAAATCTAATACATTTTTCTAATTTCTGTAGAGAAGCACATATAAGCATATAATATAAGCAGTTAATACTTCATTAAATTGTTGGTTTTCTATTGTCATAATCTGTCTGTCCTCTTTTTCAGGGCATCATAACTTCAGCAAGCCTGGCCTTTCTGGTCTGTCTAGGGGCAACATTTTAGTACTGAATCTAAGTACAGTGAGAGAAACTTATACTAATTTGTATACTGTTTCTTTTATGTAGCAGAGCAACTACATCAAATTACTCGTTTAAAATAACAACAAGGTACCTTGAGGGATTCATGTAGCATGAGAGAAAAGACAGACATGGGTAAAGAGGATGCTTCGCTTGTTTTGAAACTGAATTTCAAGGACTCAGTTTGAAAATCTAATTAATATTCCAAGTTTTTTAGTTTTACTTTTTGATTGGATTTGCTGCACATTCTCAGCTAATGTGTAACAAAATGTCAGCAGATGAATACTTGTATAATTGAAATTGCATTCATTTTATGATCCCTCCTGTGATTATGTGGCAAATATGTCTGATGTAATATTTGATTTTCTTTGTTTTTTAAAAATGAAATTAGTGCTTATAGGCATCAATTCACTACAGATTTATTGTGAAACTCTTGTAGAAAAGCTGAGAAGAATTTAATAAGAAGTCGAATGGAACCTCCTTATCTTGATTTTTATGGTAACATTGATGTTTCCTGCTGAAGTCACATATCTGAGTATGGGTTTTAATTGTCTTCTTAGTTACACAGTATTCATGTATATTCATAGCACATACTCTGGGTTTCTCAGTGAATAAACCTATATAGTACCTATACAGTGAATAAACCTATTTAGGTCCTAATTCCTCTTTGGACCAAGCCAACAACTCCTTATGAAGAAGATCTGTTTTCTGCTTCAACTCTCCTCTTCTCCACTCTAATTAAAATATTTCTTTTAGAGTTACTACTAATATTTGTTACAAATTTTATATTTCTACAAATCTGTTTACGTCTTGAAATTCATGTTGTACTTCTACAGAACAGAAATTAAGAGAAGTTTATCTCCACACTCTGTGCAGCCCTGATGAGACTGCACTGGGGATGCTGCAGTTGGGCACATCTTCTTCAAAAGGATCCAGTGAGGGGCTATAGGATGATCTGGGGCCTAGAACACACCAGTGTTGAGAAGAAATGAAGGGATTTGGATTTGTTTCCTCTGACAAACAGCCTTAAATTCCTTTGAATGGAAATTTCAGAGATGGTGGAACCAAGCTCTTCTTGGTAGCAACAAACTCAGATGAGTATGAGAGGTGGCTTGGAAACTCAAATACGGAAAAAGTCTTGCCAGCAGAAGAGCAGTGCAGTGCTGAACTGGTGTCCCACAGAAATCATGGCTCTCCCACCCCTGCAGGCTTTCAATTCTTGGCAGGTAAAATGCAAACTTGACCCATCTAGCACAGTCCCACTTCGTGTGTGGAGTTGAGCTACATTCACACAGAGACTACCAATGTTCTAAACAACATTTGGTGGTGCTATGGTTCGCTGATGAATGATATTGACTCGTGAAAACATCCTGGAAGCACTTTTTTGACTAAAATAAATTTTAAATGTGTCAAAAATATTTTCACTTCCTCAATTTATATAATATATGTGTGCAACTTTTAGTTGCAGTTAGTTTATATGTTTTAGGATGTTGTTCCTAAGTCAAATTGAAACATATTAAAAAGAATTGTGGATAATTGCAAACTAATATTAAAACAAAAATCTCCCAAATCATGCAAAAAACCACACATGCCATAGCTTTTTAAAAATATGCTTATTGAAAATTAAAAATCTCAATGCAGTTTCCAGGACCGGCATGTTATATTCTACTGTTCAGTGACTTGTAACAATATTTTTAACTACTGGAAGGGCCAGAAGAGAGGAAAAGGATGACTCTCCCCTTGGATGGATCTGGTCGTACATGCTGTATTGGCAGATGCAAAATCAAGGAAGACTAATTTGTCCTTAGTGTTCTCAGAAGTGGTGAGTGACTAATGCAAAGCTGAACTGTGGAAAACAGGATATCTGTCTTCTTCTCACACGGGGTTTCCATGAGGTCTGTCTGCAAATATATGAAATAATGTCAAATCTTACCACAGAACTCTGCTATCTTTAACTTTGCACAGCGTGAGTGTAAATATTAAATAGGCATTGGACAGATACTCTAGTTTAAGACATTTTTCTCATTATTTTCACTTTTAGTTGTATATCTAGCTCACATTTTCTTACCTTGGAGAAATCATCTAACCTTAAACCTTACCAAACAACATGTATTTTGAAATCTTTTGCGCAGGAATTTGTTTTAATTTTCCACTGACTTTTTTTTTCAAAATAAACTGTAAATCCTGTTTTCACAACTGCTTGACGTTGCTCCAAACTGGCTGTTTTGATGTAAAATGCACTTGAGGAGTTAGTTTCATCCTTATGACTCAACATTCCCTTTAAAATTAATACTTGTTTTAATAGTAGTTCCAGACCAGCACATACAGTTTACAGTTTCTGGAACCCTTAGGTCTTCATAGAAAATTACTTCCTTACTTCTATTTCTTCAGAGAAACCTTCAAGCTAGTTTGAAATCTCTACATCTGGCATGTAGAAAAGATTTTAGAAACCTGTTTTATAAAAATGAAAAGCTTTATTTCTCATCCAATTTCTGTCAAATGAACACAATGAAATATGCAACAATATTGAAAATGTCTTTCACAAAATAAAACATCACAGACAACAGAAGAAAAAACCCTCTCGCTAATAAGTATGGAAATTTTTCTTATATTATATACTTGCTCTGATTGCCAAGATGATAATCTAAAGCAATGGCATTTTCAATCATCAGGAATCTCAGGCAAACTGAATAAACTAATTAAGTATGGAAACAAGATGTCTAAGGCCAACTTTTCATGAAAAGGAGAACTTAGGTGAAGTTATCTAGCATCCTGTCCAGTCACATCTTGGAAAGTTCCAGTGATGGGGACTTTATCACATCTTTAGAGAGCTTGTTCCAGTGACTGACTTTTCCTAATCCAAAAAAGCCTTATATCAAGATGAAAGCTCTTCATGGTGCAATCTGGACTGCTTGTCCCTTATCTTCTCTCATGTGATTCCTTGTGAAGAGAGAGCCTTCACGCTCTTAGAAACCACTCTTGAAGTACTGGAATTCTGTGATGAAACACTTGATGTCTTAAGTTTTTACACATAGGTAAGTTCTCCAGCTCTTTGACCATCTTCATGGCTCTCCTTTGGATCAGCTCCAGCCTGTCCTTGTCTGCTCTGAGTTGTGGGGACAGAAAGTGGACACAGTGCTCCAAGTGTGACCTGACAAGTGCTGATTGGAGTGGGATGACCCCATCTCTATCAGAGCTGGCAATGCCCCTGAGGATGCAGCCCAGGACATGTTCCACCTTCATTGCTGCAGTGGTGCACTGCTGACTCATCTGCAGCTTTTTGTCCACCAGGTCCCCAGGTAGCCTCAGTTTTTCTCAGTTTTTCTCAGTTTTTCTCAGTTGTTAAACGTCGTTCTGCTCTTGCTAGCTCACTCTTCCAAGCTGCCTGGTTCTCCCAGGAAGATATCTCTCCCTTCTGAAATGTCCACCTCATCCCTCAGTTCAATGTCACCAGCCAACTTGGTGAGAATATTTTCAGTTCCAACATGCCAATGATTTATGAAGATGTTAAATGTCATGGAGCCCAGTATTGATCCCTGAATTTGTGGGAGGTTGCCAGCCTGAGCAAACCCACTGATCTCTGAGTACAACGTTACCCAACTTACTGCTCAGCTCCCAGACTATCAATCCAGTCCTTATCTTGTGAGTTTGACTAAAAGATGGCTGGGAAACAGTACCCAATGTCTTGCTAAAGTAGCTCAAACGTCTATAAAACTAACACTTTTGCTATAGTCTGCTGATTTATGGGATAGCATTAAATTTGCACTTCTAAAGTAACCACACTTATTTTATTTCCTGATGTTATAAATTATGCTTCTGCTCCCATACTCAGTTATTAAATAGCTATAGTAACTTTATTTGATTCAGGGTAAAATTAAGTAAACTGATGAGTGTTTTCTGCAGATCTTTTGATCTGTCCATCAAAGAGATGCTCATCTGTCATCAAGATTTAAGCAAATAAATATTTTAGTTCTTTAGGCCTTCAAATTACTGGTGATGAAAGTGGCCAAAGTGAGGAGCAGATTTTAGAAGGTATTCTAAGGAGATAAAAATCCTGCAGCCCTTGTCTCAACAAGAAGGTGTGTGTTTTCATTCATGAGCTGACTGAAGCAATTAGGAAGGAGTGCACTGCTCACTGAAGCATGCCACTTGGAGTTAATGGCCTACAGAAAAAGAAGCAGTGATCTAGGAAGCAATGAATTCCTGCTGCAGAGCTGTGGGGAGGGCTGCCTGTGCACAGATGGGTGGCTGACACTAAATCATCAATAAGCCATGATGAAGAGGCACAGGAATGTTGACTGTTGGTGCATCCCTCAAAAGAAACTGAAACCTAAGTGCCTTCAGTTTCCAAAAAAAAACAACCCCAGAACACCCCCAGCTCTCTATGAACATGTCCTGAATCATTTGCCTTTCTATGAACAGTGCATTGATTTTACATTCCATGTGAAAAACCTATCTTTCCAAACAATTATAGATCGGTTGGAGTTGGAGGGGACACTTAAATGACACTTGGGACAACCTATTCAAATGTTTGACCACCTTCACTGTGAAGAATTCTTCCTTATAGCTGGTGTTCATCTACCATCTTTTAGTTTAAAGCCATTATCTCTTGTTCTATAACTACAAATATTTGTCCTCATCTTTCCTGTAAGTCCCATTTAAGTATGGAAAGGCTACAATAAAATCCCTCTGGAGTCCTCTCTTCTCCAGGCTGAACAATCCCAATTTTCTCGATTTTTTCATGTGAGAGACTGTCCTCATAGGACATAGTGTCTTCCACTGTAATAATGTCTCTTACTAAAGTCATAAAGGCAGTATGGAGGGGGCAAAAATACAGTTCTCTGCTGTTTGAGTACAGTAATTTTTTAATGACCCCTTTTGCTAAGATGCTATTAGGATGGAAGAATAGGGATTCATTCTCCACAATTTCAAGAATCCATCTACATTTTCAAGTAGAAGCCCATCATGTGACTTTATAATAAAAATGAAACCCTCCAATTCATCACTTAGGTTGTATTCAGCAATGACTTCAAAAACATGAAAGAGACAAAGGCTATAACTGTGGGGAAAACTTGACACTATTTTTTCTCCCTCATTTAAGCTCTAATATTTTTTTTTCCTTCAGCTAGAAATGATGCTTTGTTAAGTAATATGTGGGAATCTCGCTTTTAGTAGGATTCTCTGTACTATAAAGACAAAAGTAAGAGAGAGCAGATATTTTTCTTTATTGCAACATGTTTAAAAAGATGCTTCCTTTGATCTGGCAGTCCTCAATCCTCCCTCTGAGAACAAGATGGCTGAGGTGTACTTCCTCTTTCTCTGCAAACATGAGTCCTCTATTTTATGTAATATTATCAGAAAATGACAGCTAAGATCTCCATTTACTTTTGATAGGGAAAAGACTTTTAGCCATGGTTTAAGCGGAGGGACCAATTATGTGATAAAAGTTGATTTTGGTAACCTCCCCACTGAAGAAAAGAGCTCAAGAATTAGAATATTTTTAAGGGGTTTCACTCTGGTCATTTGCTTAGCCCACCTGAAAGAATTAAATATTTCCTAAACCAAAGATAGATTGACAGTCCAGCCTTATGTTTAAGACACTCTCAGCTAGTCTGAATGTTTAATCACAGATGCAAAGCTGACAGAGAGTCTAGATGAGAACCTGATGTGGGTTCATGAGAACCTGATGTGGAACCAAATCTGTCCCTCAAAATAAGCTCTGAGTCTATATCATTCTACATTAACACTTCCCTTGCAAGGTAGGAACTGATTTTTTTTTTTCCTGTGCAAGCTAATAAGAATTACTAAAGTTTACTTGATCAAAATTGTTTTATTTTTCTCTGATTTGGATCAAAACTACTCGTGTCTTCTCTGAGCGATGATTGATTTTAGAATGTTTGGACCTTAGCAGTCTGAACCCTGAAAAGTATTCCTGGAATACCTTATGCTCATTTACATAGGTAAGAAATTGCATTTCATAGCCTCTTAATATGAGGAATAATGTAAACTGAGTTTTGAACTATAGATAAAATAAAGATAACAGCAGCACTGTCTTTAATAGAAAGTGTTGCTTGCTTGAGGAGAGTATTTTTATATCTAGATGTTCTTCCTCCGAAAACTTTACTTCTTGGAACTTCTCAATGATTTTTAACTCAGCTGATTGGATTCTACATTCTTAACTAGAAAAATTCTTCCACTTCTGGCAAACCTGTAACTGAAAGAGAAGCTCTGCATAGAGGAATCAAAGTGTTATCCAGCATATATGCTATTCAGTGAAATGGTTAGTATTCACTCAGCGTATTGTCTTTTTGAAGATCCTCAGTTGTTAATAAAATAATCTTCTGGAGTTTCCCAAGAAGACAATACACAGTTTTATGCCACGTGATAGATTGAAAGATTAAAACTTTTCTTGAACCTGAATTGGTTTGGAATTTCCCATTATAAGCATTTTTTGTTTTTTTTTTCCTAATATTTTAAATGTTTACTACAGAATACTGTAAAAGTACACCTCAGTATGATATTATCTGATTATAGAAAACGATATCTTGAACATTTCCTGTATTTAAGAGGTGGGGGAAAAAAAAAATTCTTCTGCAGAACTAATTGAGCCCAGAGAAGAGCAGAGAATCTGTGAGAGCAACAGGTCTGCAGACACCCAGGTCAGTAGGGAGGGAGGAAGAGGAGGTGCAGGGCAGAGGTCCCCTGGCAGCCTGTGGTGAGCCCATGGAGAGGCAGCTGTGCCCTGCAGGACACAAAGGTCCTTAGGGGAGCAGAGATCCACTTGGAGCCTCCAGAGGTGACCCATACTGGAGCAGGGTGATGCTTGAAGGAGGCTGGACCAGATGATCCACTGTGATCCCTCCCAAGCTGACCCATTCTGTGATTCTGTGATTTGTTGAAAATACATTAAGTGTAGGAATAAAAGGAAGGGCAAACAAAATGTGAATTAACACCCATGGAAGCAGGAGGTTAAAAGGTACGTGGCCCTGGCTTTCCTGGGAACAATTTACTTTCACAGTCCTAGTCTGAGACTGACCTAGGGCAATTGGATACAATTCATAACCAAGTCAGGTTTTACTATTCATAAAGTTACTTACATGCTGTTTACTTATATGTTGCTCCTCTTTGTTATCTTCTAGTGTTCTTATTTGAATTATGATTAAAAGAGATGCTTTTAAAGCTATTTGAGATGACTGCTATTTGCTAAGATTAATTAGAATAAATTACAGTGAAAGTTTATCTGATTGGAATGCAGAATGCCACAACCAAAAGATAAACCTTGCTAAATAGCCTTGAGGCTCAGCTTTCACGCTGGAGTAAAGATAAGTTATAAGTGTCCAGTTTTGTAATAGTAAGCAACAATAAAAAGAATATTATATACACTATCATCACTTCAGAAGGGATATTTGAATTCTTATCAATGCCCTGAAATGAACTCTGTATTATTAACATCTGATAACCTGTACACCTGCAATGAACCAGTTTTCTCAGTTTATTTTAAGACACGTGAATAAGACACAGCAAACAGGCCCAATACAAACAGTGAAAATCTTCTGTGAGAATTCAAGGTTATAGTAAATATTAGAAATTTTATTGTTCTTTTTCCAGTTCATTCCCTATAGCTCTTAATTTAGCCTCTTCATTAACTGATATATTTATTATGAAATTCAGTATTAGCAATTAGAATTTACTAGAAGTTAATCACACTAATAACAAGATTGCCTGCAAATGCATAGAGTGGCCTAATTAGTATCATGTAGAGCACTGATTTTTTTTATTTGTTTTGTTTTGTGTTTTACTTTAGTTCAATATTATAAAATCCATTAAAAATGTTTTCTCTTTTTAAAGCATCCAATTTGAGTGGAAAAAGTCAAGTTAGAAAAGCAATAGACTATATGACTTTGTGTCTTAGTGAGTGTCTGAAGCAAAAAACTAATTAGACTTCATTTGTAAATGAGTGTTAGAATTTGCAAACTACAGAAAAGATGGTTTAAAAAAGTAAAATATTCACTGCTTTTGCTTTTATTCAACCAGGTGACACTAAACTGAAAACAGATCTTTGTGGCTGAATGCACGCTGCAAAACAAACAATTTTTGCAGGATACACTATTAGATTGATTTTCACAGAGTTCAAGAGACTTTAAAAGAAAAGGGTATTTAAAGAAGTTTTCAAAATTCAGTGTGAACTTTTTTACAAATCTGAATAATTATCAAATAATAGAATTGTTTAGGTTGGGAAAGATCTCTAAGATCAAGTCCAGCCCTGCACCCAGCACTGCCCATTCACCACCGAACCACATTCCTCAGTACCACGTTTCTTGAACATTTCCTGAGTTGACTGTTCCAATGCCTGACCTCTCTTTCAGTGATAATTTTTTTCCTCATATCTAATTTAAACCTCCCCTGATGCAATAATGCCTTTATTTTCCTGTAAGGTTAGCTGGTCTTATATCTAAGAAAAATGATTTTTTAAACAATGGAAATGTTTAGTGTTCACTTGCAAAACTTAGCTGGGATCTGCTCTTCACAAGCTATCAAGAGTATTCTTCAGTGCCTTTATATGTGGGTTAAATAATGCCAAACTTTCCAGTTAAGAGGATTTCATACTGAAACAATAGTTCTGATTTCTACACTGAGAAATCTGAGAATTTAGTGTTCATCTTACTTTTATGTCAGCTGACTTCAGGAAAAGAAAAGATTTAATATTCTGAGACTGAAAATTGGAATATTGAGGGAGTCTGGAGACTGAACATGAATGAAAAGGCATTTAAAAAGAGATGTAAACATTAGCTGTAAGAGTATTTTTCCCTTTTTAAAGATATATATATATGGTTAAGATATATTAATGTAACAGTTAAAAAATTCAGCTTTAGCCACTTTATAATCCATCCATGTAAAAATCTTATGCATCTTAACATGTCAACATAAAGACTAACTCTATTACTTATTATTTTAAAAAAATTTAGAAATTTAATTCTTCTACAATACAATGGACTTTATCTTCTTGCAGTAATATTAAATCCATATGCAAATATAGCTATCACTGGTAATTATGCTATAGACAGATATATACAGATAACTTCAGATAGATAGNTAATGTAACAGTTAAAAAATTCAGCTTTAGCCACTTTATAATCCATCCATGTAAAAATCTTATGCATCTTAACATGTCAACATAAAGACTAACTCTATTACTTATTATTTTAAAAAAATTTAGAAATTTAATTCTTCTACAATACAATGGACTTTATCTTCTTGCAGTAATATTAAATCCATATGCAAATATAGCTATCACTGGTAATTATGCTATAGACAGATATATACAGATAACTTCAGATAGATAGATATATACAGATAAATTCAAATTTTTAAAGTTTGAAGCCCACACCAGTGATTGATATTGCTGTGCTGTGGTCTGAAGAACCAGTGCAGACACCAGTGATGTCAAATATTGCTCAGCTATAAATAAACTATCATGGCTGTAAAATGAAATTGATTTAAATATTAAGTGGAGCTACTTTAAAATTTTACAGGTGACTTTTCATACATTAAGTTTTGTCTGAATCTCTTTCATGTAGACTTCACACACATAGATGTCCTTAAATAAGTTTTCTTTTTGTTTGTTTTCTTTTTCTTAAAATCTGAATTTTAAGAAATGGATACCTTAAATTAGCAACATTAAAGTTAGAGTTCTCCACCCATCAGTTTTGCTCATCTTACCCTAGAAATAAATCATAATTTTTACATTCCTTCTTACTAGGGACTATTTCAATCTGTATATAATTAATAAATGACTACTGTAAGAGTTTGGGTTTTTTTAAATCCTCCTATGTTCTCATCAACCAATGTTTTGAATTTCTTACAAATCTTATGCAAAAACAACCATGTTCATGGCTAGAACCAAGGTTAAATAGATGAAGTTTTGTGGCAATGATGCAGCCCTATGGTAGGGCCTGAGCAATGAAAAAGACTCCATTCTCAAAAATCATCAGAAGGCTTAGATCTTCTTATTCATGCAAAAGCAAAAGCAAGCAAAAGCAAAA
>VZRF01010059.1:12548-97020 GCA_013396875.1 Vireo altiloquus
TTAAATGCATATAAAATAATATTTTAATTATAAATATTGATAATTAATATTATTAAGACTTGTCTTCACAATGTTGTTACAGTTCCCACCACCATGATCTCTTGTAGACATATCCTTAAGGACTCTTTCTGTACAGATATTCTTCACTGAAGTTTTATGAAGGCCTTCAAAATTGAACCTGGAACCAAGGTCTCCTTTCTAGTTGATTAGATTGATTTCTTTTGTAATCTGTTTGTCCTTTCCTGTTTGGTGAGCCATTAATTCCTTTATGCAAAGTGAATTAGGACAGGAGTAATGATACCTTGCTGTAAGAGTCTGTAATCTGCTGGCCAGGGCATCCACACATGAGTAGTTTTCAAGCTGATAGGAGTGGTAAAGAGGGAGGAATAAAACTCCTCAGTGTGTATTCAGCAGTTGATTTCTTAAACAAGATGGGACTGAGGATGTGATAAAGTGTGAAAAGTGAAGTGAAGAACTTTTCTCATTGCTGTACTATAAGGCAAGGTGTTGCTTGTGTCACTCTTTGATGACTTCTTTCTTTGGTTGGGGTTAAACATAAAAAATTATATATGTGCATATTTTAATTGTATGTAGTGTAGATTATTAACAATAAATTTGACAAGCTTTTAACCTTTCGACCTCTGTGTTTTCAACACTGCATTTCAAATGTAGAGGGAAATCTGACAGGAGGGAAGAAAAGGAAGGAAAAAGACTGTAAGGAAGGAGAATGGCCCCCTCAGATTGCTCATCACACAATTCTATTTAAAATTAGTGTATCCTAGACAGTTCAGGGGTCATGTATTTTGCAGAATACCCTAGGAAAAAAATGGAAACGTTTAGTTCAGAAGAGGATTCTTGGATTTTTATATGAACAAAAGAAAGGATGACTGGGTGAACATGGCTCTCAGAAAAATAAATCTTTCTTTGTCCTTTGAAATAAAAGTACACATTTCTCTTTATTGAGTAGTGAAGGTTTAAAATATGCAGAAGTACTGAAAGTTTGCTTCTGGTCCCATATTCCCCTTCCTTTCCCTCCCTTCGATAGCCCCAGTACTTGAGCTGAGGTTCACAGATAAAACTCATCATTTTAAATCAGTGCTGCTGCAGAAAGAATCCATGCTTGTCCTATCCCTGTGCTGGCCTGGGCTGCAGAGCCTTCCTTCCTTCCTTCCTTCCTTCCTTCCTTCCTTCCTTCCTTCCTTCCTTCCTTCCTCTCTNTTCTCTCTTTCTTTCTTTCTCTCTTTCTTTCTCTCAGTATTGGTCTGCACCATTACAAATTTCTTGTTAAACTATGGGTCACGATGTCAAACCTTGGGAAAAAAGCAAACCAGACATTTACAATATAAGTAAGCATTTGGTTTGCTCTAACAAGAAAATAGGTGAAGGAAACCTGACTCTAAAACCTGAGGTATAATGACAAGCAACACAAGCTTCTGATTCCTTCTTCAGGGTAAAATTGGTTTGGGGTTTTTTTTTAATGCTGAATAGAATAACAAGGGAATTAGGACCACCATATTTTATGCAATTCTGAAATTATGTTTTGCCCTTCTTTTTTTTTTTTTCTATTTTTAAGAAAAGGGAATTATTTTTATTAGCCATGGCAGAAAGATGTTTTAACAAAATATTCAATTTTTTTTATTCAGACCTGTACTTCAGACTTTTCAGATAAAATATTTATTATCTAATGCACAAACCCTGCTTTCTCACCTACTTCCAAAAAAAAGAATTAATTGCAAACCTACTTTTGTTCAGTTATTCATGTGATCCTTAAAACAATCTTCAAAAATGCTTTAGAGTAAAGATCATATTTTTTATCTCTAACCTTATATCACATTTTCTTAACTGTTAGGTTTGGGGGTTTCTGGTTGGTTTGTTTGTTTGGTTGGTTTTGATTGTTTGTTTTTAATTCAGAAAGTCTGGTAAAAAATGACAGTGAAAAGAAAATAAAATAATTGTTTCAACATCAAGTCAGCTAATAGATAAATTCTGAAATTGTGCACTGATGAGGATGAATGCAACTCATATTTTATATTCGCTGAATTTCACTATCTTTCTGCTTATTTCCTACCAAAATATGTTCTGTCATAAGGAAAAGACATATAATATTTTTAGGTCCAAATAATAGGAACCTTTTTTCTTTTTTTTATGGATAAGTCCAGAGGGAAAAAAAACTCTCTTGTAGACACAATCCACTGAAATTATTTGAAAATATCAGCTCTGGAAAGTAGAGGACATATTTTGAAGTAAAATAACAAAACTTAAATTTGTTAGCAGGTATGTTGTGTGTGAATGTACAATTCTACTACACCAGAGAATTTCTCCTGTATATTAGACAAAATAAAAATTGGTAATGACTGTTTTTTTCCTAGAGCCGATGTTTTACATCACATATTTTACTCTGGTTTTTTTTCTATTGTTTTGGCTATTTTTTCTTTAGGATTATCATCCTCTCTGTCCAACAAATAAGTTTAAAATACCTGTGAAATATTGATGGGTAAACCCTTTTTTATGATCCTACACACTGAAATATTCTGAGCACTTTAGGGTTTTATTGTGCCTCAAATCCATATGCATGTATGGCAAGCTCTTTATTATACTTTTCCTTCAACTGCATCTTCTCTGGGTGTTATCAGACATTTTTTTCAAAGTGTTTTCAGAATATAAATGTATTTCTTTACAAATTGAAGATCTCCTCTTCCCTTTACTAAAAAGATGGAATAATAAATACTTTTTTTTAAAATTCATGTCCTTCCTTCCCAGAACCATTTTCACCTAATTCATCCTGGTGTCTAATGGAAAGCAGTAGAGTCTGGATGGTTTTTCTTTGGATAATTCTATTTCATTTTTCATCCTTCAGAGCTATTTTGGATTTCTATTATTTCAAGATATTATATTTTTAGTATTTCAGGTTACTAGAAAACTGGATCTTTGCCCATGACACAAGAGTTGGAATAAAATGATCTTTAACATCCCTTCCAACACAAATAAGTTCTATGATTCTATAGTTAAATGGAATTTAATCAAGGTTGACCTGGAAAATAGGCACTAAACTGCAGACATCTTAGTTCTGTAAGTCAGTAGCTGAAACCTTGTAAGTCACAAGAACCTCTAAATATATATCTTGAAAAGACAGGTAATTTCATAAATTATCAGTATGATAAAAAAATTTATTAACGCTTTCATTTTTAAAATTTATTTAATTGCTAAAGTGTAAAAGCATATCAGAATAAGTAGATGCATATAACAAAAAGAATTAATATTTTGAAAACAGTAATGATATTTCCAACTAGTAGATGGTGGAGCTATGTCATCTATTTCCTGCTTAAAGAAAGATTTTCATATATTGGGATGGTTTCCACTATTGAAAGGGATACTGTAAATAAGCTGATTTTTCTTCATAGCTAATAAACATAGCAAAGCCTTTGTTATAAACATCTATGACTTTAATGGCAAAATACCATAACTGAAACTATCATCAGACAGAATTAATAGAAATGGATTAAATGATAGAATTACATGCCAGCTCTTCCACAAAATTAATTACCAAGACATAATGGTGTAGCCTTGTGTTCTAAAGTTCAATAAACTTAATTTTTATTGAATCATTGTGTGCATTCACAGGACTGTGTATGTCAAAGATGAATTTTCAGAAAACACACAAAAAAGGGGAGGAAAATCATAGCAGAACTAGAAAAATTAATGTGTCCTGAAAGGGATTCCTTCAACTCACCTCTTCATGAAAAAAACCACATATATAGAAAACAACCTTAAAAAAACCCAACAAAAAAAGCATCAAAACAAAAAAAAAAAAAAGAATTATAGAATCATCTAAACACATAAAATGTTGTTTTAAGTTTCTGAAATACAGATTGCCACAAACTCTCCAATATTCTTTCAGTTTTCTAATATATTCACTCAATAAAAAATATGAGCTGGGTATTTATAGCTCTAGTGGTCTTTTTTTTTTTTCTTTCCTCGATTGCTTATCTGCTGGGAACTGGACTTCTCACTTAACTCATTTATGAAAGCTCAAAGTTCATGCTGAAAATTAGATTGTCCTATTTAAGTGACATAATTTTGGTGGCAATTTCTCTGTAAAATTTGATGTAAATTTTAAGGCTTTGATCTTCCATGTAAAATTTGATATTAACTGTAAAACTTTTACATCCTTATGAAATCCATTGGCATTGGGGTCACATTTTCAAGGTAGAAATTCTATTTGAATTTTTGGTCTTTTTTTCTTCTGTAGACATTTCTTGCTGGAAAGGTTATGCTTAAAGACACTTGATGAAACTATACTTGCTCTGACTTCTCATTTTACTTCAAAGGAGTTTTTATTTGTTTTCATATATTTTTGGTGAAATCTGTAGATTAGGGCATAAGGCTGCTAAAAAATTCAGTACTACATTCATTTTGAATATTTGCAGTATGTAGATTTGGAGGTGGTAAAAATACACCAATGTTTTTGAAAAATCTAAATTTTCAGACTATTCAACATTTCAATGGACTAAAAATACTGCTTTCACAAAAAATTGAATTTAAAGAAAATGTTAGTAATATTTCCATTTTTCTGAATTTCATGGCAATTTCATTATCTCTGCTTATATTTGTTCATCCAGTTTTTTGCAATCACTGCTTTTGAAACTGAGTAAATTTTAAAAGTAAAATGATAATTTGTAATCTGAGGACTCAAATCCCTAAAAGTCCTTTAGAAGACAGAGTGGCTCAACCACAAATAGTTGCTTCAGTCAACCCCTTTCATAGCTGCTATTGAACACACTATAAAACCCTGTGAAATACTGAGGGCAGCAAGGTCAAAATGAGTTGATAAGTGAAAAGATATTCAATTATAATTTCCCTGTTCTTGTCTCTGCTCAGTTATTTTTATAAGAGAAAAAAAAAGGAGAAAAAAATGCAGCACATAAATGGAAAATAGGTTTATAGGTTTATTGTTAAAATGGAAGGAGTAATGTAAAAAAACCCTGATTTGTACAGGATTATTTATTGTATATTAAAATGCTAATTGTACTAACTCTGTGTTAATGATGATGCCAGAAGGGCATGATTTTGAATTAAACTAATTAAATATATCCTAAAGTAAAGAAGAAAAAAAGAAATTGTACTTCTCTAAAGCTGAATATATATAATTAAAATGAGAAGTAATGGTAGAATGCAAATACAATATTTTACAGATCTATAATGGGAAGATATGGCTGTAAGACATTTAAGGTATTAGATTTATATTTTAGAGGTATACTAATCTTTTGTTTAATGCTTAGAGCACGTAAATTTACATAATTTCATACCTAAGTACAAAACAGTCAGTGCATATTACTAGTATGGAAATCAAATATAGATACACTACAAAAAATTTTAGAAAAAAAAGTCCTTCTCTTGTACCCTGTTGTGAGACCATCTGCAGGAATCCTTTGGATCTTCATTATGGGTAAAGCAAAATTGATCTCAGTATGGCCAAAACTCCCTATTAGATCAAATAAAAGGTACTTTTCAAAAAGAAACTTAGATACTTTCCTTATGATAACTGCGTGCAGATGATAGATTCTCCTCTATTATACAGTTTCCAGCAACTTAGAATGACTGCAATTTGTATGTTAGTAGTTAGCTGGAATGGAGAAATAGTGCAGAACATAAAACAAAGCTTATATTCAGACTGGAAAAGGGATATGAGTTACTTATCAAAGAAGGTGTGTTATTTTTATTCCAAAGAAGTTCACAGCTAGACCCTTCAAGTGCTTATAGATCTGCAAATTCACCATGAAGGAATATTGTAAGTGGAACATGTAATCATGTTTCGCATTTAAGGTGAAATTTTAATGGATAGCCTAATTTCTTTGGGGACGAAAAAATAAATCAGGACATGCAGAAAATATAGAATTACTTTTTAGTAATTCAATTAGACAAACTTAAATTGAAGCAAAATTTACATATAGTACTATGCAACTTGTTTAAAAAATTCCACACTAAGTTTTAAAATCTTGTTATTAGGATGGACCAGTAGAATTTACTGTCCTTCCTATGCATGTTTAATTGTCATTGCCTGGTTTGTGATAGTCATGATGATACATTATCTGCAAAGAGAAACATTTGTCTTATTACTGAAGATATGAGTGTTTCCACTTGTTTAACATTTGTGAAACTTTTTTCATTGAGTAATCAGTTGTCACAGTTGAGCCCAGGGATGGTGAGAAATTGAAGCATAAACTTCAGATGAAAGAAGCCATTTATTAATAAAATCTTGTTCTTTTTGTATCCAGGGTCACTGGAGCAGGACACAATTACTGGTTCTTGGGTGAACACCTCTTTAGCATCATTGCTTAGTTACAGTATAAGACATTGGAATAACAAAATATAAAAAACACCACCTGTGAAATAAAGTTTACAAAAACACGCAAGATGTTTTACATAAACTTATCCTGGTTCTCAGCTTCGCTTATGAGAAAGCAACTTCTTCTCACAAGCAGGGCTGAGAGCTGGAAGATTTCTTCCTGACTAAACTTGTCAGCATCCACAATCAGCTGCAGGGAGGATTTAATTTTCCTCAAGAAGAAAGAGGGAGTGGGAAAATAAGATGTATTGGCAGCATCCTCAACTCTTTGCCAGCAGGACCCAGAGACTTGTGGTGGGAATTTCTATTCTTTGCCACATGGAGCGGGGTATTGATGTCTTATACATGGAGTCCATTTAACATTCTTTTTTATATGTTTTCCAGCTGCTGCCTGATTCTTTTCCTCTCCTCTGGGAAGTGGTGAAAGCTGCTTCACAGCCCTGACGTGCCCAGTGGCAGGGCTGGGGATCAGACAGGGTGGACAACAGGGATCTGGACAAGGAGTGCCCCAGCTCAGCCCTGGGACCCATCACAGCCTGGCACCTCTGCCCAGGGGTGGCAAATACACCTACAGCTGCCAACCTGCAGGACAGCAAGGTACACAGGGTGCTGTGTGGGGATAATAACAGTGGTTGCTGGTCGGATCTTGCCTCAAATTGTCTAATTTTTCCAGTTCAGGAAGGGAAGTTCCTTGTGCGTTTTCAAGATTGCCATGACAAGGGTAAAGGAATTTTTTGTCACAGAGTGAATGTGGTGCAGGTTGGGCAAGAACTTGCTTGGCCTCCAGCAAGGTATATGAGGCAGCAGATTCCTGTCATATGCACTGAATCCTTAGAGAGGAATTCCAGGATTACTGCCCCAGGACCTGCAGTGTGGATACAGATGGTATTGTCAAGGTTTTAACAATAGCATGGAACTTCTCCAGTGAGGGCTCAGTAGTTGTGAATGCAGCTATTAGTCCCTGTATTTATGCATTTTCAGAATGAAGATATAGGATGTAATAAGACCTCAAAGGCATCTGCAGGGAACAGTGCTGGACATTATTTTCTCATCTAGATGGAAGAACTATTTATAATTACCCTCTCCTGAGATAGACAGACAGATTTTGATTCATTTAATTGTATTCCTCTTCAAACCAATTTGACTTAATTTCCCCGTAGGATATGCTGTGACATAGCATCAAATACATTCTGAGAATCCAGGCAAATCATCTGCATGTCTTTCTTACAGTTCTTCAATTGTATCAACACCGGAAGAGTGATTGGGATGGCGAGGGATGTTTGGTTTCTATGGATACATTAGGATTCTAAGTTGCAATTTATTGCACTCTTTTCCAAGTAGCAGCTATTAACATTATACATCATTAACAAATACAGGTATGTGATTATATTAAGTTCTAACATCACATTTTCATTCATATTTTTATATTTTAACCTCACTAGTGCTAAAGGCTCTAAAGTTGTTCCACATTCCAGCTTGGTTTCCGTGATTCCTTCACTGTTCACACGCATCAGGTAAACAAGTCTTGAACAAAGACAGTCTTTGTGGAAGGTTTTTTAATTGCTTGTTTTTAATGTAAACTGCTTTATTCCCTTCTGGTTTAGTTTCACAGTTGATAATTTAGCCTTGTAGTTTGGAATACTCAAGTGACCTCCTTTCGGTCTGATCTTCCTGTTTATGATTTTCTGTAACTGCAAGAAGTATGCCATCACTATCTTACCCTTGAATATCTGATATTTAGTTCTTTTGTTAGTTTATTGGCTTCAGACATGTAAGCCAGCTGCAACCCACTTTTATTTTTTCCCTTCTCT
The DNA here is from genome assembly GCA_013396875.1 of Vireo altiloquus. Classification (NCBI taxonomy): domain Eukaryota; kingdom Metazoa; phylum Chordata; class Aves; order Passeriformes; family Vireonidae; genus Vireo; species Vireo altiloquus. The sequence continues at coordinate 20,706 of VZRF01010059.1, forward strand.
ATGCTTTCCCCGTCCTTTAACAAGCTTTCATGTCTATCAGTAACACCAAGAACCTAAATTATGATTCCCACATTAGATCAGACTAGAGAATCATCTTGCCTGGTCTCTCTGTGACAGAGGTCAATGTCTAAAACTTCTCAGAAAAATGCAAAATGATGAACCAAATTCTATTTCCAGGAAAGCAAACTTTGAAGGATTACAGAACCACTAATAAAATTAGAAGGAAGACATAATCCTTCATAAAATATTTCAGCTATTTCTCTTAATGAAAAAAAAAAAGATGACATTATCTTATGATTTAAAATAATTAATTTTTAAGTGCTGAGTCTTCCTAATAAGATTGTGCCTGGCATAAGCACCCTTGGATTTTTAAATGACCTTTACAAGAAATTCAGCTGTTAATATTTAGAGACAAATGTTTAAAGGGGCACATAATTTTTCTCCTGAAATAGATATGGGCCTAGATGTATCCAACATATCACAGAAGCTTCAAGTCTAGGATTAAAGTTATTTAAATTTACTAAGAAAAAAAGCAAAAAGGTTGTATTTTCTTTAGGGTTTCCAGTATTTTAACAATTTTTGAAACTGTTAAACACTTTTTTCTATCCTTTATATACATATTTAAACTGCTTTTATTGTACAGAAACGGCCTAGTTTCTAAATTTTTTATTTTTTTAAGATAATGAAGAATTTAAGAGGACATAAAATTTTTGCTATGTTTAGCAAAATGCTGGAGAAACCTAAATGGTTATGTATTGAAGATTAACATTTCATGCAACAGACATCACTGAATGTTTGTTTATCCCCTCATATTTTGCTAAAATAGTATTTCTTAAGTCTTATATCATTATTATCTATTACAGAGCTAAAATGTCCTTTTTAATTTAAACATTATAAGATTTATAATTGCTTCATTAATATGAAAATAAAATTATAAGTTTTCTATTTTCTCAGCTATTTGTCAGCAATGTATTTTTTTACAGCTCTTCATATAACAGTTAGAGGCAAAGTAATTTTGTTTTATAAAACACAGTTGATAGCAGCATCTAATGACCACTGTGATGGGAGCAGCATATGCATTTCTGTAAGAAATATCTTGTGTTGTAGGGTTAAGAAAAAGCATCAGAGTTTTCATTTTTATTTTATAAATTTTCTGTTCCTAGACCCAGAAATCTAGCATTGACCAAGACTCTATTCTAGGATTAAGGCTTTTCATCAATGTACGTTATTATGGAGAATTGTTCCTGTTAATTTTTCAAGGTGGTATTTTTTAGATAAATCAGGACCACATACAAACATATACACACAGATCTTGATAAAATAAAATGTCAAAATTTGTACCATGGTAAATAAAAGTATCTCACTTGGCAAACATTTTTACTTGCAGACATTTGCTGAGACAGGAACAAAATGCTTGAGTGAAGACAGAGCTTCTAACTTTGATGAGTTTAATACACAGACTAGTGCTATTTTGGATTTCTATTATGTTTGGTCTTTTGACCAAAAAGACCACATGATGGAATATTTACAAATTCAAGTGACCCATTAAGGCCATTTCAGACAATTTCCGAAGGAATTTTAATTATTTTTGAATATGTCTATGTAAAGTGCTCATGAATAATTCCACTTTTCAATAATATTGTTCTAAGGAGTTTAATAGATTGTCATAATTGGCATTTTACATATTTTTTAATAATAAACCTTGAGGAGGGAGCTGTATGTACATCCAAGTAATATTATCTAGACAACATCTTACAGGTATACGAGAAATAAGAAAAACCTAATGGAAGCTCACTTCAGGACTGAAGAGCAATTCTGGGTGGCTAATAACAATTGTTATGATTTCAGCTCAAAAGATAATGGCAACTTCACAACTCTTTTTTAAAAATTATTCTAAAAGTACGTGTTTAATTTCCTAGAGGAAGATAAAGAAGGATGACCTTTTCTCCTCCATAAACAAAACAGTGTTTTCCAGGAGCACAGTAACTGAATTTATACCACATCATTACCATTACTGTATGGAAAGTGCCTTCAAAAAAAATAGAAATCAAGGGCATGCATGCATGGTAAAGCTCTGGTTTTGGAGGGGAGGGGAGATACTTTTGTGAAGAATAGAGGAGATAATGTCCTAAATCAAAGAAACAAATTTATATACACGTGTATACATGAGGAAGATGTGAGAATTGAAAAAGAAATATTAAACCATTTTCATGATCTTAGTTTGAAGAATGGAAATGCGAATTTGGGGCTACTTGTAATGCAAGCTAAGGAAATAATTGCTTGAAAAAATATGTAAATAATTAGATCTCAATAGAGCAATTCCTGGAGTTTAACTATAAGGAAAACATAATAATGGCATATTAAAAGTAGATTCATAACCATAACATTATGTGGCCATAAATTGAATGAGCCATGATCTGCATCCTGAGGGTGGTTGGTACTTCCTGTCATGTATTTATGTGCAAATATGCTATTTTTCTAGTTTAGGGAGTTAGTGGCATTGCTTGCTTGTTAACTTGCTCTAAATGTGGCTGCCTTTGTGCTTTGGCTTGGTTTGGATTTTTTAAATTTAATTTTCCCATCATTTTAGGCTGTTACCTAAACTGGTCCATAACTAGCAACATAAAAAAAACTTTCCCCTTACACAGCTGCCATTTCCAAGATGGAACTTAATGTAAACTGAAGGAAACAAATAAAAAAAAGCAGAAGCAAAGGCTTCTGGAGAAGGGTTAGGAATTGGCAGAGTGATGTGATTCACTGAGGTGGATGCTGAAAACAAAAAAAAAAGGCCCAAAAAAATCTAAGTGGGAACCTAATATATAAGAAAGCTTGTGTGAACCAGTTTTTCAATCCTTTTAAATAGTACAATATAACTCAGTATCAGGGTAAAGTACAAACTCTTTTGTAAGGACACCAGAAAGTTTTGACTTTGGGACTAGTAATGTGATTTTATGTTAATAGATTTGGAAGCTGAAGTTAATAGCTGAGAATAGCAATTATTTTTCAGAAACAATCTGAGTTAGTTAAATATAGTCAGTGACAGGGGGGAGGTAATGTTTAAGTCCCAAGATTAGAATACAATAAGTCTTGTGTATCCAAAGCATTACCTGGTGAAAAGCAAGAAAGGTAAATATTTACCATTTGTTTAATGGAATAACGACATAAACAAATATCTATTTCAAATGACCCATATGTAACTAGTTACTTAGGAAATGGATAAAGGAAACAAATGAACAAAAAAGTTTAAAGAACATCAGTAAATAAATATGAAGCTGTTGTTTTCAAATAAGATGGTTCATAAATATAATCTCCCATTTAGGTTTACAATCCATACTTGTTAAGTCCCCTACAGGGTTTTGTTTGGTAACAACCCTGAAAAATGACTTAGAACTTTAGTTAAGAAACAAGTATTGTTGCTGAAGGGACTTAATGATTTTTTAGACAATTTGCAAAATATATGCAAAAAATAATTTGGAGATATTATTTCCCCCTCATTATCACTTTTGAGAGAATTTTTATAGCTGTGATTGGCTTCAGCTGAACATCTTCATTGATTTCAGCTAAGCTGTTGACTTTTTAGTTATGCCTCAAAATTATAGATGGAAAAGTTTTTCCAGTTTTAGACTTTGACTTAAATTTATAAACAAGGAGAACTTGTTGAGTTCTTGAAATTGTCTTTATTCTAATATTTTTAAACAAATGAAACTGAAATGTTCTTGTGTAAATTATGCTGCTTTCTATGACTCAGAAAAATCACTTTCGCATCATGCCTCTTGCAAAATCAATAACACTTATGGAAACCTTGGGAACATTCATCAAAACAATTACATTTTTATTCATTACATGAAAAATTTGGATAGGATTGGTCTTATTAAATTATGATGGGCTACTCTATAAAAGTATAATATATTAGAGGTGTCTGTTTTATTTAGTTCTGACATTAATATGTTTGACCTTACTCCAGTCAGTCTCCGTTGGATATATTTTTAATATCATAGTAGAGGCAGAGCTGTATATTACAGTATTTTAGATACAGGACTATAATTTTTATTTTCTTTAACAACTGTTTGAAGACGTCCAACAACTTTGCTACAGAAAGTTAGTATATTTAGAAAGGAATCTTATGAAAGAGTAAAAGTCTTTCTTTAGTAATATATGGATTTTTCCTTGTACCAGTTATACTCACAGCAAAATAATGCCCAGATATGAAAACTGTTAAGATTGTATGGAGTATTTTATTGCAAAATAAAGAATTCATTAATGAACCCTGTACCACTTGAAAACACAGCAGTAATTCTGAAAGTCTTCTTTTCCATGACTGAGGTTTTTGAAACAAATTTATGTTTATTAATCTCATATTTCAGTTAGACTACTGTTTATTTGGAGGGATCAGGAAAGAATAATTGAACTTAAGTGCAAAAATAACTTGGCTGATGTGCTTCTGAATAGAAATTAGCCATGTCTGGATACAAGAGGTAGAGAAGATTGCCCTCCTTTTTTTATTGCTACTCAAAAAAGAGAAAAATCAAGTTCGTATTTTTTGTTCGACTTCTGATGGTGTTTGAAGATGAGACTTGAGACAAGTGTAAATTGATTCTCTCTAAAATGTAACTTGGGTTGATTTATTTTTTTTTCTCTGTAAAGCACAGATATATCTGTTTTGCCTGTTATTTTGGCAATACAAATAATAAAGCAGAGAAAAAAATATTTGCAGAAACAGTGAAAATTTATTCCTGTTATTTTCTGCACATTTCAGAGGTTTTATTGATTTATAGGGTTTTGATTTTTCTTACAGAACTTTGTTTTTTTCCATAGGGTATTTAAAAACACTTTTTACTTTATGAGTGAACGGAATAGGCATTTGAGCAGATGTTTTCGAAACCTTTCAAGGCTGGACATCTTTGGAACTGTCAGAGATGCTCAGAGTCTATATTTGATTCCTCAAGGTTACTAAAGCTAGACCTGGGCTTTTTTGTTGGCCTGAAGAAGAGAAGGCTTGAGGGAGGACTTTCAGTAACTGATAGTTGGATAGAGGAGATGGAATTAGACACTTCTTAGAGGTGAACAGTGAGAGGATATAATGCAACTATCACAAGTGGCTTGCAAGAGAAACCCAAAGGTATCAAAATCCTATAAAAGCATCACCAAGCACTGTAACAGACTGTTTGGAGAGTGTTGGGGTGCATCCATTCTTGGAGTTTTCTAAATTTATTAGCTCTGATCAAGATAATCTAAGTTTTGGTTAGTTTAAGTTAAACTTCAAGCAGGAGGATGCACGAGGTGACTTCCAGAAATCCCTTCCAAAACAACGAAACTAATTACTCTTTGAATCTATGTAAAGAATTAATCAGTGAGATATACAGAGTTCTTTGAGTTCTATTTCTTTTGTACAAATAATGAACTACTATGAAATGCATTGTCTGTGTCTAGTATTCAAATGCTGATAGTTTTCTTGTTATGGTCAACCAAATTACTGTGCAGTTCTAATCATATTGGATTACCTCAGAAATATCTGGTTTGGATAATTGCTTCCTTATTAGGGCTCTAATGAATAGCTGCAGTCATTGTGTTAGTAAATAAGTGCAAAAACTGTCACGTAGGTCATGCTTCTTTTTTTGCCACCACTGCAGCTGACATGAGCTAACTGGTTCATGTTTGTGTGCCAGCATCAAGCTGGGCAATTGTATCTGCATTCGTATCACAAGATCTGTTTTGGTTTTTTTTTTTGCAAGCCCCGTGGAAAGCATCCATTGAAAACAGACTCATTTATGTTGGAAAAGACCTCTGAGATCAAGTCCAACCTTTGAATGATCACCACCATGTCAACTAAACCATAGCACTAAGTGCCAAATTCAGTCATTTCTTGAACACCTCCAGGGATGGTGACTTCGCCACCTCCCTGGACAGCTTGCTCCAATGTCTTACAACCCTTTCATGAAGAAATTCCTCCTGATGTCCAACATGAATCTCTACTGGATCAAACCAAGGCTGCGTCCTCTTGTCCTCTTGCCGGTTGCCTGGGAGCAGAGCCCGACCCCCACCTGGATCCTTTCAGATCGTTAGAGAGTGTCACAAGGTCTCCCCTGAGCCTTTTCTCCAGGATAAACACCCTCAGATTCCTCAGCTACTCCTCACAGGATTTCACCAGCCCCATTGTCCTTCTCTGCTGTCACTCCAACACCTCAATGTCTTTCTTGAAGTGAAGGGTCCAGAACTGGAAACAGTTGTTGAATCTATTTCCTACAGTTTCTTTTTCCACTGCAGACAAAAAACAGTGTAATTTCAAATGTAAATATTTTTGTATGTGTGCCTGATTCCAAGCTTCCAATGGCAGCATCAATTGTGAACCCAGTCTGTTAAGCACTATATATTTCGTAATTTTTTTGATACCTTTTACATATACCTTTATCTAAAGTCTTATTTTAACTACTGCTGATGGCAAATGATAAGAACACCACTCTAACCACATATAAAATGTGATTAGAGCAGTCTTCATTTGCCATCAGCAATAGTGGTCTGGTGTATGAGCATTCTGACACTTAAAAGCATATTCTGGAAGTGTGGTGTTGAGTGAGATAAAAAGGGAATTCAGTAGCAGTGAGCTTAAATTGGCTCACTTAGTGTAGTCATTACCTCATAAGTCTTGTAGCACTGGTTCATTGAAATTCCCATCTATTGCCATCAGTAGCTGTGGAAACTCTTATCCAGTACAAGTATTGTACCAATTCTTTCCAGCTTTAACCAGGATTGCATTTTGACAGCCAGACTTAAATCTAGCAACTTGTCAAAACTGAGATGATATGCAAAGGATCCTCATCTTAGCATGGTTTCATAGCTTTAAAATGTTTTCAAAGCAGGGGAAAAAGTAAAAGCTCTTAAGATAAAATTAATATAGAGAAAAATAAAATGAAGGGTTAAAATAATTGGTAAATTTTAAATCTCCTTTTTATATCCCCTCATCAAAATATTTTGAATGTTGTTCTACAGTTGGGTTGTAGATTCAATAATCTTGGGACCATTTTGCATATTATTGGTAGAAATAAGTTGCAAGCTTACCCTGTTTTGGGGGTTTTGTTAGTTTTATTTGGATGTTGTTGTGAATTTGGTGGTTTTGGTTTGGATAGGTTTTGCTGAGTTTTTTTTGAAAATGTGATCTGCACATGCCAGGCAAAGAAAACATTAAATTTTAGTATTTTATTTGCCATGTTCCCGTTATCTGGCAACAACCTTTCAGGAGCAATTTTATTATCTCTGGGCTTTTGTCTGAACACTGAGCTTCATACTTTGCCAGTTAAGTTTCTCTCAAATTTATTCTCCTGCTGTTCTCAGTCTTAACTGAGCTACTGACAGAAATCTTCGCTGGTTATTTTCTAATGTCATGTTTTCATTAATTCTCTCTTGCGTTCTTGCAAGCAGGCTGACAAGAATACATAGATCAGAAAGCCTGCTAGTATAACCCTTCAGTTATCAAATCCCACAGTCCTGTTCCTTTATGGACTTTCCAATTGCGGTGAAATAAAAAAAAATCCAGTTATTAGCTTACTCAATTTTTAAATTGGTATTAAAGGAAAACAGGCAACAACATTCTGTTTAAATATTTTATGCATATGCAGTCTCCAGAATCACTGAGGAGAGATGAATGGTTTCTCTGGCACTATACAAAAGAGAAAGCAGAGGAAAAGAGGGGTTGAAAGCAATTTTCTTTTTCTTTGTCAGTCATAATTGGTCAGAGTTGTTTAAATTTATGTCCTTTGTAATCTTTTAAATAAATTTGGATAGCACTCAGTGTCAACTGTTTGTGAATTTTGCATGACACATTTTGATGAAAGCATTCTTTCCCTATGGCTTCAAAATTTGAGGGTTAGAGATCTCAGACAATTATCATTATCAGACAAATCGCACACTTACTGCAGTCACTCACTTCCACTGCTGCTTGATGTCACCCAGAGCTCACTCAAATCTTCCCAACAGAGCAGGTAAAATTTCAGTTTCATTCAGTTCAATGGACTTGGGGAAGGTAAGAGGAAAATAGCTCAGGGGATGGAAGCTGTAATTTTGACAGGCCAGAAGGTAGGAGTAGGTGCAGCCTCAACTCTGAGCAGGACAGGAGGTCTGTGTGCCTCAGCAGGGCATAAGGGAGCTGCAGGGAGGCTACTTAACACTCTCTTTCCCAACAGGAGTAGGATCAGAAAGCGTTTGATTTCACTTTCAATTTCGTAGCGATTTTAATTACCAGTGGAATTATAATATCTATTATTTTATTTCTTTATTGGGGAAATCCAGAGGATAAAGACATTGAAACAGGAGTTCAGTTAGTCTGCAAATTTTCAAATCTCTGTGCAGCATCTACTTCCCTTTTCCAGCATAGCAATTATGGGGAGCTAATATCCCAAACATTTTTTGTATCCCAAACTCTATTTGCAGTTTCCTTTTCCTGTTTACCCTTTTGTTATCTTTACACATTTCTCCCATCTCTTTAATTTCCTATTTTGTCCATCCTTCTAACCTGTGTCTTATGCTATAAATCACTGATGACAGAAACAAGCCCTGTACAGAGTGAGGTCGTGGAAATACTTGATTTTCTGGAGAAATCTCTAAGGGAAAAATGTTGAACAAACATAGACATGTGTCAGCTGGAAAGCTTCCTCCTGTGCAAGGCAAAAATCTTTGTAGAGATTTGCTTTTTTATGCATGTTCCTTGCTGTTGAACTCAGAACAGGATTGGTTTGGGCCTCAGTCTATATAGCTGGTATGTCATCTGAACTATCTGTGAATTACAGCTTGGCTGCCTCTGCACAGAAAATTTTCAGAGAAATCTTCCATCATTTGCATGATTACCTGAAACGAACGCTTTTGTTTCTTTACCATCATTTGTGTAGCTCTTCCTACCAGCTAGGCAGGCCTCCCTAAAGTAAAACAGAGTAATCAGGGGGTTCTCCTCCTTTTCCTTTCCTTTTTTTCTTTTTGTTTTCAGAGTATTTACTTTGTCATTAAACAAGGTAATTTTTTTCAAGATATCTTTAGGCTGATCTCTGAGTGATTCACTAGTCACTTGAGGTATTAAGGCTATGAGCCCAAACATGGACAGTGGGAAGGGAACTGGCATATTTACTTTAAAATTGCAAATTTCATTATTCTTCAGAAATACTTCATCAGGAAGAATTTCATCATGGAAAATGTTGTTGAGCACCTCAGGTGCCTAGGGAAGTGGAGGAATCACCATCCCTGGAGGCGTTCAAGCAAATGATGGGCATGGCACTTGGTTGATTAAGTGGTGATCACTCCAAGGTTGGACTTGATTATCTTGGAGGTGTTTTCCAATCCAAATGAGCATGATTCTCTGATTAACAGTTTCATTAGGTGAATGCCAGTGTGTACGCTAGAAATAAATTCTTATTTATGCGCAACATTTCTGAATTCATCGTTCAAATTAATTGTAAAGAAATATAAACATTGTGGAGCCTTTTATTACTTCATGGCAGCAGCTTAGTTGCACATTTGCACNCACTTGGTTGATTAAGTGGTGATCACTCCAAGGTTGGACTTGATTATCTTGGAGGTGTTTTCCAATCCTAATGAGCATGATTCTCTGATTAACAGTTTCATTAGGTGAATGCCAGTGTGTACGCTAGAAATAAATTCTTATTTATGCGCAACATTTTTGAATTCATCATTCAAATTAATTGTAAAGAAATATAAACATTGTGAAACCTTTTGTTGCTTCATGGTAGCAGCTTAGTTGCACATTTGCACATGCAATTATATCTTCAAAGGTTGTTGCTGCATAACCTTTTCAACAGACTGGGGCTAATTAATTCTTAAGGAATACTTCTCTGATCATTGTTGAAGGTGATCTGTCTTTTTTTGTACCTCAGACTGACTTGTGGTATTATGAAACCCTGCATCTGGTTCTTAATAGTCATGTCATACTGCATTAAGTCATACAATACTATCCTGAAAAGATTGATGCAATCATTTATCTCCTGTCATATCTTGATGCGTCAGTCAAGGAAGTCGAGCTTATACAGATGGATCTTATCTGTAAAGATGGCTTGTATGTGTGGAGTTTTAAGAAAAAAAATCATGAAAAGCACAAAAATTGAGAAAAAATGCTTTTATACTAAGTATAATGTTTAGAATTATCTGTTAGACTGCCTTATCTTTGATAAGATATGATAAATTTGTTTAAATCAGGATAGTAGCATCTATACAACAAATAAAGAAGCCTTACTGTAGAAAGAACAGTTAGGGATCCATTTTGAGCAATACACAACAGGAATCTTCATAATATCCTTTGAAGACTTATTGGGGTCTAACAACTTATAATTTAAGAAATAAATTCTGTTTGTGGTGGGGAATATTCTAGCCAAAACTCCCTTTTGATATATTTCTTCTTGTTTGGTGTTCCTGATATCAATACCAAAAAAAAAATAGTCACAAGGAAATTGAAGGCAAAAAATAAATATCTTTCTTTTCATTTCAAAAAATGAAATCTTTCTTTTAAAATTTCACCAATAAGATTAGCAGTAGAAAAAGTTATCTGAGCACAGAATAATTAAGAGCTGCCTGTTAGGCCCTAGTGACATTAAATGTATAAAAACTCATTTTTTGTTGGTAGATAATAAAGTTTTAGGCCCACTCTCATGGCTAATCAACTGTTTCTTTAATGTGCCTAAGTGTGTGAGTAATGAACACCAAAGGCATTTTTGGTAAGGGTAGTTGGTATCTATGGATTTGTCTTTGGCTCCTAAGCTGTAAGATTTTACGGTAGGTATTCAGTCATATAAGTTGTGTACAGTGTTTGATGGTGTCTGTAACTTCCAGCTCCATCAAGTGCTTTTGTGGTCTTGAGAAGAACAGCTGCTTAATGCAAATATGTAAAATTGTATTTTATACAAAAATCGCTGTAAGAAACTAAAGATAGAATTAGCTATCAACTTTAATGCCATGTCCTAGAATTTTTAAGGATATTGTCCAGGATGATTTCTTTTTCCCTGTTCTAATGCCATTTCTTCTAGTTATATTTTAGTTTTTCTGTCATTACAGCATTTCTTACAGAACAGTAACAGCTGCTTGTGTACAAGGTAAACACATTCTCAATTGTTTATATTTTTAGCAGATAATCTGAAGACAAATGTGGAAACCCAGGAAGGATTTTTTTAGGCATTTTCTACCTGACAAGATTCTTACAGCACCAAGTCAGTCAGAGTTGTCTTGATTTGTAACACTTACTCTGTTTCTAAAAGGGAACTTCTGTAGGTTCCCAGGACCAAGAATGTAAATAATGGAAGTTGTTTTGATAATGCTTTCTCCTTGGCCAATGAGGATTTCTATTTTGGATTTTGTTTTCATATTTGTGAGACTGTGCTGCAGACACAGAGAGACAGTCAGACAGACGAGACAATCCCCTCCCAGCTGACATAGCTGGAGAGAGAAAAAGCTTACTCTCTTTTTTGGTAATAAATCTCTGTTCTTGATAATAAATAAAGCCTTCTGAAAATTCTATGAAGATGGAGTCGTTTTGTGGACAAGCCCTAGAATTAGGGCTTCATCTTTCCCACAGACAAAAAATGGCTGAAGGCAATGATGTTGATGGATGTCCTGGTTAACGTGCCAATCTAATAATTCATTTAACTACATCACAGTAATTTACAAGGAGCTGGTTATAAATGTCTCATATTACATATAAAATCCTGGAATTAATAAGAGGAGAATCCTCCCAGGATTTTAGTCCATTGTATGCAAACAAATTATCATTGATAATAAGGGGGGAATTTGCACATAAAGGGATGTTAATTTTTATGTATTTCTATAGAAATAATATGGCAATAGCATATTTTTCATATTTTCTGTCCCAGTTATTTTCATGTCATGGATTTTATGAATATCTTATAATTAGAAAATCATCCTTGTTTCCATGTTCTATTTTTATATCAAATGTTAATCAATTTCTTTTGCTGAAAGAAACATTAGAAACAATGTTTTAGAACATCTCAGCTACTGTAAGAAATGTGCTTTAAAAACACCTTAAGCTTTTTGATTTATTAATAATAAGAAAAACTCACAGTGGTTGATTTCTTGCAGGAAAAGCATATGTTCTTTCCCTGTCCTTTTACATCTGTAATTCTAAATCTTCTCTGTCTAATATGGCCAGAAAATATTAAACAGATAAATATATTATTTAATGTAGAAATCACGATTTTTTTTTATGATTAATTGAATTTATATCTCCCTGTGGTATTTACAGAGTTAGATGCATATTTGGCCCATATTAAGACGTCTGGATGACCAATACATGAATATTTTTTGATGCCATAAAATCAAGATGCCTTCAAGAAACACAGGGTAGAGTAGATAATAATAAGACCAAAGGCCTAACAAAATAATAAATATTAAATTAAACTAACACAGAACCAAATAAATAAGTGGGAGTATTGTCCATACTTACCCAATGCTTCAGAAGTCATTAGCAGGTGGGCAGCAATGTAGGAACCTCTCTGTGTAGCAGAAAGGATAGGTTGTGTGGGACTCTTGTTCAACCTCAGAATGAGGATATTAAAAATAAAGTAAATTCTAAAATTGACATAAAGGCATTACTGCTTTATTCTGGCTTTTCTATAATGGGCCTTTATTTTTTCATAGAATAAACATATAAATCTGTCTTGGAGTGACAAGTAACTTGAAGTAACTCTTTTACCACATACTGTGGCACATCAACTTTGTAATAACAGAACCTAAAAGTGATTATCTTTATGTGATTTAATGTTTCCTTTCGTTTATTTGGTATGGTTTTGATAATGGAATTTATGAACTCCATTGTCTCCTGAGATTCCTGCTAGGAAAATCTTATTGTCAGATAACTAAATCTTATATTCTACTCTAAAAGCTGTTTCATGATCTTTGCTTTTTTTTTTTAAAAACAGAGGTCTCCAAAAAACTTGATCTTGTAATTCTGTTTACACTGAGTTGCACTTTACTGGCATTTACCTCAAGAGATGCAGCATTTCATAGCTCCCTCAGTTTACCTTTCTTGACTTTGTACTCAAATAAGAATGTTCTAATGAAGCAAATAACAACTAATAACCATCCAGGAATTTTAAATTTGGTTTGGGTTAGGTTGAGTTGGGCTGGGTGGTTTGTTTTTAATACAGCAGATTTAACTCCATTTCAGTCTTCCTTTGATGACAGAAAAGCCAATGTAGTGTATGGAAAGCTGATGTTTCATAGCTTGAGGAAAATGGCTGTACTATCTTTGCTACTTCTCCTTGGAAGGTCTTTTGCCAAAATTCAAGAACAATGTAATATGTAACTCTTTATGTATAAAGAGGAGTAGCATACAAAGCCAAGGGGTGTCACAGCCTGTTCATAAAGGCCCAAGAATCTTCTTGTCTCCAGTCATGTTAGTTGAACTCAGAACTCTATTTTTACTCAGAACTAGTGGAAAAGGTGTAAAAATTAGAAAATTGTGCTTTGTTCGTGAGCATAAAAATTTAAGTTGAATGGTTATGGAAGGAAAGGTGAAACCATTGGAAAACAAGAATAATGGCTTAACCCTTGCAGTATGTCCATGGCAAGACCTTATAGCTCCTTACTATCAATTAGTCTTCAGTTTAATGTCTGATCACTTAAGTGGGAGCTAATTTCTAATTGTAATTTGTAATTTTTAATTGTAAATTTTAATTTGCTTGATTATGAAGGAAGTATCTTGGAACAAGGGGAGTACCATGATATATTCAACCACTTACTGCTCTTATATAACTTGTTTCAGTGACAACATAGTTGAAATTTAGAGCTAAATTTGCCACTGTAACTGGCACTAAGATATTCTTTGGTTCTGTACAGCTTAGAGCCTCTAATCTCTGAATTTCAGAGGGTGACAATGACTTTATTAGGTCTTGCAGACTAATTTATCCAATTCAATTACAAGTATATCAGAATATTGCTTCTTCACCTCTTTGACATCAACAGTTGCATTAAATGGTTGTTTGTTTGAAGCTGCTGTGAGAGCCTTTGCAAAAAAAGGGCAGTAAAATATCTGCTATTTTCAATTGAAAACTACCTGCCAGTCTAATATGTGGAATATTACCCTTCCTTTGAGAGAGTGAAAAGAAAAAGAATTAATAGAAGATATATACATACTGTAACAATAACTCCATTTTGAAATTGTTTGGATAATTTTTTTTATACTATTTGGAATTAGGAAGAAGAAATTCAGTCTCTACCTCCCTGAAGTAGAAAACTCTACTTAAGAGACTGTAATATATATGTGAACACACCTATATATGATACACATATTATAATATATTCCCTCGGTGAACAATTCAAACTCTATCGGTAAGTAAAATTTGTAAAAAGTGATTGTAAAGCACGAGTGTTTGGTCCTTTTTGCTTTTTAGATTTCATTACCAAAAAAATCCCTCTGTCTCTATCTTAAGTAATCTATTTGTACTTCAATCTGCTGGATTTTTCTTTGTAAATTTGGAACATGCTTGCATTTTCAAACTCAAAGATTTGTAAAATGTCACTTATTAAAAGCTGTAAAGATTTGAAGTGGAAAACACATAATTTCTTTAAAAGTTTCTACATTTCTTCTTCCTTTTTTTTCTTTTTTTGTTCTTTTCCCTAATATTAATTACTATTTAACACTTAGGCATAGAAGCCCATCATGATTTTTATGTAATATTGGCGTTAGGTTAAGGAAATAGACAATTGCATGGTAACTCTGAATTCTCACATCTGTTTTTTAGGGAAACTCACTCAGTGAGCAGAATAAAGAGACAACAAGTAGGTGCAGATACACCAGAATTGCCTGTAGGCTTCCAATATGTTTTTTCAATGATATTCTTACATTTTTAACGTGATCTGACTAAAATACTAGCGAGTTTGTCTCCTGTGTTGTGTTAAATTTAGCCTGAAACCTTTCTACTAAGATCTGGAAGCCATATGGTCTTGTTAGTATTTAAATAAGAGACTTCCCAAGAAAACTCTGATGCGACAGCATAAGGCTGTTTCAGCTTCATTCCCTTCTGTTTTTCTCAAATTAATCCTTGTTTTGAGCAAAGGTACTGGCAGTACTTCCTTCAATAACACTTCATTGAAATTTCAAATAATTTGAGATTTAGACCTGCAGTAGAGTAATTTGTAACCTTAATGTTAATTCTTCCTCTTACTGAGAAGTGACTGATTTTAATGGAATGGTGATGTTTTCTTGATCTTGTGAACTTTCATTTGTTTGGTAACGACCTTAAATCTATGTTGATTGCAATGTGTAAGTGTTGATGAAGTGTTTATCTTTTAGGCAGTGTTCTTTGGCAAAATGTTTGTGTGAATATCAAGCAGAGGTGAAAATAGGTGGAGGAAAAACTTGCATGAATAAGGTAGAAATTATTGTAATAATTTTCTATATAATTAGGTAAAATATGTTTACATGTTATATGTATTTTACAGCAAACTTAGGTAAAAATATTAATAATTTCCCATTATTATTTAAAAGATAAAATCTGACCTCAGCAAAATCCTGATTGTTAACAGATTCTGTATTTGCTAGCACTGCTTATAGTTCTTTTCAACATACTATGATAAAATTGACAAACCAAATCAAAAAGACCATAAATCAGGAGGAGGAGCAGAGGAAAAGGAGGCAGTTGTACCTGTAAAATCTGTATCAATCTTGTTTTGCTAATGTCTACTAATGAAAGACTGATTTGGATGACTCTTGGCTTTGAGAATTTGAAATCTGGCTTTATGTGTTGCACTTTTTGGCCTGAGTATCATTGGTGATACCAAAAAAGAAACTGAGCACCTGTTTAGAATAAAACTGCCAAGTCCCTTAGCTCCTGGAGGTTTAAGATTCCTTTGGAATGTAGCTGAAAATTTTGCTTTTTCAATAAACACAGAGGTATTCAAAGAACTGGGTTTAGATTTTGTTTTTAAGGCTGGCATAAAATTATCTGTTGGTGGGAAAATCATACTTAGAAATTATCAAAGAAGTATTAGGATTATATAAGGGCTTAATGTTTTGCATTTTAGAAACCAACAGTTATTTCAATCAAACATTAATGATGTCGGGGCATGGAAAGGAGGCTGAAGGAAGTGTTTTGATCCTCCAGTTTAAAGATTTCAGTTTACTGTATGCTGATGACACTAAATGTCTTAATCCTGTCTTAAAATAGAAATGTCTTTTTCAATCACATTGTAATTAGATTAACTGAGGCGGCTTTGTTTTCTCTGCCAATTTCCAATGGAAATAAAAGGTATTAACTGTGATCTCTACGATTTATATTGAACATTTGCACACGGTGCAACAAATTGAAAAATCACAGGATTTCTAAAACATCCATTTAAATAAGTGAGTGATTCAACTTCTGAACTAGGTAAGATTGATCTATTTTTACAAAAGTCCAAATTTCAAATGATCTGCCTCAGCTTTATTGCATATAGGAGGTCAGATTCCTCTACACTATATGCATGAAGTCTACAATCATAAAAGCATTCTATAAGTTTGCTTTTATCTGTTGTTACAGATGTTATTTTCTACCTATTTATTAATTGATTGCCAGATGATTTTTTGCCTTTTCTTTTATACCCCTTTTATATATTCTTTTATAGGGTTTTCATGTATTCTTAGTGCTTTTAGCCTATGTATTTGTAATTTTCCAAGTCTGATACCTTAGCTGAGACCCACTGTTCTGTTAAGCCAGGAGACCAAACATCCTGGAAGCCTCACAGTCAGGGGCCAGAAAGCCCCAGACACCAAGGTCCTTTCTGGAACACATTCTGTAAACTAACATAGGCCCATCCAGGGGGGAGATTCCTCAGGATGGGTAATTCATTCAAGTCTCTCACTGGGGAATCTTTGATAGATATGCTAATTTGCAAGGCCTATAAATTGTATGATCTATTGTGCATGAGTATTTTGGCTCATTCCAAGTGGACAAAGTGCTGCACCTAAGGATCCTTAAATAAATACTGAGAGAAAAACCCCTTTTCCCCTCAACCATGTTTGGCTCTTAAATTTAAGACCAGGGAAAGGCAACATAGTAGTCCTGTTATTTAATTTATTGAAGGTATTTTTAAAACAACTTGAAAGGGAAGAAGGTAGTGTCTTTATCATTCCTTCAGAGGGGTGAAAAACAGAAGGAAAGGAAAGTAACTGGAGGCAGTACCAACAGAGAGGAAAGAAATTACAGAAGTAGGAATCATGTTCTGCCTGTGAACTGTGCTTTGGGCAGTGAGGATGGTGAAGGGTGAAGGTGAAGCCGGATGAGAAGCCACTGAGGGCACTTGGTCTGTTCATCCTGGAGCAGAGGAGACTGAGAGGTGACCTCAGTGCTGTTATAGCTTCCTCATGAGGGGAAGAGGAGGGGCTGCCCACCCAGCTGCTTTGTTATTCCCCACGCTCAGCAGAGCAGGAGAAGAGATTAAGATGGAAAAGCTTGTGGGCAGAGATAAAGAGGAGATCACTGACCAAATCTACTCGTTGGTAAAACAGACTCAGCTTGAGGAAAATTAATTTATTGTCAATTAAATTAGATTTAGAGGGTGAGAAACAAGGGAAAAACCTAAATCAACTTTCAATCACTCCCTGCTCTTCCAAAGACCAACTTCAGGTCCTCATTATTAACTCTTCTACCTCCTTCCCTTGAGTGGTGCAGGGTGATGGGGAATGAGGAGGTTGTGGTCAGGCTATAAGAGCTTTTCTCTGCCCTTCCTGTGTGTTCAGACTTTTCCCCTATATGCTCTAGCACATGTCCTTCCCATGGGACACAGTTTCCCTCAGGACATATCCACCTACACCAGATTGGTACCCTCCACAGGCTCCATCACTGACCTCTGCATGGGTCACACTGCAACTCCTCCCTTGTCTCTGCAGGGGCTGTGGGGGGAACTCTGCTCTGGCACCTGGAGCACCTCTCCTCTTCCTTTTCTCTCAGCCCTTTTTTCATTAGTTTTTTTTCAATGATTTCATTATAATTTAGGACAAACAGACATAATATGAAATTCATCTTTCCATATAAGGAAATAAGAAATTCTGGAATCTTCCTCACTGATATAGCTGTATGGTATTTGGAAATTGAAAATACATAAAATTATAAGAAATATAGTAACACCATCAAGTGAAAAATAATTTATGGTTTATTTAGATTAGTCATTTATTTAAGGATCCAGATATTTTGGGCACCACTGTTGGCTCTCTGAAGAGTTTTCCATAAATAATTTTGCTGACAGAGCTCTGGCAGGTGAAAAAGTGAAGCCCTGTCTATCAAATATGACATTTCATACAATTACTCTTTTAAATGCCATCTTTCCATAAAAAGCTTTTCCCAATTTCTGTTTGTGCTGTGTCTATATTGTTCTTGAAAGGCATCCTCTGATCTTGTCTAATTTTTGCAAGGATGATTGGCAGGGAGGCCAGGATATGCCCCCAGTGGTCACTGACCTCCATGTGACTGATAAGGCTTGGCAAGTCAGCAGCTGCCAGCAGAGAATTGTCTTTGGAAGGATTTGGAGCACAAGCATCAACTTAGATTCAGTGATTTGGTTTTCTAGGGTGTCCTCTCCTGCCCTCCTTTGCCCCCTCCCAGAGGAAAGATGTTGGGTATTGCCTCTCCAATTGACTCTTGCCAAATGAAGAGCACATTTCTGAAGCCCTTCACGTTTCTACAAATTTCTGAAATGAATATTCTATCTAGTCTTTCTCAAATCAGCCATGTAAGTAAGAAGCCTAACCCAGTATTTAATTAAATCATGTGCATGAGGTTCATTTTCTATTTGATTAGTATTTTCCCAGTTTGGAGGAGTCTGAATTGCAAGTCTGTTGCTGTATAAGCAACAGGATTCGTTGAATGCTACTTTCTTTTACCTTCTCACCAATCATTACCAGAATCAAAACAAAGCAAAAAGAAAACAAATAACCCTTAAAAGGGTGAGTAAATAGGATATCCTAATTACTGATGTTTTCTGAATTACTGCCTCTGATATTTAAAATCTCTTCGTTTATGTACCTAAAAAATTATAAAATTCTAGTGTGTCTGCCATTAATTTATATATTTTTAAATAATTGAGTGCTCTAAAAAATTTAAATTAATTATTTATGTTTCATTTGGTGGTGATTGTTAGGTATTTAATTGTTAGGTATTTAATCTTGAAACAACTTAATTATGTTCCTCTTTAAATATTAAACTGAGTAAGAATGAACAATAGTAAACAGTGAAAAATCATTATAGGGATATGAAAAAAGGAAATAAAAAGTATAATAATCTCTCATTCTCTGTTTGAAAAATAGAGAGGACACAGAAGACCTTTAAAAGAAAAACAAAAAAAAAGACAAAAAGGACTAGAGAGAATTTTAAGCTTCAGGCTGGGATTTTTAGCAGCCATGAGTCCTCTGCCCACACTAATTACTTGGCTAATGTCTGCTCCTTTATCTGCCTCTGGATCTCTGAATGATATTCCACAAGGCATTTCTCTTTTGCCTTCGTGTCTGCAAGTGGCAATAGTACTCTTCAGAAAACTGCATCACATCTTCACATCCAAAGCTCTTTGTCTGCCTTTATAGATTTCCCATTTGCAGTATCTGAGATATTAAAATTGTGTGAGTTGGGAGATACTTTTCAAAACAAAATGCTTACCTGTCAGAGCATAAAAACGGAGGAAAACTGATGAAATAACATCAATCAAAACTGGACAAGAGGGAAGTTCTTTTTGTCTTTAAACTTAGTGCCTTTGCTCTTCTTTCTAATTGACTAATATATTTTAAGTCTCCTCACCAATAAAAGACTGTTCTGACTGACTTTGATATCAGTCAGAATACTTATTCTGCTGCTATGCCCTCTGCCATGATCTTGTATTCTGGAATACCTGGCATGAGAAAGGAAAAATGTTTCCCAAAATGTGCCGTCCATTAAAACCTGTGGAACAATTCACAGGTTTTGTTACATGCACCTAAGGTGATTCAAATTTATGGGATTCAAATTACTCAAATGCTAAAATGGCATGCATGATAATGGGGGAATTTAAATAATGTGTCCATTGGAAGCAAGTAGGAAGTAATCAAATTTTTAAAATATCTGGTCACAAAGACACTTTATTCATATTATAGTTTTGTGTACCGCATGGGAAAAGGACAGAGCAATTTATGTTCTTATGAGTAACAAAACACCTTTATTATAGAAAAAAAATACTTTTTCAACTTTAAAGATAGGGACTTCTATTAATCTTTTTTTTTTAACAGATTACTAGTTTTGGCAAATGTTTTATGGTGAAATTGGAGGGTAGGGGCCTTTTCTGCTTGTATTAGAAAATGGAACAAAATTCTTATCCTGAACAGAATCAAACCTTATTTTTTGGGAGAAACCCATGTACTATATGTCAACATTCAAAATAGATGTGCAGAGATTCCAATTCTGTAGTGCTGTGTGGCAAGCACTTTTAGAATATTAGCTTCCAAATTCCCACAATCTGATTCATTGCCTTAATTTCAGCTTTAAACTCCATACTGGAAGTGTTCAGATTCTTTTCTCACAGGAGCTTTCAAAAGTATTAATTAAAATATAATAAAATAAAGTGAGTGGTTGAATGGTTTTTGGAACTACTTTGAATTTTGCTACAGAGAGAAGCCTGACAGCATGCGAGCATCCCAGGGAAGCAGCAGCAACGCAGGGCAGCTCTGCAGACAGTGCTAATTCATTTAGCTCCAGGAAGCCACACATCAGAAGCTGTGTCGCTGGAGAAATTTGTCAAAATGGTGATTGCTTCCTCTGAGACAAGGGAGTCCAAATCACTTCAGAAACTTTTCACAAAAGACATAGCAGTGTGGGATTTAAATCCAGGAGGCTTCGTTCCGCACTGGGATATTTAGTCCCCAGTGGTGGGGAACTCTTGAAAAAGTGGCAGCTTTCTTCTTTGGAATCATGAATTCAGGATGTCCAAACCTATCATGAGTCTTGCTTCTCAAAGAAGTTATATATCCCTGGTTTATATTGACATATTTCTATGGAAAGCAGGAAAATTATTATTTACTTAACCCAAGAAAGGGTCTGGCCTGCTATTGCATGCCTCATTCAAGCAACTAGCTTTTATCAGGAGTTATAGTAACAAAGAGTTACATTCCTCAGATCAAAAGGTTGAAATAGCTTAGATAACTGGTGATAACACATCATTTGGAAACCTGTACCTCATTAATATAAGGATCAAGCTAACCCATCCTGTTTCTGGGTATGTACTGCAGAGGCTCAGGAAAATCAACCAATATATACCATGGGGTTTTAATTTCTTTGTTCTTTGAAAATTATTCCAGTTTCTGACAAGACTCAGGGTCGAGATCCTATCAACAAACATCTCAGAAAAATAAAAATAATAAAACCTCATATTTTCTGGTTTTAATAGAAGGAGAATAGAAAAGGGCAAAGATGGTCAAAAAGGTTTAGGAAAACTTTTATATAAACTCCTCAATAAACTGTCTTGCTATTTTTTGAACATATTTATGCTTCTAATTTTCACATCTAATGATAACAGGTTCAGTGTTTACCTTTGTGGTGCCTGGGGAAAAATGTTCTTCTGGCTGGTAGTTTAGAATTACTACCTGATTGTTTAACTGGGTGTTCTTTGCTCCTTGCCTTGGGAGCCAGTTCATTAGAAACAATTACTTACAGTTCTTCGTAGCAACTGTGATTTTCTCTGCAGAGAACTATTTTGGGCATGTACTAGATTTCTTTCCATAGGATTTTGGAATTTTTTTCTTGGATGGTCTATTCAATTTCCACTGTTCTGAGAATTGTCTCAAAACAATTTTTCGGAAAGGACAGGGTAAAAAGTGAATTTTCTCCAAGAAGGCCAAGTGCCTATATTTTTTTTCTAACTGGTTCAAATTCTGCTATTTTTCCTTTTAGGCGGAGTTGTGCCTGTCTCCATAATTCCCTGAAAATCTCACTAATGGCAGGCACTAGAGTATTCACCTGAAGAATATTACATGTGGGTATGTGATTCACTAAGGAGGATTTTTTTTATCCTATATGCTTAAATTTTATGCTTTTATGTTTTATTCCCTGTGGAGCAGTCTGGTGATTACTCCCTCGAGATGTTAAAACATGAGATTTTTCTTCTCATTCTGTTATATTTTGGATATAGCTCTGAAAAAAAAACCAGAGTCCTTCAGCAAGGCTGTCTCAGGTAACAAAGAAGTGCTAAAAATGCATCCCATATGTATACAGATGTATTTAAGCACAAAATTACATGTTTGATAAGTTTTTGTTGTTGTATTTTGTTTTAGTTTCTTTTTGAAGATACTGAGTTTCACCTCAACTCACTAATAGATCCTGAATACAAAAATAGCACTTTTCATCTTGGAAATAAGGTTCCTGAAAAGGCTCAGACAGCCAGAGCATAATGTTAGATCTCTTCTTTTATTTTTTCTTATATTTTTGCATCAAAAATTTACAGTAATATGAGCCAGTCTTTTGTCTTTCTTTTTTTATAACCCTTAACAAAGAAATATAGTTGTATTCCAGGTGCTTTTCAGCTCTACCCTCAACAGTATGTATTCTTTAAAAATAAGTTTATTTGAATTCATATAACTTAAAAATTAATTCTGATTTCTTCTTAATACTTCCATTAGTTTCTTTTAGAAGCTTATTTTTACTTTAGATAAAGGGAATCTTCTAACATTCTGGAGCAAGAGAAACCAACTTAAAAATATATTCAGCATTTTGCCTTGGTTTTTCTCTAACAGTTTCAAAAAGAAACAATATATAACCTGGGGAAGTTATCCATGTGCTGAATTGCTTTAGGAGATTCTCTTTTATCACTTAAAGTGCTCAGTGAATTTTACTTTATGCTGCAGTTAAGTACTGTAGCACAGGGTTCTGAGCCATCTTTGAAGAAAATTTTTCATTTTCTGTCTCATGAGGGGAGGAATGACTCTTTCTTTGACCCTTACTTGGTTTAAAGTGCAATCATAGAAGAGTTAGCAGAGGGTGTTTTCTTTTGGTTTGTTTTTTTTAACTGGGCAGGTAACAATGTCAGTAGTGATATCCAAAAATGCAGGTGCTTTCCTAACATCCACTGTAGTGCAGTAAGAGAAATGTAGATTAGCATAATGGAAATATCTTTGTTTAGAGATAATAGTGTGGAAGAAATCACACTTCTAACAATGGAATGTCTTTTTCTTCCCTGTCTTATCTATCTTTAACCTAGGAGTATTGACAGATACCTTTAACTTCCTACTTCTTTAATGGCTTAGGATAATTCACATATGACTTTCCTTTTAATGAACTGAGATAAATCATTCACTCTTTTTGATAAATCATTCATCTTCTTGACTGACTGCTCTGCACTTCCCCTCCTCTTCCTTCCCTACTCTTGTCTTCTTATTCTCAGAAAATCAAAGTCCCTTGGTAATAAAGCACACAATGTTTATTTTCTACCTCTTCAATAGAAGTTGTTTGAAACAAGGTTTTCATAGCCAGTGGTGTCTCTAACTGACCCTTTTGTCATGGTTTCATCTAGGATAGAGTTAGTTTCTGGGAGGAGGTCTTACCAATGCCTACAAGTATCTTAAGGGCAGATGTCAAGAGGACAGGCCCACAATTTTTTCAGTGGTGCCCAGTGACTGGACAAGGGACAACAGGCACAGACTGAACCACAGGAAATTCCATCCAAATATAATGAAAACTTCTTTGCTTAGAGGGTGAGAGAACACTGGAACAATCTGTCCAGAGCCTTCTCTGGAGATATTCCAAACCTGACTGCTCACAGTCCTGTGCAACCTGCTCTAAATCAACCTGCTTCAGAAGGGGGATTGGACTAGGTGGTCTCCAGAGGTCCCTTCCAACCCCAAATATTCTGTGATAATATGTAGATTTATTCATTTATTTATTTAAATTATTAAACTATTGTTATTTCAACCCACAAAGTTTTGTCACTTTTACCCTTCCAATTCCCTTTCCCCCATCAGCTGAGGGGAGGAGTGAGTGAGTGGCTGTGTGGGGCTTAGTTGCTCTCTGGTGTTGTTGTCTTCACAAGAGAAGACATAGATCATGAAGAAACTTTTCTATGAAAAGGGAAGATTTAGTTTCAAGAATTGAAAAATAAACTTGTGGGTAGAAGATGACAATGCAAGTGATAGATGAAGTGATAAAGCAGGGCACAGGAGAGATTAACAGGTTTAGTTCTCTTCAATAGAGAGCAAATTCTTAAAGTGTCTCCATTTCTTGTCAAAACAAACCCTAAACTCCTAACAGTCTTTTTCAGTTGGCAACATTAAATCTTCTCATCAATGTGGTTAAAAATTTTTAAACAAGAAAGAAAATACAGTCGATGAAAGGGAAAGATTCGTTCTGCCAAAATTTTCTATTGTATGTGTCTTCATAATTTAACCATCATTTCTTCTGTTTATTTCTTGGTCTCGCATTCATAAAAATGCAGCTGTTTTAACAATTATTAGTTACTGTTGATGTAAGGACACTACACATTTCCAACATTTTTTTTTCTCATTTTACTCACAAAGATTTGGTGTTTGCAGCTGCTCTGACACTTCCCCAGAGCTTTCCGAATAAAAATCTGATAATGCCATACTCAAGAACAGATTGGCACAAGGGCAAAGTCCTGGTGTCAACTCTCTACTAATTAGGTAAAAGTACACTAGAGGTTATATTTAGACTATCCATTTGCATCAGTATCTCAGATTTAATGCTAGAGTCACTATGTCTCATAGCTGCTTCGAAAGCAATTATTTTGACAATTATTAGGAGACGTTATAAATAATTCAGGACATAATAATGCAAAATAAATCCATTAAGACAAAAGCCCTAGGGCAGAAAGACTGGCTCTCGTGAAGTCATGAACAAAACACTTTTCCAGGTTTTCTTACTGTATAACTGTGTATAAGAATGGCCAAAACAACTTACAAAATGTGTAACATTATAATTCTAATATTGTAACTCCCAAGCTTAACACTTAGCTAATGCAAATAAGGTGATTCCATCAATTGAAAATAACAGAAATATTCTCTTGAAAAATGTCAGGTAAATTTGACAATGTTACCTTATCAAGCCTCAAGACTCAGCAAAGATGGGAGGAAGGGCTGAAGGAGGCCTGGTTACCCTCAGAACAGAAATGTTCAGTGTGCTGGAAGCAGAGACCTCAGTCTGCTCCGTGATATGTAGCAGAGTGTGATGGTTTCCCATATATACGTAGAGAGATCCTTTAAATACTTTTTCAAGTCGCTTTAGGCTGTTAATTTTTAAATCCTCAAATAAAGATAATGAAGCTCAGGAGGATAAGCAGCACCTGCAAAGCAACCCCCTACATACTGCATTGTTTTCTTTCAAAGCAATTTATATGGTGATTGTGTCAGGCTGTATTTAGGTCAATTTAGTAAGGATTCCAGGTAAAAGAGTATAGTTGTGTACAACACACCACACAAGAAAACTATTCTAGATGGAATCTGGTTTGCTAATAATAAAAAACATGATTGTTTACATGTTTTAGGCAGCTTTATTTGGTACAATAAGATTGAGTAATGCACTCAAAATACATTTTAATTGTTTAAAATATAGTCTGATTAATGTAATAGCCAAGGCTTAATGATATGTATAAGATGCAGAGTTGTTTCCATGATGCCTGCAAAATCTTTGTAGCCAAAATATTATCATATGCTTTTCTTTCCTCTCTTATTTTTATGAATAAGCTTGTGTTGTTGCAATCCATCTGTGCCTCCTGGATCTTATCCAAAGGCTGTCCATGCTTCATTGCCAGTACCTATATGTCCTATCATAGAATTAAATAAGTGGACACATACAGATACTTATAAATACATGGCATTTTTCCATTAAAATTATATATTGAAGGGATAAATCATCAAAGACTGGCAAGGCATAGTTTCTAAAAACACAATCCAACCCACTATAACAATTTATCCTGCTTTAAGGTATGAAAAGAAATTGGTACAGCACTTTCTGGAGAGATATTAAAAACACCGACTTTATTACAATTTGTCAATTTTGTATTGTCAAAAGGAGATGAGAAGTTCTGAACAATTCTGATCAAGATTAATTAATTTAGTAGTATTTAATTGTACATTTAGAATGGAGTTACTAATTGGATTATTTGGCTTTCTGAGCCTCAGCACCCATCAGCAATTCTGCATTATGTTTGTTAAATATTGGATGAATCATTTGATCCTCTTTACAACAAAAAAAGGTGAAGATTAATATTTTCAAATTGCATGTCACCGACAGCGTAAAAGAGATGTTTATCTTTCCTCATAACTGCTAGTACTTAACATCTCATAGCAGGCCCCATTTTTGTCAGTGTATCTCCAGACACAGGAAGGACAAGAAGGTGTCTGGGTACTGCCAGGTGGATTTATCAAAAGTTAATTGTGTCTGGACAATCCAGTTGCCTCTTTTAGAGAGATGAGTGGTTTTGTGGACAAGGACGCAGCATAGGATGTTACATGTTGCAGTGAGCTGGCCCTGGCTGGATGCTAGGCACCCACGAAAGCTGCTTTAACACTCATTTCTGCAGCTGGACAGGGGAGAGAAAATAAGATAAAAGGTTCCTGAGTTGAGATAAGGACAGAGAGAGATCACTCACCAAATACTGTCATGGGAAAAACAGACTCAACTTGGGGATACTGATTGACTTTAATACTAACAAAATCAAAGCAGGATAATGAGAGATAAATCTTAAAAACAACTTCTCCCCACCTCTCTCCCCTTCCTAGGCTCTACTTCCTCCTCACAGCAGTGCAGGGAGATAGGAATGGGAGTTATGGTCAGAAACCCATGGTTTCTGCTGCTGCTCAGGGAGAGGAGTCCTTGCCCTGTTCCACCGTGGGGTCCCTCCCATGGGAGACAATTCTCCACTAACTTCTCCAGAGTGAGTCCATCCCATGGGCTACAGTTCTTCATGAACTGCTGCAGCACGGGTCACTTCCACGGGGTCAATCCTTCAGGCACAGGCTGCTTCAGAGTGAGTTCCCATGGGATCACAAGTCCTGCCAACAAACCAGCTCCAGCCTGGGCTCCTCCCTCCATGGCCTGCAGGTCCCTGCCAGGAGCCTGCTCCAGCATGGGCTTCCCGTGGGGCCACAAGGCTCCTCTCAGGCTTCCACCTGCTCTGGTGTGCACCTTTTCTGCAGGCTGCAGGTGGATTTCTGCTCCTGCATGGAGGTCCATGGGCTGCAGGGCACAGCTGCTTCACCATGGTCTCACTGCAGGCTGCAGGGCAATCTCAGCTCCAGCACCTCGAGCAGCTCCTGCACCTCTTTCTGCTCTGGGTGTCTGCAGGGCTGATCCTCTCACATGTTTTCACTCCTCTCTTCCCTGGCCACAATTACATCTGTCCAATAACTTTTTGTTCTTTTTCTTAACATGTTATCACGGATTTGATGCTATCATTCTAATTGTCTCAGCAGCAGGTCCATCCTGGCACCATCTGGCATTGGCTCTGCTGGCCATGGGGGAAGCTCCTGGCAGCTTCTCAGAGAAACCACCCCTGTATCCTCCCTCTACCCAAACCTGGCCACACAAACCCAACACATATATCTTGACTTTGTCAAGACCATCAGCAAGGTGTCCCACAGCATTCTTATAGCCAAATTGGAGTCACTGGATAAGTGGACAGGAAGGTGTGTGGAAAAGGGACTGGAACATCGGGTTTAAAGGGTTGGGTCACTGGCACAACATCCAGCTGGTAGTTTGTGACAAGTAGTGTCCCTCAGATATTAATACAGGAGGCAGAATGCCCACTTAGCCAGTCTGTGAGTAGTGCCAAACAGAGGCAGAGGATTTTCTGCTCAGAGGGTGTCCAGAAGGCTGAGAAATGGGCTGAAGAAAACCCTGTGAAGCTGAAAAAAGCACAAGTGAAGAATTGCAGCTGAGATGGACTAAGGTCATATAACAACAGGAACAGGGTGCCAACACTGTACTGTGTCCAGTTTTGGGCTTCTCATTACCAGAAAGAAGTGGACTTATTGGAACAAGTCATTTGGAGGAACAGATTCTTAGAGGGCTGGAGCACATGGCACATGGGCAGAGGCTTAAATAGCTGAAATTTTCCATTCTCAAGACAAAGGACAACCTAATTGCTATATTCATGCTGTCTAATGGGAAGATAAAAAAATTAATTCAGAATTTTACTAGAAATTTCAACTAAATACAAGTAAAAACTTGGTCACCATGGGTGTATTATCCCAAGAGATTATGAGATCTCTTCAAGATTTTCATAATATGACTTGTGATTGGACCAGATAATCTCAGGAAGACCATTTTAGTTTTCATGGTTTTCACAGTTTTCACAGCACATTTTGAGTTCTTCAGGCCCCTTCAGGCCCATTATTTAGGCCCCTTAATTCCCCTTGTTCTGTGATTTTACCATTCTAGAAGGCAGAATCCAGAAACGTATGAAAACCCTTTTCCTCTAAGCTTTATTAACATGAAATAGATGAGACATCAAAAATTCTTAATGTCAAACTTAATGCCTGTGTTCATCTCACTGCTGGCCTCAAAAAGTCTTGCCTACTTGGTAGGCAGATAAGAGGGTTGGCTCATCTAGTCTATTGCAATTGTTGCAACTACAACACTGAATGATAAGGAACCGTACTTTACAAATGATTGCATTCCATTTACAATTTTATGGGTTCTTAGGATACTTATCAAAATCTTTCTCAAGATTCCAGTAGATGTCATTCTCTGGTATTCATATCTGGCTTCACTAACACCCAATAGTTCTCAAATCTATATTCTTTATTCCTTTGTTATATCAAATCAGGAATTTTTGTTGGCAATGTTAAGAATTTTAGAGGCCGCAGTAATTAATACTTAGCAGTTTGGCAAGAACAGTTTGTTCCATGTGCTCCTAATAAGTATTCAATTATAATTAAAAATCAGGATTTAAGTTGTGCTATAAAGCCTAAACCACTGCAACGTCTACATATAAAAAGTTGTATTTTATTTACAACTATATAATTAATATAAGAGTCTAAATTAAATTTTTAAAGAAAAATTTGTTCCAACTTTGAAGAAGAGAACACTGGAAAAGAAGCAAAATAATCTTGTACTATTTAAAAATCTCTATATTCAAATATCTAGATAAGTGGTCAAAGCTTTCTTAAAATTAACGTGATTCATCTGATGGTCTTTTGTTCATTTAAAGTGTAATTAATCCTAATTAAACTTGATTCTGAAGAGATTTTAAAAGGAAATAAAGTATCTTTTGTCTCATTTAATCATTGGAGGGTATGAGTTATACACACTTAACTGCTACAAAGGCAAATAGGCACATAATACTAAATTTAAGGGACCTCAGCTTTTATTTCTCTGGACTCAAATATTCTATTTGGGTTGGAAAAAAAGTCTCACAACTGTCCAGCAGACCTCAGAGGGTTAGTTTAGAAGCATCAAAAAAATGCTTCCATTTAAATTCATGATCTGGGCTTATTCAGCCTATGCTTGAACACTTGCTCATCCTTAGCCTCATAAGAATTTTTTGTAGGAACATTGTCTCAGTTGGTAGGCTTCAGCAAATGAAAAATATCTTTATAACTTCAGGGAAAACCAATTCATGGACTATGGAGGAACAATCTACAAAGAACCGATATTTTTAAAGTAAATGAAAAAAGTTTAAGAAACCTTTTTTTTTTTTTTTTTTACATTGATAATTGATAAAAAGGAAATTTCATACTCTTTCCATATAATTTTTTTTCCCTTATGAATAGGTTTCATAATGAAGCTGAATTTGGGACGTTTCTGTCAAATAAATAGAGGTGAAAACTGACTAGGGTTACATTTTTAAATTGCTTCAAAAAAAGTCTGAACTAAAGAAATTTCTTGGACGGGTTTAAGGGGAGAGTGTGTGCACAATTGACACACAAGACTTTACAGCTGTTGTTACTGTGATGCTGAGATGCTGAGATGGACTTCTGCATGAACAGCAGCAGAGTCACCAACGAGTGAGATTGGTTGCCCTTCCATGGAAATGATGTTTGTTCTTAATTCTACTGTGAAAATGTTAAATCACTTAATTTACATAGATATACAAAGATGAATATGACCTCTGCAATTAATATTTTTCCTAAGTAGATATTAATTAAGTGAAGAGAGACTTTTCCATTAACACAAATAGGTGCTGGACTTCGAGCCCTGAAGAAAGCTTTGTATTTGATACAGTATTTATGCCCCCATAAATCTGGAAAAGAGAAAGTGAATGTATATCATGTGCATTCAAACAATAACTTCAAATAAAGCTTGAAGCATTACTTTATTTATTGCTGCTGATAAAGTGTTTCTGCAAGAAGCTGGCATTTATTTTCATATTTCTCAGCAGCATGAGCAAGTTCCAAAATTATGAATTAAAATTCATGTCAACCTCCATTCATGCATTGAAAAAGATTAAGGGGAAAACATATTCAAATTTGGCTAGACTAGGTCAAGTATTGAACTGAGAGTGTGTAATGTCATTTGCAATGCAAGTGATAAATAGGAATTGGAAGCTGAAAAAACTCTTCAGTCAGTTATGGCTGCAAAATTTGTATTTGCCTTTCTGATTTAAAATTAACCATATTTGTTGGTATCTAAAATGGGGAAAAAATTGAGCATTATGTCAGAAAGGATCTTGTCAACCTCTAGTTTGAATTTTCATGAATTTAATCTGAAGGGGCATTTGATTTCTGCAATAACATTTTCAGAGTCCTCTGTGAGACCAGCAGCAGGAGCAGCAGCAGGAGCAGCTCTCCTTCCTTTCCATGAACCACCACAGACACCACACACTGACTGTGGGACTGCAGTCACTGAGCAGGTTTGTCCTTCCCGAGAAACCCACAAGAGCATCCTGTTCCTGACCACAGGTGTCCATGTCCATTTCCCCTCTGAAAGTGCCACTTCCCAGTTACAACCCTGATTAAAATCAGGAGCATCATGCTTCCTTCTGTTGGGCCCCTCAGGATCTCGTTGGAAATTGGATTAAGCTGTGTGCCAGCAATCATGTCACCCCTCCTCAAGAGGCAGTCTTGGAGTGTGATCTCTTGCAGTGCCACAAAGTCCTTGTTTGAGGATACTGGTAAGAAATTTCAGAACTATGTTATCTTTTATTTCCCACTAAATTAGACTTTCCAGCTCTCTTTTTATTTGTCAGAATTAATTCGCTCAAAGCAATCTTTTATTTAAAACAGATGGTCCTAAACTTTTCCTATCATGTGAGACATTTTCAGTGATTTCTAAGGTTAAACCTTACAAAAGTGGGCATTTGGCCCAGGTCTACATATGTAAATATGTAAAACACTGAGGAACTTGGAAATTTAATTAACCAGTCCTATTCCAGCAAGGCTATGAGACCAGAAAAGCAGAGAAATACCTCATCCTAGCCTTTGTCATCACTTTATGTATTATGAATCACTTTTAGGAAATTATCACCTTAAATCACTGAACTTTTATTAAGTTGTATTTCCTTATGAAATTATAAAAACTACACTTTTTTAAGGGGCTCATTGCCAACTGCAATTTAAAATGAGTGTTGGAAACTTATAAGAAACTACTAACAATGAGCAGGAATAGAGAAGCATTTGAAAGGTTTAAAAATAAAAATAATGCAATTTTACATGCAGCACTTCATAAAAAGCTACTCCTGTGGCAGCAAAATTATTCAATTAAACAAAAAAAGTCTAACTGATATATCTCAGAACTAAAGGGAATTTCTATCTTTATGTTCTTCTACAAATTTTCAATAAAATTACCAGGAAAAGAAAATATCCAATATTGGTTTAAAATAGTTGTTAAGAATAAGACACAGAACTGAAAAGAAAGCAGACACATCACAGTTATTCCAGTTATTAAAACGTTTTGGTCTGTGAGCCTCTCTACTTAACAACAGTGAATTTTATACCAGAGTCACACATTTCACTCTTAAACATCCCAGAAAATGGCATTTTGAAATAAAGCTAACAATTTCAATACGCAGCTGCCAAATTCATAACACATTGTATTAAGTAGCTTTTTTCTTTGCTTTTTCTAGATATTATTTCTTATGCGTATTTACAAACCATTACATTATAACACATGAACAATAAATCAAAGCAGATATTTATGGTTTACTGGAAGATGAAAAACTGCACATCCAGTCTGTATGAGAGGATTTGAACTTCTGATATAGTAAAAAATATTTTAAAGTTCCTCCTAGATTAGTTTTTAAGTTTTGGAAAATTAAAAGCAGCTAAATATTGTCTTTCCAGAAGTGTAGAAATCTCTGTTTTCTAAAATTGAAAAAAACTCAAAAAACAAAAAACCCCAAAAGAATGTAGGTAAATACCAGTGAAGAACATGGACTTTCTAAACAATCTGAATAGTGTAGACAGTTTCAAATTTATTACATTCCTGGCTCACTCAATATTAACATGAATAAGCAAGTTGGGCCAAGGAAGGTCTAGAATGGATACTAGAAAAAATTTCTTCACCAAAAGGACTGTCAAACACAGGAACAGGCTGCCCAGATAATTGCTGGAATCATAACAAAAGGTATT
Organism: Vireo altiloquus; assembly: GCA_013396875.1. Classification (NCBI taxonomy): domain Eukaryota; kingdom Metazoa; phylum Chordata; class Aves; order Passeriformes; family Vireonidae; genus Vireo; species Vireo altiloquus. The sequence continues at coordinate 53,221 of VZRF01010059.1, forward strand.
TAAAAGATGTGTAGATGCAGCAAAAGTGGTGGACTTGACAGTGCTGGGTTACTGGTTGGGTTCAATGATTTAGAGGTCTTTTCCAAATGAAATGATTTTATGATTTTATAATTCTATGGTTTGAAAATATCTGATGTCAGCCTGTCTGTGAACTCCAGAGTTTGGAGAGGATCTTATTTACCTGACTTGGCTTTCCCACAAAGTCCATTAACCAATCCCCTTCTGTATTTAAAAAACAACAACAACAAAAAAAACACCAAACAAACAAACAATCTCACCCCAAAACCAAGCATCTATATAATCCTATATTATTATTACTATTGTTATATAACATCCCACATGGCTGTTCTTTCATTCCAGTTTTTTCTGTTGTTTTTTTTTTTTTTCTTGTACTATGATCACTTTGTTACACATCAAACTATTTCCTTCATTTTTAAAGTCAACATCAGTGCACACTGTATTAGGCAGTCAGGAGTTCCCATCAAAAGTGGGAACAGTATTTTTGAAGAAAATTTTGGTTTCAATATAATAAAAATTTTAATAATTTTACCTGTTGTCTTCAGAAAATATCTTATTGTTGGTATTGCAAAGAAGAAAAGACTTCAGATGAAAATAGTTTCTCAAATAAATGCATTTTGAACTGCATAGGCTTCCATGGGAATTGTAATTCAGTTGCCTTTATGTACAGTTTTTCCCTCGGGCTCATTTCCCAATCTGGACAACACTTCTTATAGTGTATCATTCTGATAATTCACCACAATCTTCTTTCCAGGAGAAAATCTGAGAGCACCCTTTGGGAAATAGAATAAAATTTGAGAGATTGGCCTGAAGAAGAATGTGAAAACAAAGCTAATCAAACTGCAATCCTCTTAAGGCATAGTAGAATCTTTTATTCTTTTTTTTTATTAAAATAATTTCATACATTGCATTTAGCCAAAAACAAACAGGGCTTTCTGAGATAAAATTAGACAAAACTATGATTTAATGAAAAAAAAAATATATATTTCTACTTGTCTCTAGACATTTTCTCAAGGAAACAAACTATATTAATTTAAACAGCACAGTGAACCCTAAACTATTCCTTTGTAAAGCTTAGGCAAAAGGCAGAAAAGTATCCTATTCCCGATGTGTGCAAAAAAGACAGGAAAACTGAAAAAGGGAAAACTGTTGTCTACCCCTATTTTTCCTTGGTGCATGATACGCAGAGGACTTATGTCAATTACAGACATTCCCAGAGGTTGATGTGAGTCTAGACAGCAAAAATCCTGCCCTGGGAGTTTCTGTGCCACTAAAGTATTTGATGCCTCCCAGGTTTTCTAGTGCAGTAGACTATCAGGTATTTAACTTAAATAAATAATTATTTTTTGTGTGTTTTGGGGTTTTGTTTGTTTGCTTGATGAAATATTTTCTCTTATTGAAGAATAGAAGGAAGTCAAAACTTTCTTTCTTGTTTTTGTTTGTTTGTTTGCTTGTTTTTGCTTGGCTTGTGGGTTTTTTGTGGTGAGGATGTTACAATTTTTCTTCAAATCAAATGAAAACATATTTCTATGTCAGTTTGCATTAAAAAAACCCCATATATATATAAAAAAAAGTGAATTGTATTTATCAGAATGGATTGAATTTGCAATGTAACCTTTCCATGAAATTCAGAATACCATGTTATAAAATCCTTCAAGTGTATGGGGATTAGATTTAGTCATCCACCTTCACTGGTTGCTAGTGGTGACAAATGAGAAGGAAAGACCACAGATGGATGCAGGCTGAGTCAAGTTTAAATTTCCTTAACATGTTCTATTATTGAGGCAGTAAAAACTTTTAGTATTCACATCTACAAAAACATTTTAAAAAAACTATTTCCCCAAACTAGAAATATACTATGTTTGTATAAATATCTTTGGATAAATATATTTGTAAACTCACGTCATTTTTTCATTCAGCCTGTAAATGGTATTCCATTTTAAATAGGGATAAAACCTCTGTTTGAGGTAGCCTACCATAACAATGCTATCTCATACCTTACTGATTTTTATAAAGAAATAAAAACGTGAACTAAGAGTTGATGAATCACTGTCTGGGTTACTGTGTTTGATGTTCCATCGACTTAGATTTAATGGGAGAATAGGGAAGGAATGTAAACAACAATTGATGTTTCAGTAATAAAATATATCTACTTACACAACTTTTCAATTAGTTCTCAGAAGTGAGAATCTATTCTGTATAAATGTATGTGTTCTAAAGTACATATGGAGTATTTAATTAGGTATCTTTCAATATTTTTCTCAAACACATTTCACAGAGCCTTTAGCAGTCCTTCACTCTTTTTCTTTTTTAGATGGCTTTTGAGCATTGATATTTTCATCCTCTTTGTATTATACCAGATTCTTTTCCTCTGTGCTCTGGCTGGACTGGAAAACTGTTCAAATGACCCAAATGAGTGCAGAAGACACTGTTAAACAAATGATTGAACTGGATTTTGATATAGGATCAAGCAAAATTCCAGAAGTGTATGTTTTTGAAGTGTGTTCTGTTACCTAAAAGCAACAATTTTTTGTTTTAAGGAAACTGAGAAACTTACAATTATCCTTTTTTTTCCAGTGAAAACAAGGATTAGCATCTTTCACAGGGGGATATCTACAAAGAAAATTCTCAAGGCATCAGAAGAATATGACTCATGAATATATGAAATATGTATTGTGCAGTGTTGGTCAAGGGGCTGCTGATCTTTATTAAAGCATGCATATTATAAAACCGTTTACAGTTTGTTCACTAAATTTATAGCAATAATGCAAGATTCAAACAAAGCAATAAGGTTTAGAGAACATACTGTGTCTTCAAGATGATTATTTATTGTGTGACCTCCCCTGAGCAGGCTTCAATAATAAATCTTGTTGGATTTTCTCATTAAAAGTGTGTGTGTTTGTTGTCTGCTCTTTTTATTGCTTTTGGGTTTGTGTCATTTTAATTTTGTTATTTGTACAATTTCATATCTGAATCCAGGCATTTAAACACTGTGGAATTAGAACAGCCATGGTACTAATTTGTTTGTTTTCTCTTAATGTCACTTACTGAAGCTGCTGTGCTCGGAGGAAACATCAGACTTCTTTGAAGCTATATTTGTATTGTTTTAAGAGATTTTATTATTTCTACCATATAAAGGAAATTTAACACTATAACAATAATAGGAATAGTAATCATTTTTTGTGATTTGTTTTACGTTATGACTCTTGCAAGTATGTCATGAAGTCATAAGAATACAATAATTCTGAATCTAATATGCCATGAGTGGGGCTTTTTTTTTCTTTAAGATCATTTTGATATTCCTATTCTTCTACACTCCTAAATCTCCTATTTTTATCTGATTTACATAATTTACAAATGTGACTGAGACAATTGCTTGGGGAAATGTGACTTATAAATAAGAACTTTTCTGGAGCTGGCTTAGAAATATCAATATATTTTTTCTGTTACTACTGAAAAACTTTGATAAGTATTATTTTGGAGGAGGGATGCTTAGAAAAATACCTCAATTCTAATGACAATTTATTGACCAAACCCAAAAATTATTTGATACTTAAAAGTTCAACATTGGACTTTTCAAGATAAAACCAGTATTTCCACTTTTGCACGTTTTCTTTACATTGGGGATACCCCAATATAAAAGATTTCTGATCTAGTACATTGTAGTGGCCAGTAAGCCTTAATATCCAAGAAACCATTGAAGTCACCTGGAGGGAATGACCTGAGAGACCTCCCCGAGGTCAGGGTGACAGAAATAGGCTGCTCCCAGGGACTTGTGTTCTGCTATGTTTTTGTACCCCACTTCTGCTTCCCCCCTTGGCCCCCCCATCCCCTGTCCACCATAATTTCCCTGCTCCAGGATGTTCTCCCTTCCCTGCTCACCCACAGACCCCTCAGCCACCCCCTCTCTATTTCCCCATTACCCTAACCCTGCCTGTGCACTTATTTCTTAAAAAATCCCACCTTATTTCTTAAAAAAAAAAAAATAATCAGAATTTCTTAAAAATTAATTATTAACCAGGTTTTGCACAGAAATTGTAGTGAGCTTATAATAAATAGATACAATTCCTTTTAAGATCTTATCATCTTTTAATGAATCTGTCCAGAAATCTTTCCGAGTTTTAAAAGGAAAAACCCTGAACTGAAATTAAAAGGCAAAAATGTGAAAATGTTTTCCAGGAAAAAGTTCTTTGAAACTCTCATGTGTTCTAAAATGTTTTTATTCTTTATATACACTTTAAAATTGAAAAAGCTCTGCAAGGTGAAGATTAGATTGTTTCCTAATCTTTCTCTAACTTAAAATCTCTTGGAACTATTATATATGAATTTCACAAAGTTTAGACAATATTTCCCTATGGAAATTTTTCTTGATAATTTTTCAACTGGTTATTACCATTTTCACACTTCCCCTACAAATAATTCTTAACCTACATTAGGTTTGAATTCTTTTGCTACTACCATATTTTAAAAAAAGACTAAGAAATCTTTCTTACCCTTTTACAGTTTTGTTTGTTCTTTTGACTTCTCAGTCCTACACTTTAAGTCCTTCCTGTCCAAATAAATATATACTACTTGCTTTTTTTTATTAGATGGATTATCTAATTTTTAGTTTCCATAAATAATTAGGAAACTTTAAACCCCCCTTCACCCTGATAAGGTTGATAGACCATACACAAATTGGGAAGTTGTAAGATCTTGGAAAGTTAAGGAATATTTACTGGACTATCTCACCTCTGCAAGACAGCCAAACGTTTATTGAGACCAAGTTTTTTCACATTATTTCAGTAGCCTGTAGCTGTCTCTTACTGTCTCTATTGACACTATTAAAAGCCAAATGAGAGATGATAAATATAGTATTTGATTGTTGAATATGGTAGACGATGGTTTGTGAGCTGATCAAATGCCTCACATCTTCAACTCAATCCAGAGACACATTAAAGACCATAAAACTCTTTTACTAAGTCACTTGTCAACAGAGGGAATGGGATAATAATTAGAGCACTAGTCATGAATTTAAGAAAATAGGATTCAATTAAATACGTTACCGTTTGTATATGACCTTAGATAAATTACTTGGGTTAGATTTTCAACTGTATTTGGTAGTCAATGTGGAATTCATCTCACTTGAATTCAGCTGTCAAAAATGGAAGTATTTAGCCTAAGTAGTTGTATCAGGTCTCTTGGCAGGCAATGGAGGAGGAAGATACATCCCTCTAGAGGAAATGTCATCCCACTACTTTTTTTCTCCCTCACAGAGAACCTATATAATTAGCTTCAACTAAATGCTTTGCTGTTATAATTTTATCCAAAAGGAGCTGATGATTTCTGTGGCTAAGTTCTCCAGTGAGTGGTGTTCATTCCCTACCCCAGCAACAACCCGAGGAAAACTGTATTATGTGAGATGGGTCAATGCATTGGAAAGAGGTGACATGGTTGTCCTGAAAGAAAACTGCATTCTGAATATTCAAGTGTGTGAGACACCTGCAAGGTTCTGAAATTGGGCAAGTGATAGGTCACTGCAAGTGCCAAAGTCTCCTTTGGTTATGCTTGTAGTATGTTTTTATGGAAGTGATGAGCCCACATACACATTTATGCACAAGAATGTGAACTAATCCAATACCTTTGCATTTATTTTCATCTTGAACACCTGCTGCCTTTGCCATTGCAGGAGAAAGTCATGGCAGGATGTTTTTCCTTCAGGATGTAGCAAGACAGAAAATTCAGGCTAAACATGTGCTTTAATGCAAGCATTTTAGATATTTAGTATGGGCACAAAAGAACTAACAACTCTATCAGGGTAGGAGGAAGAATAGGGATTTTGGAGCCTTATATAACATAATTTGGCACTTGACAAATTATATGTTAAGGAATTAATTATGCAAATAGAAACTCTGGAAGAAAAGGATCACAAGGCTCCCCAGAGTGCAAATTAGAAAATGAAGAAAAGCACTATTAGAAGTGCAATATATACACCACTAACAATCAGAAATTGATATTTTTTTCTGTCGTTGAATCTTAGTTTTTGTTTCACACTCAATAAAATGATTTTTATGAACATATGTCATGTCAATAGTATTTCATTATTTATCTGCAACTCCTACTACTATATTGCCATTGAAATTTTCCATTTCTGGGAGTTTTGTGTTGATTTTCTGTTTATTTGCTTCAGAATTATTTTTTATTCACTCCCTTCAGTCTAGTTAAATATGATGTGAAAATTTAAAGTATAACAGAAAAATAAATTGTTTTGATTTTTATTATAAAACTTTTTAGATTACTAGAAGTCAGTATTTTGAGCTTCACTTGATTTTGGCAAGTAGCCTCTTTTCATCTTTTATTCAAACATACAAGTATGTAAAATGTGTGTCTTGCAAAAATATCTTAAATGTTTACAATATAGTACAAAATATGCTCAGCTTTTAATTTCCCCAGGAACGGGAATCTTACATCTGAAAGTTCCTTAATGAAAGTCTGAAAACATGCCTCTGGGAGGCAATTTCCTTATTTCCTTCATTTCTTTGTTCAGCATGGAAAACATCACTCAAATTGTGGCAAGGATCTCTAACTCATTGTTTTTAGCCATTTTGAGATTCTCTAATTGCTCTGTAGAGCTGAAGATATGATCTGAAGCTTAGTTAAACCTGTTGCAGCAGTGAAAGGTATTTGCCCCTACCCTTTTGGCACAGGAGGATGAAGAACCAGAGGGTGTTTGATCTAATGAAACACCAGAATGAGATACAGACTATAGAAATCCTAAGCATTAATGCTCAATTCTAAATTTCAGCAGGTGAAACTGGACAAAAAGAGGAATTCAAGAAGGTACAAGCCTTAAGCAACTTCCAGATGTGTGGTAACAGAGTAAACATGGTTTTCCAGCAGCTCTTGGCAGGCTGTGTTGTGTCCCAGGGCTGTCTGGGTTGCCCTTGCCCTGAGCTGGGTTCCCCATTGTCCAGCCTTTCTGAGCTCCAGCCCTGGGAATGACACCAGGGAAGAGGATGACAGACCCTGGCAGCTCCAGCCAGTCAGACATCCTCTGGAAGTACTGGGGGGCTGTGGAGCAGCTGTCATCTCTTCCCTGAGAGCAGGGAGACAGGAGAAGTCTGGGGAAAAACAGCTGTGTAAAAACATCCCCAAGCACACCTATGAGTGAGAAGGAATACCCTCCCTTCCCCAGGAATATCACACTCCTCCTGGCAAAAACAGGATGCTGAATGCCAGTCTTACTTTTCTCAAGAAAGACTCAAACAGCCAACTGAAAGTGCCCAAAATGTGTTCTGTAAGACTGAGGGTAAAACTAGTAAATGTAGGAATATAACACTACAGGTTTTTTAATGTAAAAATTATATAACAATCTATAACTCCTCTGTCAACGAGGGTTTTTTTCTGATTTAATTAGGTGATTTGGACTGTAAAACTACTAAAACATTAGTTGGATTGCCAGTATATTCATGGGTCTGTGGCTTTTGTGGTTTAACCTCAGGCGGCAACTAAGTACTGTGGAGGCATTCATTCACTCCCTACCACCTTCCAACTCCCATGTGAGGAGGAGAAGTGGAAAGAAAAGGTAAAACTCATGGTTTGAGGTAAGAACAATCTAATAACTGAAAATAATAATAATAATAATATCAATAATCATAATCATTATCATAACAGCAAGAATAATAAACAGCATTAATATAGTAGTAATCCCAATAATATTAAACATGCTGATAATCATATTAAGAATTATAATGATAATTTTAATGATAAAAACAATGAGAGAGAGAGTAACTGAACCCAACACAATTGCTCAGCACCCACTGACTGATGCCCAGTCTGTCCCTGAATAGAGATCAGGCCCCTTCCAGGTAACTCTTCCCAGTTTACATGTTGGGTATGACATTCTATGGTGTGGAACATTCCTTTGGCCAGTTCAGGTCACCTAACCTTCCTGTGCTTCTTCCCAGCTTTTTGTGCACTTCCACACTGGCACCAGTAGGTTTGGATAGGAAACCAAAAAGTCCTTGACTTAGAGCAAGCACAATTCAGCAACAACCAAATAATGCGTGTGTTATCAACATCTCTCTCATGCTGAATCCAAAACACAGCACTCTACCAGGTACTACCAATAAAATTAATTCTGTCCCAGCCAGAACAAGGACAGTGGCATGCTCTCATTTTTCCTTAACAAGACCTTGAGCAAAGCAGCATTTAAATACAAGTTCAGTAGTAAGTGATATATAGTAAAACATTTCTTGCACTCATTACATCTCTTTCTGCTTTTATTCATCACTCTACCGTTGGCAGAAAATGAACATTTTTTTTAGTAAAATCTAAATTAAGCATCTTCCTAGTGCCACAAATTCAAGACATAACTTTATAGAGCATAAATGCAAAAGCAGTGTTTTCCTGTGTTGGTGCTCAGCTCCCCAAAAAAATTGAAAGAAGGAAATCACAAGTTAAAATGTGTACTTCCTTCAAATGCTGCATTCAGACACTAGTGCAATGAGGGTGTTTATTAGTCCTCTGCTGCTAACATTTTCTTATTATAAAATAGTATATTGACTATTAACAAGATATTAATATTTCCCCTAACATAAAATTTTATTCAAATTCCAAGTTCAAAATTTCTCCAAAAAAATTTGAATTTCAGTGCTGAGTTCTGCAGGCCCCAGAATTAAAATCTGTTTGCTTTTTAGCACCTCTGAATTCAACACTTATTAAAATTTCTATGAAGTGCTTCCTGTAAATATAGTGCATTGGGTGAGTTTCACTGTAAGATATTCAGTCACAGTCTGCTTAACTATAGAAGACAAATTTGCCCCTTCCCTCTTCTTAACAGCCACAAAAAAGTTCATGTTGTGGTTTTGGTTAAATTGTGCAAAGGGTCTGGAGCACAAGCCTGGTGAGGAGCATCTGAAGGAGCTGGGTGGGCTCAGTCTGGAGCAAAGGAGGCTCAAGGAGGAACCTTCTTGTTCCCCACAACTCCCTGGAAGGAGGGTGTAGCCAGGTCGAGGTCAGGCTCTTCTCCCAGGCAACAAGTGGTAGAAGAGGAAACAGCCTCCAGTTGCTCCAGGGGAGGTTTATACTGGATTTTAAGAAAAAAAAATCTTCATGGAAATGTTTGTCAAATATCAGACCATGTTGCCTAGAGAAGTGGTGGAGTCATTGTATCTGGAGGTATTTAAAAGAGGTGTAGACATAGAAATCAGGGACATGGTTTAGTGCTTGACTTGACAGTGCCAGGTCAACAGCTGGATTACTTGATCTCAAAGGTCTTTTCCAATCTAATTCTATGATTCAATGTGTTGGGGTTTGGGTTTTTTTGCGGGGTGCGGAGGGAAATTGGTTTGGCTTGGTTTGGTTTGGTTTGGTTCGGTTTGGTTTGGTTTGGTTTGGTTTGGTTTCCTTATGGTATTTCAAGCATCAAATATTTTTAAGTGTGATAAAAGAACATCCAAAGATGGCAAAACTTCGGGTATTGCTTTCAAAGAAATATTCAAAGAAGGTTTCAAAATGTACAGTACAATGTTTGCTGGCATAAGTCCTTTTCCAAGTTCACCTCTAATTCTTACGGTTATTATCTATTATTCCTTCCTGTAATGATCTGAGCACTTATTGACTCTGTGATCAAAGAAGTGAAGTCTTAGGATTTGTCATAAAAACTTAAAAAAATTCTGCATTTTGGACACATGCTGTTTTAGAGGATAGAAGTGCAATTTTTTATCATTATTAGCTAAAATTCACTTATTAAACAACAGGCTTTGGTTCAGTGATGAAAATAGTCTTTTTTTTTTATTTTTTCTTGTTAGTGTGTCTATTATTGTAACTCCTGCTGTGTAACTGAGTGTCACATCAATAGGCTCAAGAAGATGCAGTGAAAAACTTTGAGGTTGCTTTGAATTTAACTCCATAGGAGAAATACAAAAGATTTATAGTTGCATTTTCTACAGAGATTTCAACTAGGCTTTTATTGTTATTTTATTAGGTTGTTATTTACATAGGAGTGTTTGTATAGACAGAATGTTACCTCTTGCCAGTGTGACTGATCAATGCATCCCCATAACAGAAAGGCATAAGTGATGTGCTGGAGAAGTTTCCCAATTTGGAATGTTCTTTGGATTCCTGAGTCAGCTGATGCAGCCTCAAGTATTTGATTTAGCTGCCCATATCTTGAGGTGAAAAGTAGGTGCAATTTGTGTCAGAGAGAGCTGTAATGCCTGGGTGGTTCTGTGTGGCCCTGTAGAGGTAAAGAGGCACTTCTGCCCTTCTCATCATCCCCAAATAAATTTCTGTGTTGTATTTCATCTCTCACTCGAAATATATACTCTTCATCCTAGACAGGGAGTTGTCACTTGGTTCATGGATTTATTTTTCTGTATCAGGAAAGAGTCCTGGTCCCTAAAAAGTCTTTGGGCAATGCTATAATCAAAATAAAAGAGCTATTTCAGGTGTTAAGTATTCTTAATAATTAATTTCAAGATACACTGTTCTTAGTGACAACTTTACATATACATAAATGATTAAATTGGCCATTATACATTAATGTGTCTAAGTTCCTTTCTTGCTTTCTCCTCATGTAATATTCTTCTACATGACTCTACCTTCAGCCTTGCATTCTCTGTCAGGTTGGTTTTTAAACATGATTTCTTGCAAGAACTGCAGAAAAGAAATTTACATTATGCCCTACTAGCAGTAGGTAGGAGAATACCTGTGGATAGATAGTTGTTTGAAAGCTTCTGAACTCATTTGAGCTACTCTGAGAGCCCACCTGCCTCTTCTGCCTTCACCTTTGGGAAAGTAGGACAGAACTTCTGAAAGCACCTGTCCTCTTAACTAGAGGAGCAGCCCCAGACAGCCAAGTGACTCATGCAGTCTTCTGTTGTTTGGATCATTGAATTATTTGAGCTGATTCGGCTTCATTTTTGCTTACGCGTGTCTGTTAGAATCACTTAATAATTTTATTTAATGATTCCCTTTCTAAGCTTGCCATACAAATACAGACTTTAATAGCAGCTGGAGACATGAACATGAGCAACAGGACAGAAAAGCTGAGAGCTCATTCCTTCAGGTTTACAATTATTTTGTAATGGCTGAGCACAGATGACTTTAAATCAACTACTTTTCCATTACCTTGCAATGTGTTTTCATATTTAGGTTATTTCTTTTCTATTATTATTAGCTAGTGAAAGAACAATTTCCTCCTCTATTAAGGAAATACAATCATAACCTGACAGCATATTGAGATTTAATGAAGAATATTTTTCTTTTACATTTTTACATATTAAGCCTCGACAATTCACATACTTAGCCTTGACAACTTATTGTAAGGGTTGGGGCAGGGGGGTGGGAAGAAGTGTGATCTACTTTGGGGAAACAAAACTGTTCTCCTACACTGAAAAAATCAATTGATAGAGTATGATCTGAAGGTTGCTATCATATAATCTTGGATTTTTTTGTGCAAATGTACATCATTCTTTAGAGAAGGTTTTTATTAGTCTTTCTAAAGTTCATCATGTAAATTCACTTAATCTCTGAACAAACAGTATCTGGGATTTTCAGGTGGAATATAGATAGTTCTTTACTTTTTCTGCAAAATGAAATGTTTTCTATTTCCTTTTGCAGTGTGATCAGAATCATTAAGGTTGGAAAGGACCTCCAAAGTCATCATGTCCAACCAATCATATATTCAACCTGTGTAACTCGGAATTGTTTCCAAATATTTTAAAGGGTACAAAAACAAAAGCAAAGAAAATAAATCTAAAGTGGTGCTGTTGAACTGACTGAAAAAAAAAATAAAAGTTGCTTTTAAGGTAAATCAACAGGAACTTCCCCATTTTAGAATTATTACTAACTTTTAGCTCTTCAGTGATGTTTGTGTGCTTTCTATTAATCAAGTTTTAAATGATTACTCATTAGCATCTTTTAAAATTCACCTTCACATATAGGACAGGCCAAACATTTTTGGTGATAATAAACTCTTATGTTTAGTTATGCCTGAGTTTTACTTGATTACTGTTGTTATGTTATATGCTTGGGAAAACTGGGTTTCTTTTTAGACTGTATCTTTCTAGAGAGAAGGAGTACAGGCTGTAAATGCAATGTCATGCAGACATTATAAAATATATGGTACAAGATCTGTTCATAGCTTGATTTATCCTGATAAGAGCAAATTAGTATTTCTCATTTTAAAATCTCTTACTTGTTCCTTCTTACTTTTTCTAAAATAAAATGAATTTTCTCTTGCTTCAATTAGGATAATCAAATATTGTTTAATAGGATCCTGCAGACAGCAGATCAGCCTCATGGTATATAGACAAAGCATCCTCCTATCCTTTCGAAAGAGTATGAAATTAATTTCTGTTTATGACTGTCTTAATCACATCAAGATTAGTGTTTTTATTATTGCAAGGATGCATTGATGGAAACACTAAGGAAAGCTTACAGACCTCCTTAAGCTTTACCTGGTAGAACTATCCACAATTCATATTGATATATGTCACGAAAAGATAATGACTAGAGTACGTTTCATCTGTTCTTTAAATGTTATTAAATAATGTGCTTGCATAAAAAAAAAAAAAAACCAAAACAATTCGTGTTGTGCCTTGACATAGTAAAGAACTGTTCAAGTTTTTAAAAACCAATCTTTTCAGTCATATACACACTTGGGAAAACATACAGGTTACATGGAAGAAAACAGGAGACAAAAATTATCCAGCTGTTTTCAACACAGTTTATCATTGTCTTTTCTGAATATGCTCACAGCTAGCAGCCTGTAAGGTTTTAAAAGCGTCAAAGTAATTATAAACAGATTTAACAAGTTTGTAGTGAAAATCACTTTTAGTATTTGGAGTCCTTAAATATATTTTAGGACATTGATGAGGAAAAAGAAAAAGAGGAAAAGGCAGAGCATATAATGTAGAGTATTTAAGTCACCTGATACTCAAACAAACATAAAATTAGTTGAAAGAAAATTAAACTAGTTTAAAAAAATTGCTTTGAAGAACGTTGAAATTTTGGCTCTGAAAAAATCCTAATGCAAATGTTTTGCTATAGGATAAAGCATTTCTCAGAATATCACTTCTCTCTATTTTATGGGTTTGGATTGGTTTGTTTCTAATGAAAATCCAGCTTTTCCAAGAGTGCAAAATTATTCCTCTCTTTATATATATTCCACTCTTATTCCTCAACAGATTTATCTTCTGCATACAAAACTAAACTATGTGATAATTACTGGTAATGTAAATTAATCACATATTAAAATAAGTCACAAAAAGGACACCGTATTTCAATCTGTTCTTTGGTCTGGTTTGGTTTTTTGTTCACATATTAAGTATTCCTTGCAAAAGGAAAATTGAAGTACATTTATTTCATAGCAATGTATATATATGTATACACACACATATGCAAACGTGTACATTCTTGGACAATAATTTTTTTTTAATGGCTGTATGTGAAAAGTTTTTAAAAGCTGCTGTTTTCAGCATCTTTCAGAAGTACCAGAGAGCAGCAGCCTCTTTGTTTCCTCCCCTTCGATATTCGTTTACTGTCTCTCTCAACATAAATTCAGGTCATCTGTCATCCTCAGCAATAGCTAAAATTATTTTCAGCTCTGTCAGTTGGGGACTCACAAGGCTAGTCCACAGATTCTTTTAAAAATGATTTCTAAATAAAGTGCAGAATTTATGCTTCCTGACCTATTTTTGCAAATACTTTTGCAAATACTGAGTCAATTCTCAAATGCTATTTTTTATATCCTTTGAATTTATATTATTGGTAATACTTTATGCAATAATTGCTTTAGTTCATAGATTTTTTCCATGAATGTCTATGTCAATACCACCATCTAACACTAACAGTAGAAGTAGCTGGGTTGATGGGAGCCCTAGTGGTGTAGTGGTTAAGCACACGGCATAGCAAATTGCCGAGGCTCAGGGTTCGAGGGTTCGATCCTGGCCAGGCTGCTCCCCGGGCAGGCAGTTGCTCGTTAGCCCTGCAAGGGGGCAATCTGCCTACGTCCTGAGGAGGACCTCAGCTGCCACTGTCCAGAATCGCTTTGGCCCGGCAGATTGAACCTCGGGATTAAAGGGTGGGCTCAGATCTGCGCGCCCTGTGTCTCACCTAAAAAATCCAGTGCGCAGGCTGGGAGGTCTGAAAAGAAAAGAGGCCTCCCCCGGATCTTTGTACGCGAAGGCTGACCAGCAAAGTTGGGTTGATCCAAATACATAAATCACTTTTGAAGGATCAGTTTGTACATGATTATTTTAAATGGTTTTTCTAGCTGACAGGGATGGAGAGGTCTCATTCAAGATTTTATTTTCTGATTTCCATGCTTACAGAGGACAAAATGCTTGGAAAATTCTCCGTGTTTTTTTGCACATCTCATCAAGAAGAGATGCTTGTTTGGGGAATATTTTTGTCAGTGGAAGCTCTTGTGATGACATATAAAGATCTTCCTATTGGTAAGATTCAGAGTCTTGACAAGTGTTAAGCAACATACAAAAGATATCTCCAATATTTTCTCAGCTGTGGGAACTGAAGGGGAAAAAAAATCCAACTGAGAGGTCTACTGCTCAGGTGAAACAATGAGGAAGAATATAGGATTTTTTTCCTGTTGCTTAGTGGCACATTATGCAGATATTTTATGTACTGATAGCTTTTAAATATTAGATGAATGAGTTTTTCTTTAAAAAAACAATAAAATCCTGCCATGAATAAATAGGGGTTGTTTTGTTTGGTTTTTGGTTTTTGTTGGTTGGTTGGTTGGTTGGTTTTGGGTGGTTTTTGTTTTTGTGGGGTTTTTTGTTATTTGTGTTTTTAAATTTTTTTCTTATAAAGTAGACGGCATTTGCTACCAATTCTTCTGTGTGGGAGCATGAACAAGTGTAGGAGAAGATCACTGTGAAGCAAAATGATAGTTCTTCTCTGCACAATATTTTCTGCAGGTCTAGTTGGCAAATGTTGCTGCCACTGCAAACAGTAATAACAGATTCAATACACTGCACCACTAAATTAAATCAGATGCTGAATTTTTTGAACCAGTACGGTGAGGTAGTGATACTGAGATGCAGACTCATTGTGTACTCTACACCTTTTACTATTGAAGTTCCCTCTGTCCTTCAGAAATAACAAACAAAGAGCACTCTGAATATTTGCTCAGATATTCTGCATAGCTAAAAATCTCAAAAGTTTGAAATGGAGAAAACCATTGTTAAATCATCATGTAAAGCAGAATTTTTCTTCTTTCTCTCAAGAGAAATAGCAGTGCTTAAAAGATTGGAGTTGGAATAGCCATCTTTTTTTCCCTACCCATTTTTATAGCCTACATTCCAAGATCATTAATAATTAATTATATATTTAAAAATATTTTAAATTGAATTAGAAACAACATGAATAATTATAATGTGCACACTGTTCTAATTACTAAAATTCTGATAGGGAGTAAATAAATTGACTCTTTATTTCAGCATTATTCAAATGTACATTGATTACTAAATGAGCACCAGAAGGGGATTATGCCTACAATAATAATTGGAGTCACTGCATTTGGCAGGAAAATGGCTGGTTAGAGAGTTAGGAGGAAGGTGGTGAAATTTGTGGGTAATTTCCTCCTTGCTGTTCATTTTATAAAAATGTGGGAGAAAAAAAGGATGAAAAGTACTCTTTCTACTCTAATGTCCACTGGTATTAAATTTAGAGCCCATTATGAGGAGGTAATGTAAGCCAGTAAGTTCCCAGGCAAGGTACAAAAATTACTCCCTGAAGTTTTCTTCAAAAGTGCTTTATTAACATTACTATTGCTATTGTACTATATCAATTAAAAAAAAAATCACAGAGACAAAAAAAAAAAAATATTAAAAAAAGGCAAGGAAAAAGATAATAAAATGTCAGTTTTCTTCTCTTGCTGAGTTTTCATGTTTCTTGTAAACTGAGAGTAGAGACTAATATGTCTTTCTGTTGTCAGACCATCAGCAGGTCAGCAAAAGGTAGATATATAAAGTCCTGCAAATATACAAAGTGTGTGAATAATCATGTATCCCATAACACACACCTTCTTTGTGCAGCAATGGATTTTGACAAATTATTGCCTTGAAGGAAGACATGGTAGGAGGGTGAGGATTGGGAGCAGGTTAGATATTTTTGCTCTCATATCTGGTCATAGTACTTGCTAACACCAAATATCCACTTGAATTTCTTTCCCATGAAAAGATAGTTTAACTGCAGCAAAGCACTATTTTCAATTAAGAAGTGGTCCAAGGTAAACATCCATCTAAGCACTCGTTAACAGAATCTGCAGACAGAAATATAAGGCATTTTCAGGTCAGTCTGAAACTGTTCTATATTTAAAATATTATAGGATAGAACGCAAAAACAAATACAAATCACAAAAGTCTTCATTTTTAGAACATGAGTGTTTTCCTTAAGAGTTTAAAAAATAATTTTTAGAAAAATCTTTTTTATTCTCTAAGTGAAGCTTTGTGTGATACACCAACATGTTTGTCACTTGTAAGAAAAGAGAGGGATGCATAAATTCCATGTACTGAACTGAAGATATCTTCAATATTTTCACAGCCAGAACAAACCCAAACCCATTTTATGGTACTGCCAGAACACCTGATGCTATCTAGCAAGTGGGCTTACTCTCGCTACTGGTTAGGATTATTTGATATACATCTCCCCAAACCCATCCCAGTGTAGGAAGAGAGCTTATCTCCTTCACAGGAGGCAAATGTGCATTAAGAAAGTCTTAAATGTCATCTTTTTGTTTCCCTGATTCTTATTATTTTCAATTTATTGCTCTGAAACAGGTTCAAAAATAAATAGAAAGCCTGCTTCCATTTGTCTTTTTGACAAAGTCTGTAGATTTTGAATAACAGTAGAAATGATAACTACATCCAGACAGACACTAGTAGAAATGCACTTAAAGACATACTTTTCTTCTCTTTTGTTTCACCGTTTCCTTCTTCGTTTATTTTCCTGACCTTTTCTCTTGAGAAAATGGATGAACTACAGCTGTTGCTTGCTTCCATGTGGAGTCAGACTTCCACATCTGTCATGAATAGTTAATACTGTGCAATTTAAAATGCTCTTCTAGGCTCTCATGCATTGCATATAGCTTTAAGTGGGTCAAGTTGAATTTTGCCAAAAAGCAGAAAAGTAATAGCACTGTTGTAATACCAGAGTTAGTGAGGCAGACTTGATTTACCTCTCTGTGTCAAAACATTCACAACCCAGTCGGGAATATATTCAGTTATACTAGGAAGCAGAATAAGGAAAATAATCAAGACAGATATGTATACACACAGACGAACATAGGTGTCCTCATTAATCTAAAATGTAGAAAACCTCAGACATCTAGTTCTGTTTTTTTCCTGATGGTGGCCTACAATAATTGCTTAGGTAATAATTAAAAGAATGAAGAAGCTACAGCCTGATCTGCTCCCTGACAGTTTTCTGATTCTGATGATTTTCAGCATATCACTACTTCTGATGGAACTTTTATTCACAGATGTCTTCTAAGAATTGTTATTAATTTTTAATCAATAGGAATATTCAAAGTGTCTTCTTACAAGTTCAAACTCATTATACATTGTGTGGCCGAAACTCAACTCCCCTTGACTGTCACCTAATTGTAAATGTAACATCATATAATTTTTCTATTAGAAATAATAGTGAAGAATATATTCTTATTACTACTGTCCTGCAACTCAACATGTGTCATGGACCAGTGCTGTTACCCTGGTTTAAAACTGAAAGGCCCTGGTCTCTTTAACATATCATCATAAGGAATATAATTACTAATTATTAATTATTAACTATTTCATGTTGTTCTTTGCCCTTTTTTGTTCCACAATATCTTTTTGAGATGGTAGATGCACCGTGCAGTTTTCAAGACAATAAGCAACAATTTCTAGGATGATTATGTTTTCAATATTGTTCTTTATTCCTCACTTTCTAGCAGTTCTAATTATCTTTTTCATGATATGAACGAACTGACAGAGTCATCCACAGTGAGTTTTTTGAATGTTATTTAACTAATATTAGTTTGAATGTAACATGTAGCTAATGTTAGGCTGAATTGGTTCAATTTCAAGGGAAAAGCTTGAAAATAGGATCTAAGCACATCTAAAAAAACTTAAAAGGCAAAAAGAGCAGCCAAAAGAAAAACGAAAAGTCAAAGCTTGTCAAAACCTGTTTACAAGATGAAATCTCATAAATTATTTGGCTGTTCTTATGATTATTTTTAGCTTGGTGTTGACAGCGTTAAGTTTTCCTTTCCTTTTTCTTTTTGCATCACACATTATCAGCTCTCCACCCTACCTTTTATGTTTCCATTGAGTTTTAAAATTTCTTTATTAGAAACTTTATTTTTAAAGGAAATTCCATGATTTTTAATGGAAAATATTAAATAATAGACCTGATATAATACTGAAGATGAAAAAAATAGTGAAGGCAAAAAGAGAAATTTATGAGAATGCTGTGAATACAGTAGAAGCAATTAAAATATCTTTTTGGGGATTTTTTGAAAATTATACTTAATCTTCACTGCTAAGCAATATTACAGCTTAATTTTAAATTTGTGAGTAAAACAAGGGAAATGGGTAGAGCCTGTGGATGACTTTGCAAAGAACTGAAAGTATGAAAATATTTATCTAGTTTTGGAAAACTGCACTGACTGAAGTTAGAAATCATCACAAAATCAGTCTCTCTCTCTCACATGTACACACACAAAAAACCCAATAAAATGTATCACAAAATGAACCTCTGTGGCTTTATTTCCAAACCAATTCCTCAATAATCAGATTACTTTCCTAATTTACTGCGGCTGGTTGTCCATTCTTTCAGTGAAGAGTAGGTCAATTTGGTTTTGCTGTAGAAATATTTCAAGATCTACTAGAAATCAAAAGATTTCTACTTTGCAGAAAATTATATAATACCCGCCATTTTTCTCTAATTTTGAAGATATTACGTTTTGATTAATTAAATCTTGACAATGAATGTCAAGATTTCAAAGGAGCAAGTGAAAAAAATCAAGTCCCATTGGCAATACAGAATAAAACTTTCTATAAGTAAAATGTTAGGCAGATACATGATTTCATCATTCTTACCTTCTTAGACTTAAATAAAATGACACCTATATTTAAGCTTTCTCTTTTCTTAAAAGATATTTTTTATTCTAACTCTACAAATTCTCATGAAGGAAACTTCATGAATAAAATATTTCATCAGCAAAACTTTCTCAACAGAAAATTAGGGTATCTTTGAGAGCACCCAGCATGTAGCTGCTCATCCTTTATCTATTGACTGCCATTAGAAACACTGAAAGAAGATTTATATTTATCCAGCATTGACTCCTTTTCAAAAGGTTCTGTGTAGTCCACATCAACCAGGATAACAAAAACACGGCATGATCATTTACTTTTGAGCTGGCATAATTCAGTTACTTGTAGAGCCTCTTTTAGTGTCCTGTGATAGAAGTTTATTGTGCTAGAGAAGGAAACTTGATTGTGGTCTTCAGGGTAGTGATTTAGGCCTATGAACACCTCCATAGTTCTGCTCCATTGCTGCTCAGATCCCAGGATCCCTCTATGGATTTCTTTTCCTACATGTAGTCATTTTGACAAGAACGTGATTTGCTAAAGGTGGCCAAGTGAAGGTTTTGATAACCTTTTCACATTCTCTCTGATCTCAAAGAGAACATTTTGTCCATTATAACAAGAGAATGCTGTGGGAAAAGAAGGCAGATCATGAAAGGTGAGGCTATTGCAGCGATATTAAATAACTAATGTCAAAGAAGTGCTTTACCAGAAGTTTCTACAGGCTGCTGGTGTTTCATTTCTAATGAGATAACGAGATACAGGAATTTTAAGTATTTGTAAAAAAAAAGCTATGATAGTTAAAGAACTGATTTTTTTTTCCTTTCTTAAGGTTTTTATAATTTAATGATCATCTGGGGAGAGAATGAAGCTTTGTACCCAATGTCATTTGTGTCCATGTCATAGAACTAAAGAGCAGAGAATTTAAAGACTTAATAGAGGATATGGCTGCTATTTTACTTCATAATTAGGGAGGGGAGAGTGAGAATGAACAGAAAAATGATGACATGGCTGCACATCATGATTATTAAAATGTCCTTCCAATGATCCCTATTTTGATAAGGGGTGGAAGTAACTCTATTAAATACGATGATACTGCAGAGAACATCTTTCACACTGAAGCATTAGAAAGCTCTGTACAACGATGAAACAATGCCAAGCAAACAGGGTAAAACCTATGTTTTCTGCATGAGTTCTGTTTTCCATAGTTTAAGAATGTATGTCTTAAAATATTGAGTAGTTTCTGATCTCTTTGCCAAGAACTTCCTAAAAATTTGATGTGCTGAAGTAAGGAGCACCTGAAATGGCTTTGAATGCATGAATTATTGTTTATAGCATAGTTCTTTTCCACTGTGGTAAAACATTGGAATCTATTGATGTCAATAGAAAGCCTCTAAGAGATTGGGATATGCTTTTGATAAAATGTGAAGAAATTTTCTTTCACTCGTCACCCTATTTTTCTGAATTCATCTGGTTCAGGTGGATTAGCCTAAAGAGAAGTGTGGATCAAAAGGATGAAGCTTGTCCTGTGGCAACTGATCAACTTCCTCTCCAGCAATGTAGACCATACCGACAGACAAACTCTTGGCCACTGCAATGTGGCTTGGAGCTTGGGAAAAGCAACATAAAAACTGGAAAGGTACACATTTTTGTTCAGATTTCCAACAGCCATCATGTTAAGAACTCTCTAGGTCATTCTGTCTACTCTGCGTTTTTCTCATAAATATTTTGAACACATGTATTCAGAAAGTTCTCTGAAATATTTTAATTGTGTAGGCAAAAGAGAATTTTCTGATTCTTAACTTTTTATGCTCCAAAGTGTTAAGGAAGTTATGCAAAATAAACAATAATTTCCTATTTCTGTATTCTCACTGTGACCTCCTCTCTCCTCACTGTGTCTTAAATGCATTACACATACAGATTGCAAAAGAGCTAGTAAAGATAAATGACATGACATTTAAAAAGCTCAACAATCACTACAGTGATTGTCAGGCAGGGGTTTTTTATATCCATTATTATGAAAAAGTGCCCAAGATCTGTGAAACTCCACCCTCAGTAGGGTTTCAGCTCCTGGACCCTGACATAAAAGGATGTGGACCTGTTGGAGCAAGTCCAGAGGAGGGTAATGAAGATTATCAGAAAGCTGAAGCACCAATGCTATAGAGAGAGGTGAGAGAGAGCTGGGACTCCTCAGCTCAGAGAAGAGAAGGCTCTGGGGAAAGCCTTTCAGTTCCTAAAGGAGGCCACAGGAAAGACAGAGAGGAAATTTTAACTAGGACATGCAGTGATAGTACAAGGGGGAATGGCTTCAAGCTGAAAGAGGTCAGGTTTAAATTAGATATTTATAAGAAACTTCCCTGTGAGGGTGATAAGGCCCTGGAATAGGTTATCCAGAGAAGTTGTGGATGCCCCACCCCTGAAAGAGTTCAAGGCCAGGCTGGATGGGCTGCGAGCAATCTGGTGTTGTGGAAGGTGTCCTTGCCCACAGCAGGGGGTTGGAACTGTATTATCTTTAAGGTCCCTTCCAACCCAAACCATTCTGTGATTCTATGTGTCAGATTAAAATGTGTTAATTCTTTTAGTTGGTAAGCAAAGTTTCCTGAGCACTTTGTCATTGATAGGTCTATTTTCTTCTTTCCACACCTTGCTTTCCAAGAGGAGTTTGGATTTCTCCTGCCTGTGACCTGTTATCATGGGTCATCAATAAATAGGCTATTGGATGCCTTAGGGTGCTCTGTAAAACACCCATTCAATACTTTGTGTGTCTTATCCATTTTTATATGCCAGGCATGATAGGTCTCCCTGTCTGAGCTCCAAGTAAACAGTTTCCCTAATCACAGTACAAAAACTCTTTTATTATCTACATCTTGAAACAGTTTTTTACTGTTTTGTAAAGAGGTCATCGTATTTTGGGCAGGTGGAAATATTCCCTCACCGACAGACTGACTCACTCTGGGTGAAATCTTTCCTACTTCATGATGATTTCTAATGCAGACTAGTTAAATTAATTTTGACTCAGATTTTTAAAATCCCATAAATTCTCAACCTGTATATTGGCATTTAAAAAAAAAAAATCTTTGTCCTTGAATTACCAGCCACATAGTTTTATGATTAATGGAGAGAATAGGGGAAAGAAGAAATATTAATTTCTATCTCATCTAAATTGTCAGTAGCTTGACTAGACCTTAATGAATTGCATTGGCAACATGGTTTATTTACGATATCTGTCAAAAGTTTCCAGAGTACGGCAAAAGGTTTTAAGTATCAGAATAAAACGTTAATGTTTGGGTGTTATATCAATATATTGGAAACAGCTCCTTGCATCACAGATCTAATCAATAACTTAATTTTGGGCAAGTGAATGTGACAAACAATGAGAATGAATGGAATGAAAGATTATCAACTTATATTTTCAATCATTGTAAAAGCATTATGTGTGATGAATAATTATAGTGCCATGACTGAACACTAGGTGCGATTCCCTTTCAGAAAATCCCTGAGACTTTCAATGAAAAGAAAGGGAAGTAAATAAAATCTGGGTTTAAGTACAACTGTTGTGTCCCCTCTCATTTGCTTATCATTGCAAAATAATTTCCTAAGACATAACATTGCTTCAAAGTAGAAACTCCCCAGGGCCAGAGACCTCTCCATCCCTATAAGGACAAAGTTTTTCAGTTGCTATATTTTATTCTTTTCTCACTCTACAAGAATTCCATTGAAGTTAATGGAAAACAATGATAAAGTTGATTGTCTAGAGTGTTTTTCTCTGAATACATGCTCATTATTCCATTTGTGAATGTGACATAATCCAATATTCTTAGCTAGAAAGAAATTTTACTTTAAAAAACACAAATCCAAACCACACTGTCCATACCAGCTACTAAGTGTTTTCACCTCATGGCCAAATTATTCTTAAATCTAGACCAGTTGCTTATTTGCGCTTTGGTGTCATTTCCGTCATGTTGACAACAGCATTTAATTCTTTGTTATGTCAGCCAGAGAACCTGTTTCATGTATGAGATTATTCTACTTTCATAACCACAGTACCATTTCTAATTTTGTGGCTGTCTTTATCTGAACTACACTGGTACTTTGAACTGAAAAACCTGATAAGTTAATCCAATTCCTACTCTACCCAGCTATTTTGATTTCTCTGTAGTAAGTCTAGTGCAGCAAAGGTGGTTGGATTTTTACATAAAATAGGTAATCCCCAAAGCATTTACATGTAAAGGTATTCTACTGCTCCTGTGGCATAGTACAGAAAGTTGTAATATATCTGATTCAGGTCCCATTTCTACACCTTCCATGTATATCTGCATTTAGCCAAGCACTAAACCTCTTTCCCTTAAAATGAAGACCATTTTAAAATGACATGCTGCAAAGATGTCCTGCCCTGCCTATTAAGATCGTATTGCAGCAATACAATCTTATTATTGCTTCCAGCCATTTCCACTGCTTATCATTTCAGAGTTAAAGTGCTTTGCCTCTCCAAATTCTTTCCTTGCAAAGAAAAGTCCCCAAGGCATTCCGCCTCATCTTCCTTACTGTAGCTAAATGACAATGGAAGGTTTTCAGTCCAAGAATTAAAGCAGAAAAATTCTACAGAATATTCCTTGTTTTTTTCCTTTTGGGGAAGAGATTAGGCTGCAGAATTATTTTTTTAAAAATAGTAAAAAAGGAAAAAATAAAAAAAAACCCAAAGAATAATAAAGTGAAAAGAGAGAAGAGAGGAGTGAACAGGAAAGGAAAAGGAAAGGAAAAAGAAAAGAAAAGAAAAGAAAAGAAAAGAAAAGAAAAGAAAAGAAAAGAAAAGAAAAGAAAAGAAAAGGGAAAAGAAGGAGAAAGAGAAAAGAGAAAAACAACACAAAAATCTTTATCAATCAATTTTAGTGTAAGACATGGGTCACTCTTATTGCCAGTCACATTACTTGACGTAGTGAGTGACAGACTTGATGTGTATTACATGCCTGGCCAAAAGAACAAGTAAAGAGAGTTTTTGTGTTCTTGGGATGTTAAAAACTTTACTTCTGAATCCACACTGGTAATTGTGTGACCATGTGGAAGTGAGAAGTTGCCTTCTCTAAATTATGAAGAAAATTGGAGACCTTTTTGATTTTGTCTCACAGTTACTTTACAAGCCACGCAAAGAATCCCACGTAATAAGTAGCAGTAATAAAACACAGACACAAAAGAAATTAAGAATTTTTCTTGACAAAATGTCAGTATTGAAGAGAAACTATCACTGTTCATTGGTGCTACATGTTGTTACATCCACAATCAGCTAAGTTTCTACTTTTCTGAGAAATTAGATCGTGTCATAAATTCATCTTTCACATCAGAGATCACGGTACAGGCAATGAGGATTGCATTTGTGATTGAAACTAAACATAAGCAGCAAATGACCTGAGGAGTATTTGGTCACAGGGATTGCCTCATCTTGCTCTCACCAGGGGTCACCAGGATGCCTTGTGCCCAGACCTGTGCTGCTGGCAGCAAGTGACAAATGCTATTGCTTTGCATCCCTGCTTTAGTAGGTCCCTGCAGGGAAGGATAGCATGGCCTGGTGAAGTCTTCAGACCTATTTTCCTGGTTTCAGTCCTAGTCAGTCTCACTAACAAAACAGGCTAAATTACATGCAACGAGTGTTATTAAAGGCCTAGTTCTTTTATTTCTTTTATTTAATTAATTTTTACAGAGACTCGTGTATTAAATCTTTGCAAAATGCATTTAGCTCATTAATAGATCATATTGTTATACTTCAATACATATAACGTGTATTTATGTGAAATGAATAATTAGCCTTTTTATGACAGTCAAATAAAAGTATGTATGAGTAAGGAGTTTTTAGTATGACTTGTAGAAGAAAAATAGATAACTATCTGGTATAAGAGAAGAAAATAGTGTTTAATTTTTCATTATAATTTCAATGGTCATTTACTAGATGAACTTGGATGGGTTTCTCAGACTTTTCTAAATTTCCTTCCAATCTTTCTTTCAATGAGAAAGTGCATTTAGTCTTAAATGTCATCTTTTAATTCCAGCATCAGTGGGCTGACTGACTGAAATTTTAAACACCTATTGTTAATAGAAAATCCAAAAAATAGGGACTAAATAAAATCTTTTAAAAAGAAAGACATGCTTGTTTTATGTATAACTATTGTAAAAAATTTGATGTGAATTTGAAGAAAAGTAGCCTATATCAGACACATTTCTGTGGGGTTTTTTTGTTATGCATTGATAACTTTAGCCTAAAAGGAAAAAGGAGAAAATAAAAAGAAATATAATTTTCAAAAATATCAGAGACAAAAACAACATACACAACTCTATTAAATTAGGATAAATATTTTGGAAACACAGAAGACTGGAAAAAAATGTGTACACAGCTTAGGTGGCAATTGATTCACTGAATGCTTCACAAGATATATATAATGGAATGGTAATTAACTGGTTTTGTAGCTCAAAACCATAAACGAAAATAAACTCTTCCAGCCTAATCATGTTTACTTAATTTAGGGTTTAATAAAGGAATGGCAAGATCAATAGGTGGAGTTGGAAGGGAACAATGCACGTTCAGAACATTTTGTATGAACTCATGAAGAATCTCTACAAAAGTTGCCTCTCTTGGATAAATAAAAATATAAGCTATAGAATATAAGAAATATAATGAACTTGGGGTGCCTGTTGCAATGCAAGTCATCTGCAGGCCAGAATTTGAATACGGAGGTTGATGAAAGATAGTTTATCCAAACAGAAATAAAAATAGATAACCTACTGAATATGAGTAAATAAAAGATTAGTGAAAATGTTCTAGTCTGTTTCCTACAGGGATTCACCATGATGGATGGAACAGATAACAAACTTTCTGTTGAGAATTTCACTTTGCTCCAGCATTAGTTTTTCAATGAGCTTGAATTAAAGTTATCAATTTCAAGTTAAAACTGAACGCAGTGGTACCAAGGTTATTTCCTTGTTTTGACAGAAATAATGTGTCACCTGTGATCAGACAATAACTGGCAAAGTCAGCAATATTATTATGTATTAAAAAAAGAAATTCCAGTAATAAGTAGTACTTATTAGTGAAGACACTGCCTACAGTGTCTCTGTATAGAATACTGTAATATACTCTAATTAACCTTATTTAGGAAATCACAACACACCACATGAGAATAAAAGTTAATAAAGATCCAAAAAGGCTTGGAAATCACTTTAATAAAATTATTAACTGTATAAGAAGTTAAACTGTCCATATCTTCCTTTTTCCCTATGTATCTCATTTCTTCCATGATAAGGAAAACAATGGAAACATCAATGAAATTAAAAAATAATAAATTAGCTATTTAGAAATGAGCAGGTAGCTCAGGAACAGAATATGTTCCTGATGTTAAGGAACATCAGATTTAAAAAAAAAAAATTCAAAATCTTTGTGGCCAGTAACAGAAATTGCAGCTAAATAAGATGGCGACTTAACTTGAAGTAAATGTTTCTACATTTCCTTAACAGGAATTAACCTTGACAAAGTTTCAGAGGAACCTTCTGATATGGAAGCCATCTGAGTTCTTTTCATTTTCTTCTGAAGCAGCTGGTACTTGTCTTTTTGGGAGTCTGAACACCTGACAAATTTTTGGCAGCTCTGAACACGTCTGGCAATTTCCACTAATTTATATTACTGTTGAAAATATTTCGAGAGCCCACAGCTCAGTTATCACAAGAGGGCACTACAGGAATGCCTGCTAAAAAGTACCCAAAGAGTCATCTGATGCAAATTGGTTATTTTTTCCTTTTTCATTTTCTCCTTACATTAAAGTAGAATAAAGGCAAAAATGATAAAAAATTAACAAGATCTCACAGTTTGTTAATGGAAAATATTCATCTGGTGAAGACGTTCAAGAATTTATACAGTATAGTGCCAAAACATTATGTTATCAAGTATTTAATGGTTACTATTTGTTACAGGACTCTAAAACATTTCTTCCACTGCTATCTTGCCCTTATCATCTTTTTCATGACCAAGTGTTCTCTTTACATGTGTTATAGCATGATCAGCAGCCCAAGTGAGGTGCCCCTACACAGAGCATGGAGAACGAGCAGGAGGAGCTGAAAGCCCACTGTGCAGTCAGAAATCTGTGATCTAATCACTATTGCTGAAACATCAGGGGATAAATCACTCAATTGGAATGCCTGTCAGCAACAGGAGGCTCCAAGGATATCCTGGCATAGAGGATCACTTCTTATTTCAGATGATAGAAAACCCAGCCAGGGGACAAGTGTTACTAGACCTGTTGCTTGCCAACGTGGCTGAACTAATTAGAGATTCAAGTCCAGCCTTGGTGATCACATCTTGATGGAATTCACAATGATGAGTAGAGTCAGGACACTGATTTTAGGAGAACAGACCTTCAGTTACTTAAGGAATTGGTGGATGGGGCTCCCCAGGAAACTACCCTCAGGAACAAAGGAGATGAACAGACATGACAGCTCTTTAAGCACATTTTTGTCAGAGTGAAAGAGATCTTGATTCTTGTGGGTAAAAAATCAGACAAGGATACCATCATGGCTCAGTAAGGACCTTCTGATGCAACTAAAGCGTAGGAATGAAATGCATAGGCACTGGAATCAGGAACATGTCTCCTGAGAAGCATATAGGCATGCTATCTAGGTGTGTAAGGATAAAACTGGGAAAGATAAGACTCAGTTGGAGCTGAATTTGGCAAGGGATGCAAAGCATAAAAAGAACTTTTATTAGTATGTTGCCCAGAAAAGAAAATGGAAGAAAATGTATCTGGCCATACAGATGTAGTGTCCACCAACATGGAGGAGGCCTGAGACAAATTTTTGCCTCATTTTCCAATGGCAATTTCTCTTCCCACCTCTCTCAAGTCCCTGAACTTCAAGGATTGGTGAACAAAATCCCTTCCATCATAGGAGAAGATCAGGTTCCAGGCCACATGAGTAACATACAAAAGTCCATGGGACAAAACAGCACACATCCCAGTACTCTGAAGGAATGTGTTGTAGTAGTTGCCAGTTTGCCACTCTCCCTCACATTTAAAAAGTCATGGCAAGTCAAGTGAAGTCCCCAGTGACAGCAGAAAGGGAAACTAGAGTCATTTTTAAAGAGCAGAAAGGCAGACCCTGGGCTGTCAGTTCCATCTCTGTTCCTGAGAAGATTATGGAGCAGATCCTTCTGCAAGGTGTGTTGAAATAAAGGAACACAAGGAAGTGATTAGAGATAGCCAACATGGGCAAATCATGCCTGACTAAGATAGAAGCCACTAACTGTGTTAGTGGACAAGAGGAAAAACTATGGATATCATCTACCTGGGCTTTGATAGAATCCTCCTTAACATTCTTACCTTTAAACTTGAGAAATTTGGTATTGATGGGTGGGCTGCTATGCATATAAGGAATTGCATGGACGACCACGAGTTATAGTTGATGACTCAGTGTCCAAGTAGAAACCAGCAAAGAGTGTTGTCCTTCAAGGATCTCAGCACTGTTTAATGTCCATCAATACCATCAATGGGATTGAGTATACCCTTAGAAAGTTTGCAGATGACACTAAGCTGAGTGGTGCAGTTAATTTGCTAGAGGGAGGGGACGTCATCCAGAGTGACCCTGACAGGCCTGAGGATCCATAGGGTCTGTACAAATCTCATGAAGTTCAATAAGGGAACGTGAAAGATCCTGCAGTTGAGTTGAAGCAATTCTCAATATCAGTACAGACTGGGGGATGAATGAATTGAGAGCAGCCCTGGGCAGAAGGGTGGATGCTATTGGTTGATGGAAAATTGGATATGGACTAGCATTGGGGGTTTACAGCCCAGAAACCTCCTGTGTGCTGGGCTGCATCCAAAGCCCCGTGGGCAGCAGGGCAGGGAGGGGATTCTGCCCCTCTGCCCTGCTCTGCTGAGACCCCACCTGCAGTGCTGCATCCAGCCCTGGGGTACCCAGAAAGACACAG
The DNA here is from genome assembly GCA_013396875.1 of Vireo altiloquus. NCBI lineage: Eukaryota > Metazoa > Chordata > Aves > Passeriformes > Vireonidae > Vireo > Vireo altiloquus. Next base: position 82,276 of record VZRF01010059.1, read on the forward strand.
ACACATCAGAATGGGTCGAAAAAGGAACAGAAGATATTATCAGGGGGCTGGAACACCTCTATGAGGCCAAGCTGATAGAGTGGGGATTGCTTAGCCAGGAGAAGAGAAAGCTCAAGGGATATCTTATTGTGCATTTTCAGTATATCTTCAGAAAGAGAGCTTATGAGAAAGATGGAGAGGAACTTTCTGTCAAGGCATGAAGCGTCAGGACAAGAGGCAATGGTTTTAAATTGAGAGTAGATTTCAACTGGACATATGAAATACTTTTTGTGATGAGGATGGCGGAATACTGGAACAGGTTGCCTAGAGAGGCTGAGGATGACCTCTCATTTGAAATGCACAAGGTAAGATTGGGTGGGGCTTTGAACAACCTGATCTAATGAAAAATGTCCCTGGCCATGGCAGGGAGGCTGAACGACATGAATTTTAAAGCAATGCACTCCCCATTACAAAAGCCATGCAACACGATCTTCAGAAAATTATTCCTAACAAACTTATCTCTTTTTCATTTATTGCTCATGCAGATTCCTGTTACTGAAGACCCCACTTTTCCAGGGAAAAGCCTATGCTTTTTCTTTTGAAGGTCTACTCTGCAGGATGCAAGATATTCATGTGAATAATTATACCATGTGCATAACAGTATTCTAAATGGTTATTTTTTTTATTTCTTTTTTTTTTTTTCCCTAAAACAGACTGCAGCAGGTGTAGGATATCCTGCAGTGCACCAGCAAGGTTATCCTGTTGATAGGCTGTTTGTTTTTCACTAACAGTGTAGAGACATTATCTTTTCTTCCAGCTAAACACATTCAATCTTTCTCTAAACAAACTATAAAATGCATCTTGAAACTAAACTATATACATGGTTTTATGTCAATATTCATACGCAAGAATCCCTGCTAAAGCAGAGAGAAAAAAATTAGAAGACTTTGTTTTTTTCCAAACATAAAGCTCGTGACAAACAATTTTTCCATGAGATAAAACATTGTGAAATCATGTCATTCTAAATTTTTCATAAGATCCTAAAATTCTGGCATTTTTTCCTTCATTTTACTGCTCCAATATTTTTGCTATAACAGTTCTCTTAGTGTTGCTAAAACAATAAAGTCAAAATAAAAAATTCTGGTCTCATAAACACATTTAAAAAAAATTTTATAATTCCACCAAACTGACATTTTAAAGATGGAAGATATTGCACCAGAATTATTTTCACTAATTTTATTTACTAGCATACCCTTACTAAAATAATTTGAAGCCTCCTGAACACTGTGAAATATAGGGTTTTTTTCTGGATTTATTTTGCCTGTTTGTCACCTTCCCTTTGGCATGCCCTTACTGAACAGGAACTATCTACATGAGTTAGCAAATTTTATTTTCTGTGGGTGAGCTGATGGCTTCTGGCTACTTTATGTTGCACGAGAAATACAGTCTATATCCCTGCATTCTAGATATCACAAATGTTCAGGTATCTTACCAATATGAGCTCTCTAAAAAAATCAGAACTGCCCTTCCGTGAGTATAAAATAAAATTTAGTCCTATTTTATATTTTTTGAGTTTGTAACTTCAGGGCTTCTTTATAGCTAAGGAAATCCAAGACTTTGTAACCAGTTGACATTATTCTCTTAAAAACTTGATGTAAATAAAGTCCGTGTATCTCTTTAATACCAAACTAGGAACCATGTTTCAGGTTAAGCATATCAGTGCACCTTATTTTAAGGTGACTTTATTGTTTTTCAAAATTAAATAAGCGAAGATGGGGTTATAAAATGGAGTTCAGTTCTGGTAAGCTTCTTAAGAACAGTAAGGTTAAGAGAGATTTAAGAAGCTGCTGGAAATTCACATCATAAAATAATCTCTTGAAGGCAAGGAATCAGCAAGCCTGTGATTTCAAAATAGAATAAAAATCAAATTTACCAGTAGTACATATTCATGAACTATCTTTTTGTTTCTCTGTCAGCTGCAGCAGATGCGTAATATACATTGTCTATGCACATAGTATTTTACCAGAGCAGTGGTTAAAAAATGGCTTGCATTGTACTTCGATTCATCACATTTCAAATGCACATTTGTCATCCAATGATGAAGGGACATATTATACACATTTTGATAAAACTGTGGCTTCAGCAAGTTTTCTTTCCTCCACAGGTCCTTTGATGGCTAAAGGTCCTCCTGTGACAAATTTTGTAAGGATTTTGGAATGTGTGTTCCTCTCAATCCATAGGCAACTTTGCAAGTGGGTATATGCAATAATTAAATAGTTTGTATTACTGCTGGGAAAATCTTGATCAACTCTAATGGGTAAAGGTCTAGTTTGGAAAATATGCTCAGTCATTCACCAAAATGGACTTTACATGAAAACTGGGCACTATCCTTCCTTTTAATTCTTTATAAATGTTGACACACAAATGTTTGATATTCTGAGAGCTGGAATTTATTTCCTCCTTTTCAATACATTTAAGAGGATTTGATACCTAAGTAAAAACTGGATGGTAGATTGGTGTTGCTGCAGCATCTTGCTGCCTGTCTGAATTCTGGTATTGAACTACTGTTTCAGCCACTGATGGTTCAGTAATCAACAACCTCCTAACAGCACACTGGCATGGAAATTCTTCTTTTCACTTGATGAGAATGTTACTTAAAAAAAAAACCCATTATCTTTTCTGAGTTTAGAGCTAAGAAAAAAGCAGCATAACATCTGACAGACTCCTGTAAAATATACTTGATAATCTTGTACATGGAAAGCCAGCTGCTTTTCCCACCATCACAGAAGGAAACACTCTGTAGTTCCTGGGACATGTAAAATGTGTTTCAAGTGAGAGCATTCAAGTTGAAAATTCCTCTTGAGTACTAATAGAGATTCTCTAATGAAGAAAGACAGAGAAAGTAGACAGTTCAGAAGACTGTGGAGGAAAATTCTGGTCATTGTGTTACATGTCCAGGTGTGGACTATTTTAACAAAAAGCTTTTAATAGCAATTTAAAAAAACTATATAGGTCATGCAGAAATGGTTGATAATACACACAAATCAAGGTGGCAACTGAGATTAACTCAGTTGGTCAGAGCATGGTGTTAATAATGCCATGGTTGCAGATTTGAAACCTGTACTGGGCCACTCTCTTAGGAGTTCAACTTGCTGATCCTTGAGTGGGTCCCTTCCAGCTCAGAATATCCTGCGATTCTGTAAATAAAGTACATCTTCTAAATAGGCTGCTGCTTTTCTTGTAAATATTTTACTCACTAAACTACGATAATGTTTGTATTTCACCTCCCAGAAATACAATAGTAACCCCAGAAAATGTTAAAACTGGGAGCTGAGTAACAAAGGGAGTTAATTACACACTGTTTTAAGAATTTTAATGTAGATGCAGAAAAAAATATGTAAAGGATATTAAGCAGAGTTGAATTCCTAAGCTCTGGATCTCCTGCTCTGGCAGTAATGAAGAAGACAAATATGACAATAAGTATTATAAAACTTATAGTTGATAGCCTTACAGTGAAAGTATCGGAACATATGCATATATTATTAGAATCGTTCAAATATAATGTAATTACCTTAAAAAATCATTAAAGTTTGGAATAGCCAGGAAATATAATTTACATACTTGAAGAAACTGTCAGGCTGTCTTGGCAAGGTTTTCTGCAAGATTAAAGGCAGTAAGAAACCTGCCAATACTGGCACTAAACTGCACTAATAAATAACACAGGAAATTTATATAAATCAACAGTTGGCATAGAGCACAAAGAAGTTTGACATTTTCCTCCTATGCTGCAAAAAAGAAAAAAAAAAAAAAGATTTTTCGATATTTTTTTGCAACAGGTATTTAAAGTTGGACAAATGTACAACTCATAAGACAGATTATAATGTTTGAGCATTATGTTAGTGTTACATGCTGATTTTACAGTTGCTTCTGACTTTCCCAAACTTGGACCATATGGGATTGATATTTTTGTCAGACGTTTTAATACAGACTACTATCATTATCTTTTGTTTATTTTTAAAAATTGTCTCCTGACCCTCCAATCCACCACGCCAAATCTTGAAATAATTTGAAATAGCCTCGTGTTCTTGTAAGTAAAGATTTAAAATTTTGATTTTTAAATACCTTGCACATGCTTAGTAGCAATTCTTTAGAGCTTTGTTGCTTAATTCTTCAAATATTTTCTTTGCATTGCCCATTCTCTAAGAACCTTCTCCTTGCAATTACTGATCTTTGTATCAAAGCATTGTTAGCCTGAGGTCCAAAGCTGGTCAGTGATCTGCTCTGCTCCCTATTCTCTTTTTTCCACACTTCTCATTTAAGCAAGAACAAAGAGACCCAAAAAAATTTTGTCTACCAAATACAGATGATATAACGGGGTCTGAGTGCACAAGTTAAAATAGGAAATTGGAACATGGGCTAACAGTGACTCCAAAGGCTGAAGTTGGCTGGGAAAACAGATTACTTTGGGCAAAGGAGACTTTGACAGAGCTGGCAAGGCAAAAGGACAAGGAATATGTGGTGAGGAGTGGATGGCATGCTTGTACATTGTAAACAAGTAAAGCAAAATCAAAAACCTTGTATAATGTTGCAAGCAAAACATTCTCAAGTAGGGTAAATTTATTTGACTTTACTGCTTGATAGTGGAGAAATTCTCTAATCCCTGATTCAGACAGTAAGAAAAATAATGAAAAACAGTTAAAGAAGTACTTATGTAGTACTTATCTTCTTCCTTCCATAAGCTCTATTTTCAATTATAGAACTGTTGGGTACACTCTTCCCATCAAAATTATTTTGGAGAGGCGTTGGGTTGCAGAGGACAGAGAGGGGATCTGCATAATTGTGTTCGAGGGTTTTTATGACATATCTTGTTTGGCCATGCTGGGCATAATGGTTCCTTTTTACCACTCTATACTTACTGGCTTCCCAACACCTTATTCTCCTGTCTGTGCACTGGCCTAGATGGTGCTGTGGTGTCTCAGGTCTGCTCCCTCTCTGGAAGACATTGCAGTTTTCCAGGGCGGTCGCTACCCAAGGATGTTTCAACCACAGGTCATGGTAGCACAGGAGCATCCCTGCCCTGCTGTGAGTCACCCATGGGCTGCAGTCCTTCACAGCTGGCCCAGCCTTGGCACAGGCGAGCCACAGAGCCTTGCCCGTGGGTCAGTTCATGGCCTTCTCCCACAAAGGGTACCACGATCCTGCCTCCAGCTCACACCTTGTCACTTCTGGCCCATACATGGGGTTGGCTGGTCACCAGACTGAAACTGGGGAATTGAACACTGAGGGGGGATTAGGATCAGGAAAGTAAGACTGAAGCCTGGGACTGAGTCAGGATGGCAGAAAAAGAGGGGAAGTGAATCAGAAAAATTTCAGTGGATGAATGAAAGTGGTTGGTAAAAAGTCTTCTATGGACCCGATGAAGGAGGATGACATTGTGGTAGAGAGTTCAAAGGCATTAAATTGAAAGTTGCCATGAAAGAAGCCTCTTTATTTCACCAACACATAGCATGTGTTTCAGAAAACTATTCAGCCATTCAAAATTCTTTTGTGTGTAGTCTGCTCCTCCTTTCCCAGATTCTAGAATTCTCTGCATATATTTTCCTTGCATATATTATGAAGAATATTTTCTTGTTATTAGCCTGACACACAAGTGCAGTGATGTGTTTCCACAAATGTAAAAGTATGTGCAACAATATTTCCCTGGTCTTGCAGATGAATGAGGGATACCCTTGGAATATCCCTAAAGAAAACAGGAGGTATCTTCACAGTGTGAATTCCTGTTGTGAGCTGGAATCACAGAATAACATGTACTCAGGCTACTGAGAGAGATTCAGGTATCATTAGGATATTTCGGGATGGATATTTCTTACTCTGTTGGGTTTCTACTTCCTTTCATCATTTGTCAGCAGCAGCAACAATAAGAAAAAGGAGAAGGTAAAAAAGAAAGCAACTGTCTGGAGATATTTGTCCTTATGTGGTACTGATTTTTGTTTTCACTTTAGTGTACTCCACATTGTAAAAGAACAATGGTAAGGCTTAGTCTGTTCTTTGTGTTTCTTTGAACTTGCAGGAAAAGTTCTCATTTGTATACAAATCTACCTGTTCAATCTCACAGAGCAAAGCCTCATTCTGCTGTAATTAAATCAGACGAAAACCCAGTCAAACAAGAACCAACAGATGGTGTGCATCTTATGACAATCTTTAGGAGTCACTTTGAAGTAGCGTTCTTTGTAATAAGCCCTGTCACAACATGGTGGATTAACAGCTCCCAATTTTCAGTTTTCAAAAGTGTTTTATATGATGTGTTGAAGAATCAAATATTTATCTGCTTTTATTGTTCAGTCTTCTTTTATATTGAGTATTGATCAGGGAACCACCATTCACATCAAGAAGTGAATGCACAGAGCAAGCTAAACATCTGGATAAAAATACTGCTAAGATCACGCAGACATATTCAGAAATGTATTTTCAAGTGTTTTCCAGAGTACAGGACCTTAGAAGACTAAAATCAGAAAGAATCAGAGAGTTGACATTTTTTCATCATAAAGGAAGTTATTGATGCATTTAGCAACACTCTGATTAATAACACATTAATCTAATACCATAAAAGTTTTTCAGGGTAATGGTATGGTTTTCTGTTAACAAAGAGAAAGTGAGATTGCAGGAGATTCCCTTCTGGGCTTGTTTATGTCTTGCCATCCCCATTACTTGTTTCTGACAGCTAACACCCACTTCTCATGCAAATCTTGCCTTGAACTTTTTGCTCCAAGGAAAATCTTACTTCTCTAAGACCACATTGTAATTATATTTGTCATTCTTGTCATATTGCTTAAATGTCACTCTGGAGAAAATAATACAGTAATTAGCAGTGATTTTTTCAGAATGTTTGCTCTGGGTCTTGTTCTTTAGAGCAGCTGTCCTCTAACTTTTGTATTGAGGGATAACACTTCTTTCTTCCTGTTGCAGTCAATGATTTTTGCCTCTTCACTACAGAGGTGGTGAAGACTTGTCTGTTGCCCACATTCCTGGGCACACGTCTTGCATTCACTACCACAATTCTGGAGTGCTGCAAACTCTCACCTGTCCACTTCCAGTACAACACCTAATGTGACAAAAAAAACCGCCCCAGAAAAAAATGTCCTTGCAGTCAAACTGCTTTGTCTTGTCTACTCAGGGTTCGGCAGGGATTTTCTACACTGCCTTAAATTTAAATAAAAATGGTCATGTTCTCTATCGAAATTCCTCACATTGTAGAGGTCACTGTGAGCGACTCCCTTCCCTTTCACTTAAGAATGTCTTCTCCAGCAACACACTTTATTCTGTAGAATATTTTAAAATGCCTTACTCTAAACAGGAACTGACTCTTGTGGGAGTTGATTTTAACAAGGCTAAAGATTCTGACTTAAGGAATGAATTTTAAACAGCAATGTGACCTGAGTAAAGCTGTTCGCCCCTTAAGAAGAGTGACAATAAGACAGAACAATATGAGGTATAGCTGCATTTTGTTTCCAGATAAGAATTGCAGGAGATAATTTACACATTGAAGATATTTTAAAAAATTATCCTGAAATTCTGGATGTGACTTAAATACAGATTATTTAAAAAAAAAAAATCCCACTTCACTGAATTAAAAAAAAAAAGATTTCTCCATCCAATGATTTAAGGCCAAAGTTTTTTTTATATATATTTAGATATGAAGTCATACTATAACACAGGCTATTTCTGATTAATTTTTCTATTTCACTCTTAAATACAACCAATAAATACATGATATTTTAATACAGATTTAAAAAAAAAAAAAATTGAAGCTGTAAACCTGTAGATATAAAGCTTGTCAGAATGAATCACATTTTGTCATTTGAAGTTGGGTACCTCAAATGTATGAGAAAAGAATTTTGGTGAAATCTTTTGGTGGATTGTCATATTTTAGAGATCCAAAAGCAGGCCAAAATCTGGGTTCACTGACATTTTAAGGATGAAAACCACACTTTGCGGAATATCAAATAATAAACATCTTTAACAGAAAGCAATATAAGATAATTTAAAATTATACTTTACACTCATGTCAAATTGCTCTTCTCAACACAAGTGAATAAATTTTTGCTCTATTTTCAGATTGTACATTTCTTGCATTTTCAGTAGTATGGAACTATTTATAAGAATTCTATTGCTAATTTTTATTTTTCCATGGACCCATTTCTGAAGCAAAACACTTGATATTAATAGCTGACTGGAGGTTCTTCCTCCTTTTCCCCTCCATCACATCAAAACATGGTTCTTGTCCTTCATTTTTCTAATCTGTTTTTGAAGCTCACTTCTCTCACTTTCAAGAATGTTCATGGAAAGTTTCAGGAAAACCCTGTAACAGTGCATTATACCAGATACTTTTGTACTTTAAAAGTCTGACTTGGGATGAAAATTAGGAAATGTCTATTTCCTAAGAGTGTGACTTTTTGCTGCTATGCTAAGAACATTTAGTTACCCATTCCTTCATAACCCCTTGACAGTGTTATGTTTATAAAAATTTCTCACCTACACTAGGATTTCTTTCTGGGGTTCAGTGTTCCCATATTTGGGAAAGGGTACTTGGCTTCTCTGAGGTACTGTATGAGACATTGTCCCAGTTTGAGACAAATTCAGAGGAGGATATCCCCTGATGGAAAGCAGGTCACAGGTACCTGTGTACCCCTCCCTCCCCATCAGGCTAGGGAAAGAAAATGTCCCTGGAGGAAAGTGAAGAGAAAAAGGGAAAAAAACCTATTTATTTAACAAAACACACAAGAAAAGAACAATAATTCTAAATAATAAAAAAATTCTCTTGCTGCAGAGAGAGAGAGAGAAAAAGAGAGAGAGGGAAACCTCGGGCAAAAGGTTGGAGTCCCTTTGGGTGTGGTCTCTTCTCTTCCCAGAGCACTGGGGAAGGGGCCCCCCTTTTTGGGCCAATGAAGAAGCCTCTCAGTGAAGTCCCGATGTTCTGATGTTCTGAACGAGTCCATAAGAGGGAAAAACAAAAAGAAACCCAAAGTCCCAGAAAAAACTCTGTCTTCTCTCTTCTCCCGAAGAAAATCTGCCGAGCCAAGAGTTGGCTGGAAAAGCAAAGGTGCTTCCTCCCCTCTCTGCCACAGCAGCCTCAACAGAGAGGAGTAGTGACCTTGGAGCACAGAATTGTTTGAAAAAATTCCTCTGGCTGGTTTTTTTTTCTCTCTCCCCTCTCAGGCTCAGTTTAAAGGCACAGAATAGCATAAAATTCCTTTTTCTGGGGACAGAGCAGACGATATAGGATAAACCATAAAGTCACTCCAAGACAGACATGCCATGAGATAGGTGGTGGAGGGATTACTGTGAAACATGGGATGACAGGATTGGAGTGGGCAGGAGGCCCATTGATGGTGGTGATAAATTATCAGGAGGGGGCCAGCTGAACCTTATTGCTGCAATTGGCCGTGTGGAAGAGGGACTGATACTGACATGTCACAGTTCTGTTCTGCCCTCAGACAACACCCACAACCTTCGCAGTCGTGTTCTTCATAACTCCTGGTATGACCATTTTACAAATAAAACTGGGGTCCCCCTGATATCAGCATCCCTTGTATGACAGCAGCATGATGTTTAACTGCAGTCCTACCTCTGCTCCTCCCAGAAGCATAAATTGTCATATGAAGTCCTCCATTTCAGAGCATCGGGATACAAACACCTTGCAGATAAGTCAATGGGCCTGCTTACTTCTCCTTCCCAGAGCAGGTCAGATTTGTGCCTCCAACTGTGTTGGACCATACCCAGGAATACTTGTACATGGTGCTATACACTGATATTTTGTACGTCTAGTGAATTTATATCTGGCAATCTATCAGGAATCCATTGCTTTAATAAGCTACACTATTTGTGAATCTGTGAAAGTTCCTATTGAACTCAGCCAGAGTTTAGTGTTACAGTGTTTAGTTGGTAAATTACATTATTGGTGAGGCTGTGATCATAAATGAGACCAGACTTACAATGTAACCCACACTATTTGCACATCTGGGAACTTATTGAATGCAACCAAGCCTATAGTGCCAAATTAATAGTATAGAAATTAAGCCCAGCTGCACCCACCCCCTCTGATCTCTGAGGAACAACTGGAAAGCAAGGGGTTCATCATTTATCAAATTTCTATATTCCTAACATGACAGTACTAACAGCTTCATATTCCTGCACTGTTTCTTAAGGCCATTTTGGATGTTTTCCTTTAATTTTTATACTGCAAGGAGAATTTCCATAGGAATTCCTTCACTGTATATTTCTGTTCTTAACTGAACCATTGCAATATTAAAAACAGTTTCAGTCTCGCGCCTTTTTCTTATTACAAAACTTCCACTTTGAGAAATTTACTTGACTCAAATAGGTTGAGAGATCGCAATGTTCTGAGTTCTCCTGCCCAACTACTCCAGAAGACAGAGCTTGTTGTATTCTGAGGTTTTAATATTTCCTCATAAATATTTGACTCCTCGCAAGCAGTGTCAAATTAGTGCCCCAGGATTGCAACCAGATTCTTCTGAGCTGTCTGTAGGGAATAAGCCCTCGTAGCTTGTTTGGTCAGCCTGTTTCAGTACAGTCACCTGCACAGGGAAGAAGTTCTTCCTCATATTCAGGAACTTCCTGTGTGCATCCATTTCTGCCAATTGCCTCTTGACCTACTTCTCGTTAGTGTTGGTCTTTGGTACATCCATAAAGTTGATGAGAAAGCCAAAGCACCAGTGTGACCTTGCTGCTTTGTGACAAAAAAATTATTGCTTGATTAAAAAAACACTCATTGTTCAGTTGAGGTACTATGAGATATACTCAGACCATAAAATAGTATAATCTCATTTTTTCAGCTGCTATCTATACACATATTCCCAGCATTAAAAGTGGAAAAGCTATGGGTTGGTGTTTGTTTTTTTGGTTTTTTTTTCAGTTTAATGATAGTAACAAAAGCTCTGGAAAGGGAAAAAAAAAAAGCCAAGGGTTGGAGTGAAAAAACCTTTTTCTGACAAAACAAAAAAATATTATCTTCTCAAAACTCAACATCCTCTTCTTTTTTAGATGAAAACTCTTTGTCACTTCAACCTGATTTTGCATATAGCTTTGCTTCCTCTATATTTGTTTATAACTTAATTTCCCATGTGTAAAAGAAAAGAAGGTAAAGAAGAAAGAAAAAGAAGTACACAGCCCAGGATCTTAACTACAACTGACAGCAGGATCTTAGGCTTTTCACTGCCTGAAGTCCAGATTCAAGACACACAGTCTTCAGCTTTCTTCTGTGCAGCAGATTACTGCGCACATCATCAGTGTACTGCAGAATAGCTGCAAGTCAAGCTTTTTTTCTAAGAGAAGCTGAGAGGATGAGAAAGAGGTTATGCTACTTTCTCAGAGAGGCTGAAATTTGGAAGATTTTTGGGAAATGAATTTTCCTTAAATGTCTTGGCTGCCATTCCTAGATCTTCAAGGCAAATGATGCATCCTTCTATTTTACTAATCCAAATATTATATTTAGGCTGCAGGTATGTAATTAGCATTGGTTTATAATCAGTTGTTGACAATACTAAGCTCTAAAATAATTTCTTATTCAAATAAATATTCATGCTAATTTGAAGCATTTTAATTCATCATCAGTATGACAATTTTCATACAGAGGGAGGGAGATGTTAGTGCATAGGCTTATAATTCTGTACACCTTTGCCATACCTGATGGCCAAAGTTTTCACAAACAGTTGGCTCTATTTTGAAACTACTTAGGCTTCAGTACATTCAAAGATCTTGGTAATTCTTTTGTCCTTTCAAAGTATTTCAACGTCCACGTTTGGCTTCTAGGTCTAATGATACATTTTCTCTAAAAAAGTACTCTAAACACAATTCATAAGCCAGAACCAGTTGTCTAAGACATTAGATAAACAGAATATGAGTAGTAATGATTGTCCATACATGCCCATTACAAGTTAATATACATGCTTTCATGAAAAAAATTAGTATAAATTCATCCACTGATATAAATGTATCATTGCAAAGTTAATGTCTTGTGATGAACACACATTCTCTCTCTCTACCCCTATGCATTTATGCACATATGCTTAAATATGATTCTTTATTACAGGTTCACACTCTTAAGTTGTAGTTGGCAAAGATAATTGTGAAATGCTGACTGGACTCTTTTCTCCTTTCCTTCCCCCTCTGTGTGCTATATTGGAAGAGAGAGGTTGAAAACCCAGATTTTCTGTTTACTTTTAGAATGCAGTACTTAGATTCTGCCAGGGAGGAAGATACAGGTTTGTGATACCCTTTGGCTTCTGGGATTCGCTCAGCTAATTTGTTGTAAACCATTTCTGCTGGATTTTAGAGACAGTTGAGAGGGGCCCTCATCCCTGTCTGTCAGTGTCTGCAGGGAGGGCTCAGAGCACAGACCAGGCTCTGCTCGCTGCTGCCCAGCAATGGGACAGGAGGCAAAGGGAGAAACTGATGCACAGGAAGTTCCACCTGAATATGAGGAAGAACTTCTTCACTGTGCGGTGACTGAGCACTGGAACAGATCACCCAGAGAGGGTGTGGAGTCTCCCTCACTGGAGATATTCCAGAACCATCTGGATGCAAACCTTTGCCATGTGCTCCAGGATGGCTGGATCAGACCTGACCCTTGGTGTGATTCTGTGATCTTACAGAATCAGTTCTCAGTGTTCTCTATGACAATACTTTGTGTTAATCAGTACAGTCATATACTGCTTTCTCCAAAGGCAGCATGAAACAATTAAGATGTTTATTTTATAACATAACTGATGATAAAAGTCAGTTTTCCTTATCTGAAGGAGATAAGAAGCAATGCTCTCTTTCTGTTAGGCACCATCAGAAGGAAATGACATTTTGACCTGTGGAAATTTGTTGTGTCTATGCATAGATATATGTTGAAAGCCCTGCTGTTCTAAAATGGGTATTTATTCCTCCTTTTCTAAAATTGTTTAGACAGGCAAAATATGACATTTCATGGCCATACAGACTCCTCAAAAATATTACAGAACTGAGAAATAGAATCTGACATTTGATCTCTACAGAAGATTCTCCTGGTCAAAAGAAAAAAAATAAGAAATCAAGAGGTGAGGATGAAGGACTCCTTGGCATGACCTTATGCCACCATGAAGAAAATAACTTCATTGAGTTCAACCATTCAAGACAGCATTGAATTAATGCTACATGTTATTCAGACCAAACACTTTTATTTTTTATTTTTACCCTTTTCCTTATATTCTGGAAATCTAAGATCTATATTTTGATGGGTTTCCATCAGGCTGTCATCCTGTCACTTAGTGGCTTTCCCCAGGGCACAATTTTAGAGCCAGCAGTGAAGCTTGTCAGAGTTAAAAAGTGTCTGGACAATGCTCATAGCCAGAGAGTTCAGCTGTAGGTAGTTGTTGCAGGACCTCAGCTGGGGGCAAGCTGGGGAAAAGCAGGAAAAACCTAGAAAAGTTTTGTGTTAGGCATTCTTCTTATTTAGTTTTGTCTGTGCCTGTTCTGTAGTTCGTGAGTTGCATCCTTGCACCCCAGTTACTATGGTTACCTTTCCCTCTAAGCCCTGTTCCTCCCTCTCGGTTTGCCTTGCCCATTTCCCCTCCTATTCAGCAGAGACCCCTGTCCCTCTCTGCCCATTCCCCCTCCTCCTGGGCGGACAGTCCTTGTCCATTCCCCCAAGGCACACCCTTCCCTCTGGAAAGTTCTCTGTTTCACGTTGTGCCATTGGACCCTCTCCCCTAATCCCTCCTCTGTTATTCTCCTGTTGGTTGCCAGTGTGTCATTCATAGCCAATTCCACCCCTGTTGGAGACCAGCAAAGTCAAACAGCTTTGCCTGTCCTCCTGGGGACCAAATTTACTCCCAAAGCTCCACAAGAAGGCTTTGNAATAATATATGTAGAACTTTCCTATTTGATGATAAAACTATATAATCTCTGTACACTGGGTGTCGTCAGCCATTTGGCACCTGGATGCAGTGGAGACTCTGTGTTCCTAAATCCTTGATAACCTAAAATAAACAACTTGAAGCAGCAACGAAGTCTCTTGTTACTTTTCCCGATATGAGAGATTGAGAAGACAAACATCCTGGGCACAAACCAGCTCTGTGGGGCCCAAAGGGGCCACCACACACCCCTGAGCCCTAAGTTTAGTGGTTCCCATGTGTTTCCTCCCCTTATATAAAAACACTTGCACGAACCTCTAGAACGGTGTTTTGTCCTTGCATTCCCTTGAGCAATAAACCTCGACACTCCACATGGAAGACCTCTCCCATCCCTTCTTTGCTTCCAATGGGCCCATTCCATGGAGTGATGGCTGTGCCAAGGAAGGCACTGCTAAGTCTTCTCGGCTGCAAGAGTCCTCCCAGCAAGTCGAGGATGCTGCTATTGACCTCAGCAGGCCTCGGGCAGCCCACCAAGCACATCAGAGTCCTGCAAGGAACAGGGAGTTAGATTCAGTGCTCCTTGTGGGTCCCTGCCGAGTCAATGTATTCCATATTTCTGTGATGAAAAATAGGATGGATGATCCCCAAGCTCACCTCCATTTCTGGTCAATTTGATACGTAAGTTCATTTGAAGCACTGGCTAAACTGCATTAATTAAAGGCTTTACTCACAAAACATTTTTATTCTGAAAACAGGGAAAAATGCAGGCTGAATAATTGATGGACGCAACTTGGATCAGGTAAAGGCAAGAGATTTATTAAAAAATGCAAACTGAATAGTTGATGGACGCAACTTGGATCACGTAAAGGCA